>CM032230.1:144992500-145470000 GCA_019009955.1 Riptortus pedestris
TCATTTTTTATGTATAAACTAAACGTGGAAGCCTTTTTTAAAAAGCACTTTTATTAACAGGATTAAATTGAGCAGAATAACAGTCCATAGCTACTACTGGGGAAATGACATGGAGTGGAAAATGGAAGGGATTATAATGGAAATAAATGCTGATGTTTGGGCTTCAGAAGAGCAGATGTTCCCAAGAAGTAAATATTGGCATGGGGGAATCAGCTAACATCATTCATATCGCTGTCCAAAATGATGAGAATATCCGTAAGTTTTACGATGAGAAAATAAGGAAATACAAGGATTTAGCTATCGAAATAAAGCCCTTTTAGCAGATTTCCCTTAGCGAGTCGTACTCATGATGCGAATTTCGAAAAATTTCTTCAAATGTCCATCGATCCTACCCAGGAGATGACGAAAATGAGGTCCGTCCAAATTATATATATATATATATATATATATATATATATATATATATATATATATATATATATATATATATTTGTCTGTTTACGCTCTAGCTGTTGCAATTTTTGTTTGATCATTACCAAACTCGATATTTAATCGTTTTATGTAAAAAGAAAGATCAAGTTCGTTAATGGCTGAAATCGGACCAGTGGGAGAGGGGGTTTAGAGGGGGATTTTTGAAAATTCTCCGTTATTATGCGACGGATCGAAAAATTGTATAGAACCAATCTTATTGCAAATGAAATTTACTATGAATATTGTTCTGTATCTTGATTATTAACCGAGATATTTGCATTTTGCCGGCCGTTTCCATACCTATTCGTCCCTCGTAAATAGGTTTAGAGGTTAGGTTAACTGTTTTTTTGGGCTAAAAAAAACGGGGTTAATAACCCCTAAATAATTTTTTATGTTTAGCTGTTTAATACAACTACAGTTGGTAATATGCAGATTTCAATTTTGTAAAACTTCTAGTGGGAAATCTGCTTAGTTTACGCTGCCCCTGCGTGACGGACTTTTTTTCAAGCTAGATTCTGTCACAGTTACTGCAGTCGTGATATCAACAAACGTCTTAATTCCAAAAACCATACTTAAGGCCACAAAATAACTAATTTACCTGAACAATTAATAAGAGTGTCACCTAAAGCAGTTCTGTTGACGCTGAAAGAATTGTTTGTAAATTTTTAAATTCCCATTAAAATAATAGAAATAAATATATACAGCTTTTGTTTACGGTCCAATCTATAATTGAATCCAGCAACTTGAGAGTTTAAAAATAGATTATGATTCTCAATGATTCGTTATTATATTCTTGATGATAATTAAGTCATTATTTCTTATTATATCTATTTAGGTTCATTAACTTGGAATGCAACATTTTAATGAGTATTGGAAGAAATAAGATACAGCACCTATTAAAGAAATAAACTTTATTGTTTGTAAAAATAATTTAATATAAACAAATATCACAACAACAAGAAAGATCTAACTGTACAACAAATAACACTTCATAATGTCAAATTCATGTCTAATAACTATACTATTGCTGAGGTTGTAAATCACCCGACGAATTCTGGCAGTCAAGTTACTTTCGAGGTGGCAAGTAGCTATCTGTAATACATAAAGAGATTTTCAGAGATTATAGAAAACTAATTACTAATAAACATATTTATGACTGAAATGTGTATATTCTTACCTCTTGGAGCTGGCAGTCTGTAACAAATAAAGAAAACTTATTAATTTAAGTGAGGCGATTTATATATTGCATATATTACTATAGCTTCTATTAATATTGTTATTACATATGCTTTCTAGGTATTAGTATTTTCTGGGACCAAATAAAAGAAATTCAGAATGATCATTGAACGTGGAGCATGAGCTAGAATATTGAGCATATTTGATGTGGGGAATAGATAGCATGAGTTAGAATATTGAGCATATTTGATGTGGGGAATAGATAGCATGAGTTAGAATATTGAGCATATTTGATGTGGGATATAGATAGCATGAGTTAGAATATTGAGCATATTTGATGTGGGATATAGATAGCATGAGTTAGAATATTGAGCATATTTGATGTGGGATATAGATAGCATGAGTTAGAATATTGAGCATATTTGATGTGGGATATAGATAGCATGAGTTAGAATATTGAGCATATTTGATGTGGGATATAGATAGCACGAATGGTTAATAATGAGGAGAGGACACTTACCTGAGCGAAGTGGACTTGTCAGCTTCCCAGGCACAACTGCAGAGGAGGGTACCTAGGACCAGTAGTCGGGGAAGCCAGGCGATTTTTAGACAAGGAGGAACCGGCGCCCCGGTCGGATCCGACCCAACCTTAGGAGATGAGGGTTAATTAACTGAAAGATTTCTAATGTAGGTAGGATGAAATAATGTAGGCTACGCTTCCACTATAATAATTTAATAACACGGCAAAGCGCTTTCGATGCTGTGCATCATCGTCAGTGCCCTGTTGACACACACAATAAAAGTTACAATTTACTATAAAATATTTTAGGTACATATAACAAAAAACTTATTTTTCTTTGGGCTAAAAAACATATAAAATTTAACGTGAAACTAAATAAAATAAAAAACATTTCAATCAACAATAATAGTTACAATTTTCTATAAAATATTTTAGGTACATATAACAAAAAACTTATTTTTCTTTGGGCTAAAAACATACAATAATTCAACGTGGGACTAAATAAAATATAAAACATTTCAATCATCAACAGTTATTTTTAAATTAGGTTGGTACAAATAGACAGTTAAAGCTAACTGAAAGAAGCCCTATATGAACAAAGACGTTTTACAAGACAAAGAAGAGAAAGGGAGACAAAGGGGACTTACCGAAGGTTTTCGATGTTGACCTGTCGGCTCTTGGAGCTAGACTGGCTTTTCATTCCAGCTAGTTGAGGTAAAGAGGGTTTCGACCACAATGTTTTTCACACATTATTGTCGTACGTGATCCACTTTTCATCACCTGTAATCATTCTTTTCAAAAATGGCTCGATTTCATTTCGTTTCACCAGCGATTCACAAATGGAAACTCTGTCCATTAAATTTTTTACAGTTAATTCCTGTGGAACCCATATATCGAGCTTCTTTTGGTATCCATTCTTATGTAAATGGGTCAAAACTGTTTTATGGTCGATGTTTAGCTCCATAGCGATGTCACGAGATGAAATGTGTCGGTCTACCTCAATTTTTTGAAGAATTTCATCGTCTTGTTCAACAATTGGCCTGCCAGGGCGAGGTTCATCATTAAAATCAAAATTTCCGGAACGAAATCGAGCAAACCAGTTCTGACACTGACGTTCACTTAAACAGACATCACCATAAACACCACACAATTTTCGATGAGCCTGAGCTGCATTTATCCCTTTTCGGAAGTAAAAAAGCAAAACATGACGAAAATGGCCTTCTGGAATCTCCATTTTCAAAGCGCAATAACTTTTGACTGAGTAAATGAATGAAACTGTAAAGATATTTGGAATATTCTATGGACTATGACCTTTCAAACGTGGTATAGTATGGCTTCACTGAATAAGGATTAGAAGAGATAAGCAACATTGATACACGACTATTGGCATAAACCGAAATTACTTTTTCCCCAACACTATATATTGAGGGAAAATCATTAAAGTATACCAATGCATGAAAATCTGACGGTGCTAAGTGTTAGTTCATATAATTAGTTATATAATTACTGTCTTAATTTCCTAGATGAAAATATAAACCAAAATATAAATCAAGGCAGTCAGCTCATTGGATTTTATAATTTTTAATTTGTTGTGTTCAGCTAATTGATTTACCTTCTATATTTCTTATTGAGTGTGGGGGAGGGGTATGGTGAAAAAGCATACCAACATTTTTAAAACAAATATACTTTATTTCTCAAAAAAATAATTTTATATAAATGAAACAATATCTCAACAACATATAACTTGACTTGTACAACAAATAACAGTAAATAATGTCAAATAAATATTCATGAAATAAGACTATCGCAGAGGTTTTGCTGTATCACCACGATCTCTGACTGTCAACTCACTTTCCAGGTGGGAGATAGCTTCCTGAAATACACAAATTCATAAATGAAAAAGAGAAAAATAATGTTTTATAGAAAAATAATTATTATTATAGTACTTATTAAGAAAAATATGTATGGTATAAACGTGTAGGTATATGCTTACCTCCTGGAGCTGGGAGCCTGCAACAAATAAGGAAAATTAGTTAATATATGGACAGTGAGAAGGTATATGCTGTAAATACTAGTGAATATATGCTGCATGGTAAAGAATATATACTGAAAGTACTAGGCAATATTTGCTGTAAGTACTGGGGAATATATTCTGTAAACGCTAGGAAATATATGCTGCACATACTACGATATATATACTGTAAATACTAGGCAATATATGCAGTAAATACAGATCAATAAATTCTGTAAATACTTGGGAATATATTCTGTAAATAATGGGAAATATATGACGCACATACTACGGAATATATACTGTAAATACTAGGCAATATATGGAGTAAATACAGATCAATAAATTCTGTAAATACTTGGGAATATATTCTGTAAATATTAGGAAATATATGACGCACATACTACGGAATATATACTGTAAATACTAGGCAATATATGCAGTAAATACAGATCAATATAGTCTGTATATATTTGGGAATATATTCTGTAAATAATAGGAAATATATGACGCAAATACTACGGAATATATACTGTAAATACTAGGCAATATATGCAGTAAATACAGATCGATATATTCTGTAAATACTAGGGAATATATTCTGTAAATATTAGGAAATATATGACGCACATACTACGGAATATATGCTGTAAATACTAGGCAATATATGCAGTAAATACAGATCAATATATTCTGTAAATACTTGGGAATATATTCTGTAAATAATAGGAAATATATGCTGCACATACTACGGAATATATACTGTAAATACTAGGCAATATATGCAGTAAATACAGATCAATATATTCTGTAAATACTTGGGAATATATTCTGTAAATAATAGGAAATATATGACGCACATACTACGGAATATATACTGTAAATACTAGGCAATATATGCAGTAAATACTGATCAATATATTCTGTAAATACTTGGGAATATATTCTGTAAATATAAGGAAATATATGACGCACATACTACGGAATATATACTGTAAATACTAGGCAATATATGCAGTAAATACAGATCAATATATTCTGTAAATACTAGGGAATATATGCAGTAAATAATATGCAATATATACTGTAAATCTTTGCAAATATATGCTTTAAGCATACAAATTTCCAATGTTGTTTTTATTCTATGGTTTAGATTTAAGCAAATTCAGACTTTACATACTTATTATTTAAACTGATACAATACCGTTATTTTGGAGATCCGTTTATGATACCTTATATGATATAAGTGTATATATATATATATATATATATATATATATATATATATATTTATGCTGGTGTCATTTCTGTTACAAATAGCCCATAGATCATCATAAATATGAGTCATTTTTTAATGGAATATTATATCCTAATAGCAAGTCATTACATTTCAATGTAAATGGAATACAGATTGTTTATTCAACTTATGAATGGGTTGATTTCACTTTAAATGATATTGGAAACTAACGATCATATTTGATAAGGGAAATAGTTAGCATGAGTTAGAATATTGAGCATATTTGATGTGGGATATAGATAGCATGAGTTAGAATATTGAGCATATTTGATGTGGGATATAGATAGCATGAGTTAGAATATTGAGCATATTTGATGTGGGGAATAGATAGCATGAGTTAGAATATTGAGCATATTTGATGTGGGGAATAGATAGCATGAGTTAGAATATTGAGCATATTTGATGTGGGATATAGATAGCATGAGTTAGAATATTGAGCATATTTGATGTGGGATATAGATAGCATGAGTTAGAATATTGAGCATATTTGATGTGGGATATAGATAGCATGAGTTAGAATATTGAGCATATTTGATGTGGGATATAGATAGCATGAGTTAGAATATTGAGCATATTTGATGTGGGATATAGATAGCATGAGTTAGAATATTGAGCACATTTGATGTGGGATATAGATAGCATGAGTTAGAATATTGAGCACATTTGATGTGGGATATAGATAGCATGAGTTAGAATATTGAGCACATTTGATGTGGGATATAGATAGCATGAGTTAGAATATTGAGCACATTTGATGTGGGATATAGATAGCATGAGTTAGAATATTGAGTGTATTTGATAATGAAAATAGATATCATGAGTTAGAATATTGAGCGTATTTGATAAGGAAAATAGAAACAACCATAATATTACTAAGGCTAGTTATATTATGGATAAAAGGAACCCTTCCCATGGGTTCCTCTATTTTTTTATATAATTGATAACGATTTATTCGTTTTTCGAATTGTTCAATATTAGTGTAATGGCACAGCTAAATATAAGGAGATTAAATAATTGTTCAACACAAGTTTAAATGACAGAGCTAAACTTCAGGAGATTATGTAATGTGAGTAATTTCCAAGTTTGAAATTAATACTAATACTTTATAGTCTAGTTTTAAGAGATTGAGAATAGTATTTTACCCAGGCCCAGATGGTTTTCCAGAAGGATATCCATTAGATCCTGAAGAAGGTCCTCCAGATGGATATCCACCAGATCCACCTCCAGCGCCACCAGCTGGACCATAGACTGCTTCACCCTCGTATTGGACATCAGCCACGTATCCATTATCATCGGCTGTGTACTTGACCTTCTGCCTCCTCGTGTCTGGAAGCAGAACCATGTACTCTCCAGTCACCTTCTTACCGTCACTCATCGCCATGTGTGAGTAGTCGTTACCGCTCGCCGCGTCTTTCACTTCGTACGAGAAGCTGAATGGTTCAGGCTGCAAAGCGACAAATTTCCAAAATGAGAATAGAATTTTTTGTCAGTCGTATAGATATTTTTTTGGGGGGAGGGGGATGTTGTTAACCATGTGAGTTGAAGCGTTGAGCTTAATCTCACATGGTAAACCTGGTGTGGCGAGTTCGATTCCCTCCGGGCAGTGGAAATTAGGGTCGGATTACAGTAAATAAAATCCTTAGACCCACCCTAGAAAGGGTGTTAACCTCTATAGGTTATCTATATAACCCGTCTCAATTAGTCTTAGTTGTAAAAATTGGATGTTAATAAATAATTTAATTTTTATAGATATTTTTGGAATGGGCTGAATGAAAATTTAGAACAACCGTAGTTTTTGACAGTCTTTACGTCAATAGATTTTTTTCGTTTGTTAACATTTGTTAACTCAAGAGCTGTTTCGTTGTTCCACAACTTGAAAGATATACATTTGTTTACAAAAACATTTTTTTTTTTCTGTAATCGTTGAATAATGGTAACATTACTAATCTGAAATGAGTGAAGAAAGTGAAACATTTTGCAATAGATTGAAGAAAGTAATCACTTTCTTCACAAGTGATGAAAGTGAATTGCCTTCTTAATTAGTAATAAGTATAAATTAAAAAATAATTTGAAGTTGGAAATTAAATGCTTTTAAATGTTTCTTAACATTGTAAGAATTTATTTTAACAAAATAAATTGAAATGTGAATGAATTATTGGTGGAAATAATCAATATATTTTAAAATTTAAATATAATAATAATTACCTTCCTTGTTTACAACCTGCACTTGTTTATAACTGCACTACTTCACAATCATCACTAGTTGTTTTATAACTATGCTTATAACCTTTCACAACCATGCTTATAACCTACCTACAACATACCATAATCTTCACAACATCCTAATTTTGTTCATATTCTGGTTAGATCTGATCATGTATTACACGATTATAGAAAAAATTTAATATTACACTTGTGACGAAAGTAGAATTTACAACTCTCGTGAAATTACCACATTCTCTTCGCTCGTGTGGATAAACGTTTCGCTCGAGTTGTAAAATGATCTGCTTTCGTCACTTTTATAATAAATAACTATATTTACCTTGTACGTTCTAAAAAATAATTACTATTTATGTGAACTATCGTTTTCGATCATTAGATTGAAAAGACCAATGAAAATGTTTTGGTACTTTTGACATTAGTTTTTTAATTATTAGTTATCATGTTTTATGTTTATTATAAATGATTCTTGTTTAATTATACAACAATTGAAAAATAATAACTATTCTTAACCTTCCGAATCACCATTTGGTTGAATAGTTTCTTTGCTAATCCTTTGGTACTTTAGGCGTTTGCTTATGACAATTGGCTGTATTATAACTATTATTTATTAAAGCCAATATTATTTCATTATAATAATATTTGTCATATTTTATGTTTATAACAATGCTTATTGTTTAATTTGAATATATAACGGTTGGTTGTATTGTTATTTCCTTACCTTTCCACCTTCATCACCACCGCCTCCTCCATTGCTGGGGGGAAGGTACATCCTCCCTTGTGATCTCACTGAAGCTGCCAGCAACAAGCAAAATCCCGAAAGCTGGAAAATAAATAATAATAATAAGTATATTGACGATGAAGTAAGAACAGAATCTTTAAAGAAATTACTAAACTGGATGAAGGATATACAGCCTTGAAATTGAAAGGCAATAATAATCTGGAGCCCAACTCCAAAACTAATTCAATGTATATATTTATTTGAGTTAATGAGTTTTATACTGTGTATTCTTAGAATCTGACAATTTTATAACGAAAGTATTGTATAATTATGAATGTTATTCAATAATTTGTAAAGAATGTAGCATAACTTTAGGAAATAGTTTATAGAAAAGACAACTATTTGAAATAGCCTATTATGTTATGATAACACTTAATGGAAATAAACATATTTCATTTATTAACCCTCCGGCGGGTGCATCTGAACATCTGTCAAAATACTAGGAATAGAAATGACTTCAGCGGGCTGGGGGTTGCAGGTATTTGTATATCAACATGACATGTTGAGTCGGTTTTCTGAATGTTAAACAAATTTGCTACCTTTGTGGGACACATCGAAATAATAGAACAAGCGTTGTATGCAATAGGTGCCAAAGGAATGTTTGCTGAAATCACAGTATCCATCAAGTAACGTGCAATAATTGTCAAGAAAATGCTTTATATGGGGAAGAAGAAGTTTGATTTTTGTTCTGTAACATACAAAAAAAGTGTTTTTTCTAGTTCCTAATTGATAAATTAAATTTTTTTTCTGGCAAACTTTGAACCGAATATTCTTTCTGTATTTGATCATTTATAACCTTGAACTTATTTTTTTATTATATTAATAATATACTATTACTCTGTATTTATATTAAAAAATGTTTGTTAAACCTTTATGAAAATAATTAATAATTTTACTCTATTTTTAGTCTGTAAAATAATATTATAAAACATAAAATTATTGTTCCTATACCACTATTCCTACGTTCCTGAATATCAAATGTTGGTGGTTATTTATAATAAACAATTTATTGTTATTGTACTATCTCAATCATTATTGTAGCTATTGCAAGGTTGTTTTTTGTATTCCAAAGCTATTTATAAAAAAAAATGTGTAGCCATCCTTTACTTAGCAATATGATAACGTATAATTTTCATGAATTAGAATTACTGTAAAACCAAAGCAAAAATGAATAAACAACATAAATAAGTAAGTTTAAAAATAGAAAAAAAACAAAATGTGGTCCAAACACCGCAGCGCGCCCACTAACGTAACTCAAATAGGCGCTCCCGCCGGAGGGTTAATAATTATTTTAAATTTTCAATATTTACTATTTGTTTTGTCATTTTGCTATTTATAATTCCAGTTTCTTATCAATGAGAAAAACAGAAATGAAATTGATTGAAACAAAAATTGCCTTTTAAATGACACTATTTTGACTGTCGTTTTTTTACCTGAATGAAGGAGACCATGTTGATTGTATGTGTGTGTGTGTTTGTAGAGATGATTGTGATAACTGATGATGTGTGATATGAATCAGCTGATTTATATAGATAGAGACAGACTGAAATCGATAGCGGGGGAATGCATATCGTAACTCGGCCTTATTTTCAAATAGAGGTCACCCGGGTTTGGGAATCCATATATTTGACTATTGCATTAAAATCTGCAATTGGCATAGCGTAAGTGTCAATGTTTGAGCTGAAAGTTTTTTAATTCCAATGCAGTAGTGTTTGATTCTGATTAGTTACTGAATAAATAAATTAAAAAAAAAAAAAAAAAGAGGTTAAGAATTGTCCATTCACGACTGACTCACACGTACCTCCCAAAGACCAACCCTACTGCCAACACTGTACTGTAGACTTACTATAAAACATATACTATAAACGTATAACTGACTGCTATCTAAGGACTCACATAGACCTACCATACACTTTGACTGAATTACTACATGAACGTAGCCAGTATATAGAACGCGAAGTCTTGAAACATAACAACTTACTCAAAAAATTATAATGTAGGACAATACTGAAAATATTTGAAGAAATGAGTATAATTACGTAAATATAATAAAGTGTTTATAGGAATTTAACGGATTATTCGCTAAATCACCCCAGTCGCGAAATGAGATTATTATACGAATAAATAAATACATAAATAAATTAAAAAAAGGCATAATGGGTGGAGTTCTCAGAAGAGACAGACTTTTTCCCTGCTTCTGTGTCGAAAATGTGAATGTCATATTTTTAATTTGTTTAGTAATGCCAATGTTTTTTGGGATAAGATCGAAGGAAGATGAGGTTTATATTTTACCTTTATTTGTACAAATGATAATCTTCTAATTTTTTTTTGTAAATTCATATTTTCTGTAGATTTGTTGAGAAAGGCAATCCTCTGAGGATATCCACTATTGCCATGACTATTAATCCTGTGACATATCTTCAATGTTCTTTCTCGCTCGAGTTTTCAATAGCATATTTTGCTTTAAGTACCCACAGCAATCAACATACATGATTTCTATATCCAAATCTACTTCTGTTTATTGCTTGAAGTAGGTTTTGAACCTGCCGTCGGCTCTAACACAAGTACTCAAGTGGCTTCCTGACCATTAATGAACATTATAGGTACGTCTTGCATGAACTACAGCTTACCTCTTCATAGGCTTTCATGTCTTGCAAGATCTACAACTTACCTCTTCATAGGCTCTCCTGCCTTGCAATAATTACAGCATACCTCTTAATAGGCTTTCCTGTCTTGCAAGAAGTACAGCTTACCTCTTAATAGGGTTTTCTACCTTGCATGATCTACAGCTTGCCTCGTCATAGGCTTTCCTGTCTTGCAAGAAGTACAGCTTACCTCTTAATAGGGTTTTCTACCTTGCATGATCTACAGCTTACCTCGTCATAGGCTTTCCTGTTTGCATGAAGTACAGCTTACCACGTAATAGGCTTTCCGGTCTCGCATGAACAACAGCGTATCTCATCACAGGCTTTCCTGTCCTTCAAGATCTACAGCTTACGTCTTCATATGCTTTCCAGCTTTGCAAGAAGTACAGCTTACCTCGTCATAGGCTTTCCTGTCCTTCAAGATCTATAGCTTACGTCTTCATATGCTTTCCAGCTTTGCAAGAAGTACAGCTTACCTCGTCATAGGCTTTCCTGTCCTTCAAGATCTATAGCTTAGCTTTCATAGGCTTTCATGTCTCGCAAGAAGTACAGCTTACCTCTTAATAGGGTTTTCTACCTTGCATGATCTACAGCTTACCTCGTCATAGGCGTTCCTGTTTGCATGAAGTACAGTTTACCACGTAATAGGCTTTCCTGTCTCGCATGAACAACAGCGTATCTCATCACAGGCTTTCCTGTCCTTCAAGATCTACAGCTTACGTCTTCATATGCTTTCCAGCTTTGCAAGAAGTACAGCTTACCTCGTCATAGGCTTTCCTGTCCTTCAAGATCTATAGCTTACGTCTTCATATGCTTTCCAGCTTTGCAAGAAGTACAGCTTACCTCGTCATAGGCTTTCCTGTCCTTCAAGATCTATAGCTTACGTCTTCATAGGCTTTCATGTCTCGCAAGAAGTACAGCTTACCTCTTAATAGGCTTTTCTACCTTGCATGATCTACAGCTTACCTCGTCATAGGCTTTCCTGTTTGCATGAAGTACAGCTTACCACGTAATAGGCTTTCCTGTCTTACAAGTACTTGATCCTTCCTCGTCATTGCTTTCCAGTCTTGCAAGAAGCTCAGCTTACCTCGTCGTAGGCTTTCCTGTCTCGCATGAACTACAGCGTATCTCATCATAGGCTTTCCTGTCCTTCAAGATCTACAGCTTGCGTCTTCATAGGCCTTCATGTCTTGCAAGAACTACACCTTACATCTTCATACTCTTTTCTGTCTAGCAAGAACTACAGTTTACCTCTCCGTAGGTTTTCCTGTCTTACAAGTAATACGGCTTACTTGTTTATAAGCGTTCTTCTCTTGTAACAGTTCCTGCTTATCTGTTCATAGGCTTTCTGTCTTGCAAGAACAACAGCTTACCTCTACATAATATTTCCTATAGTACATCATCTGTTTCATTAGTTAGTCTGTTCTAAATGAAATATTTTCCCCATTAAATATGTATATATATATATATATATATATATATATATATATATATATATATAACATAATAGGATACGTCAAATATTTTTAGTTAATAAAAGTTATACAGTAGTAACAGAATTATATTATGTCAATTAATTTATTACAAAATAATACTCGTCCAATATATATATATATCTATATATATATATATATATATATAAACGCAGGGTGTCCCAAGTTCACGTGCCCCCCCCCCCTTAACATTGCTAATTGTATTAATAAAAGGCTGAGACTTGGTGTGCCATAATTGTGACCCCGGAAGAATCATTTCTATCCATATTCAATCTCGTAACCTTCTCCAGTGACTAGAAATATCAAACACACATCAAATAGCAACACTTTGTATTTGCAAATTGAATGACATATTTTTTATGACGGATTCTTGAAGAAAATGAAATTCGAAAGAGTATATATGCTTGAATTTTTTGATTTAACTCATCCTTTAGTCGTAAAATGCACAAATCTTTATTTAATAAACGTCACATTTTATTACAAAATGCTGCGACATAAAGATTTTAGCTAACAAAATCATGTTTGACACATGTCTAGGGGAAAACGAATGGATTCTGAAATTAAAAGTGTAATAAAAAATGTATTTTAAACAAAATAACTCAAAAGTATTCTTGAATGAATCCAAAAAATGTTTACTTCAATTAAAATCATCATAACTAAACGTTATTTGAATTAATTTATTTAAAACTAATTACGCTGTAATTATTTATAACAGGAATACATTTTTCCATCTGCATAGTTTCTTCCAGAATATGATTTTATAAATTATGAGAAATTTGTCTCCATCAAATTTCTTGTATGAGTTGTATCATAAAATGTTATAGAAGTCCCTCACGGAGGGGCTGCGTAAACTAAGCAGATTTCCCACGTGAAGTT
This sequence comes from Riptortus pedestris, assembly GCA_019009955.1. Lineage (NCBI taxonomy): Eukaryota > Metazoa > Arthropoda > Insecta > Hemiptera > Alydidae > Riptortus > Riptortus pedestris. The sequence continues at coordinate 145,005,991 of CM032230.1, forward strand.
TTACAATAGAGAAATCCGCCTAATAATAACAGTAGTAGTACGTAATCACTAAACCTATTCACGAGGGATGAATAGTTACCGAAACGGCCCGCACTAGCTCTCGGCGGAGGGTCCCGAACATACCAGACTCCAGCCGACCATACACATGCATACAAATGCAAATATCTCGGTTAATATTCAAGATACAGAATAAATGTATAGAATAAAATTTACAGCAAATTTAATTTGCAATAAGATTCTATACAATTTTTCGATCCGACTTATAATAACAGAGATATTTCGAATTTTCAAAAATCCCCCTCTAAACCCCCCCCCCCTCCTCCCAATGGTCCGATTTCAGCCATTAACGAACTTGATCTCTCTTTTTACTTAAAACACGTAAATATGAAGTTTGGTAACAATCAAACAAAAATTGCGACCGCTAGAGCGTTAACAGCCATATATATATATATATATATATATATATATATATATATATATATATATATATATATATATATATATATAATTTTGAACGGACCTCATTTTCGTCATCTCCTGGGTAGGATCGATGGACATTTGAGGAAATTTTTAAAAAATCGCGTCATGAGTAGGACCTCAATAGCTGATTTCCCTTAAGGGAAATCTGCTAAAACTATTGATTTTCTACAATTGTTGTTCTCCGAATATTTTCGTATCTCAAATATTAAGAGAATTATTTGTGCTATCTTCTTTTCTGCCTTCTAGTCTTAATTTTTTTTAAACACGGAAATAGGGAATATGTGATGAAAGGAACTTTATATTAGCAAATGGGAAATCCGCTTAGTTTACCCAGCCCCTTCCTGATAGACTTTTAGCAGATTTCCCTTTAGGGAAATCAGCTATTGAGGTCGTACTCATGACTCCAGTTTTGAAAAATGTCTCCAAATGTCCATGTATCCTACCCAGGAGATGACGAAAATGAGGTCCGTTCAAAATTATATATATATATATATATATATATATATATATATATATATATATATATATATATATATTTGTCTGTTAACGCTCTAGCGGTCGCAATTTTTGTTTGATCGTTACGAAACTCGATATTTAACCGTGTTATGTAAAAAGACAGATCAAGTTCGTTAATGGCTGAAATCGGACCAGTGGGAGGGGGGATTTTCGAAAATTCAAAATATCTCCGTTATTATGCATCGGATCAAAAAATTGTATAGAACCAATCTTATTGCAAATTAAATTTACTATAAATATTGTTATATATATATATATATATATATATATATATATATATATATATATATTTATTCTCTATCTTGAATATTAACCGAGATATTTGCATTTTTTTGAAGTCTGTGGTCAGGTATAGTTCGTATTACGTCGGCCATCTTCGTCATTTCTCGGCTCAGGTGGAAGCTTCTTCTAACCTGTCGTTTCTAACCTTACCTTACCTTCTTTACTTTGTGAGATTTATGCAGATACGTTCTGTTCTTGGACTACAAAAATTTGAGTTATTAAAATATAAATTATTCTTACAATTCAGAAGCCGTTTCAGTTGGAAATTTATTTTAATTAACTCAAAGATTTCTCATTATCTTATCACTTTGGTATTGTGTTACCAGTGTGCAGATTTCTCTATTGTAAAACTTCACGTGGGAAATCTGCTTAGTTTACGGAGCCCCTGCGTGATGGACTTTTCTTTTTACTCCTTAGTTTACCCTTGTTTCTATTCATCGGATTTTTCCTCTGAAACTTAGAGAATATGAGGTGAGATGACACCACTACTCTGTCATTCCAGAACGTAGGAAATCTAGTAGTTTGCGCAGCTACTGCGAGACGGAATTTTTCATTCCATTAATAATCCCATCCTTTCCTAGAAGATGAAAACAAATATTGGGTTTGTGCGTGCGCGCGTGTATCTCTAATCTAATATCGAAATATCTCCGTTGTAATCGAAAATGTGTGTAGAACAAACCTTATTGCCAATTAAATTGTTTATAAACGTTGTTATATTCGTTTTTTCATTACCTTCATTATTACTGAGATATTTACATTTTGTTTTTTGTTTATGGTCCTCAGTAAACGTGTACATGAGAGAAAACTGAATTGTTAACGCAGCCACTACGTGACTTTTATTAGCAGATTTCCTTTAAGGGAAATCAGCTATTGAGGTTGAACTCATGACGGGATTTTCGAAATATTTCTTCAAATGTCCATCTATCCTACCTAGTAGATGACGAAAATGAGGTCCGTTCAAAACTGTATAAATATATCTATATATATCTATCTATATATTTGTCTGTTACCGCTCTAGCGGTCACAATTTTGGTTTGATCGGTACCAAACTCGAAATTTAGTAAAAAGAAAGATCCAGGCTGAAATCGAACCAGCGGGAGGGGGGGGGTTTAGAGGGGAGGATTTTCGAAAATTCGATATATCTCCGTTACTATACGTCGGATCGAAAAATAGTATAGAATCAATCTTATTGCAAATTACATTTACTATAAATATTGTTATATACATTTATTCTCTATCTTGAATATTAACTGAGATATTTGCATTTGTATTCTGCATGTGCTCGGCAGCAGTGGCTATGTTCGGACTTTCCGCCGTGAGCTCTGGCGGCCGTTTTTAGCAGATTTCCCCTTAGGGAAATCAGCTATTGAGGTCGTACTCATGACGCGATTTTCGAAAACTTTCTTCAAATGTCCATCGATCCTACCCAGGAGATGACGAAAATGAGGTCCGTTCAAAATTATATATATATATATATATATATATATATATATATATATATATATATATATATCTATCTATATATATATATATATATATATATATATATATATATATATATATATATATATATATATATATATAATTTGTCTGTTAACGCTCTAGCGATCGCAATTTTTGTTTGATCGTTACCAAACTTCATATTTAAGCGTTTTACGTAAAAAAGAGAGATCAAGTTTGTTAATGGCTGAAATCGGACCAGTGGAAGGGGGGGTTTAGAGGGGGGGGATTTTTGAAAATTCAAAATATCTCCGTTATTATGCGTCGGATCGAAAAATTGTATAGAATCAATCTTATTGTAAATTGCATTTACTATAAATATTGTTATATACATTTATTCTGTATCTTGAATATTAACCGAGATATTTGCATTTGTATTGTGTGTATGGTCGACGGAACCCCGCCATGTTCCGGACTCTCCGCCGAGAGCTCTGGTGGCCGTTTCCAGAACTATTCGTCCCTCGTGAATAGGTTTATAGATCCCTTCCTACTACAGCTGTTATTAGGAGGATTTCTCTATTGTAAAACTTCACGTGGGAAATCTGCTTAGTTTACGCAGCCCCTGCGTGACGGACTTTTATAACTATTCGTCCCTCGTGAATAGGTTTTGAGGTTACTTACTACTACAGCTGTTATTAGGCAGATTTCTCTATTGTAAAACTTCACGTGGGAAATCTGCTTAGTTTACGCAGCCCCTGCGTGACGGACTTTTTTTATATGGTAGCAGAACTCACAATCATATTAAAACTTCAAAATTTTAATTGAAAATTAAATTCAAATTGTGTTCCCGCTGATTTCTGAGTATTTTCGCGGGAAAAGCAATTAGTGCAATGTCCCCTCTCTGCCATCGAAGGAAGATCCGTTTCGGTCGGATTTCCGAGGGGTTCATCTAGTATCCAGCATGCCTACACTTTTCCTTTGGTTGTATTGTGAACTTAGCCGGGCACTTAGGGCGTTTTGGAGGCGGGAGACGTTTTATTTTCGAATACTTTGAAGAGACACGATAACAGAAGCGTTACCTGTCTGAAGTGGACCATAGCCGCTGCCCAAGGAGGTAATCATAAAGTGGCGCCGAAGTAAGATGTTTCACTACCAAGGAGGTCAGAGGCTGGAGTGAAGGTCAGGTCACAAGGTCTCTGCCTCCAACACCACACTAACTAACGTAACTAACTTTCTGTATCCCTAACCATCCTTTTACTGTTTTCAAGTTATTATTATTTAAAAAAAAATAGCAGAATTAAGGCTAAGGCGGTCTCAATCTTTTTTTGTTCTTTACCAAACTCGATATTTAAACGTTTAATGTAAATTTAAAGATCAATTTCGTTAACGTCTGAATTCGTAATGAAGTGGAAGGGATGGTTTAGTGAGGAAGAATTCCGAAAATTCAAAATATCTCCTTTATTATGAGTCATCAAAAAATCTTAATACAAAAATAATATTTGTGTAAATTATAGTGTTTAATTTTTTATTTGTAGTTTCATGGTTTTGATATTTTTCTATAATTTTGTTCATATTTTACATTGTTAAACTTTGACCTAAGCCACCTAGTTGCGGGTGCTCCTGTATAAATAAATAAAATAGTAGTTTATATTAGAAAAAATGCTATCCAGGATTATAAACTTTACAGTACAAATTGTTTTGAACAAACAACGCTTAACGTTTAGTCTGACATATTCAGCAATGATTATTACATCAATTGGCTATGTACCCAAAAATCTGTAAAATTTAATGAACCTAAATACGCAGACATGTAATATAGCTAGAAAGGTCTTATTATAGCCATGGAATGAATAAAATTCTCTTTCACAATCCAGTTTAATTATCACCCAAGTTTTGTTTATCATTTCGAAACTCTATATATAATCGTTTTATGTAAAAAGAAATATCAATTTTGCTAATGGCAGAAATCGCACCTGTACGAGGGGAGGATTTAAATGGGAAAAATGATCAAAAATTGAAATATCTCAGTTATTATAAGTCAGATCGAAAATTTGTACAATACCAATCATATTAAAAATTAAATTACCTTTAAATGTTGTTATATACATATTTTCTCAATCATGAATATTAACCGAGATATTTCGTTTTGAGCTTTGAATAAACCCCCACTCTTACTTGTGTCATATTAAAAATTAGTTGCTATGTGAAGAAACTCTTTATATTAAGTATTGTTTAAAGTAACCTTTATTATGACAGCTAGGGGAGAGTAGGGTAAAATCGGGTGGTCGGGAGCAAAGCGGGTAGCTCCTCTTAGCCGTTGTGTGTACTGCAGTCGGGCTGATAACGGAGCAACTACAATCCACCTTTGAAGAAGAAGTAGCGGCTATTGCGCCAAATTGTTAGTCGTGCTTGTTTTGTGTCAGTGACAATAATCCAATTTTCGTGGAACCTGCTTATGATTTTGGTGGAAAAGTTTTTTTATTGTTCTGAACTCCTATTCCAATTAGAATGCAGGCATGTAGTTTCCTTAGTACAAGTTTTAATTACCTTTATTTTAGCACTAGGTAATTTTCTTTAGCGTTTGGTATGCCCGAATGACGCAATGCTTTATTTAAACTTTACGCGCGGGGTAAAACCGGGTAGCAGCTATGGTACGATTCTTGAAACATGAAAGTATAATTTTACCTAATTTTGTTTAATTATTTCACTGTATAATGACAAACAATATGATAAATCTTTCAACTATGGATTTACTTTTTTGAAATATATAATTGTTTTGAAATAGCTAAAAAGATTAATCTTGTTATTTGTTTATATTTTTACTTTGTTTTTTTGTATTGATCCCAAAAGGGGGATTTGGTTTAATGCATCAAAAAACATTTGTTATTAACAAAAAACATTAATTCGATTAAAATCTTTACATTTTTATTTTCCCATAAGAAAAACACATGTACCTGGTTTTACACTATTAGTGGGGTACAAAAAAAAAGTAGAGTAAAACTTCTTTAAAAATTTAGATTTTGTTTTTGAAACTGTAGTTACGGTAACAGATAAGTAGACTTTATTTCAACAAAACTTTAGTTATTTGTGGTAAAAATTGTGATTTCTGGAAACCTTCAAACCTTAGCTACCCGGTTTTACCCCACTTTCCCCTACAAGAACATTTTTTTATATGAGTACTTCATCAGTTAACACTTTTCGATTGTTACTCAAAAATGCTTATTTGATCTATACCATAATAGATATTTAACAATTTCTGTCGACAATAAAGGTCATATACGATAGGTGATATATAATAAAAATGAAATTGGACTTGTAATAGTGGTAGTTTAGAGAGGGGGAATTCGAAAACTTATAGCGATCTGGCACCGGCAAAAGGCAGTGGAAGCTGCAAAAATAATAATTCACACAACCAAATCACTAACAAAGAATTTAGGAAGGGTTTCACCAACAATCGAATCTTGACTCAAAACTTATATATATATATATATATATATATATATATATATATATATATATATATACTAGCTCAGATACCCGGCTTCGCTCTGGAATTCATTTGAGGCTGAATGGTGATAGTATTTTTTTGGCAAGGCTTTACTTTACACAATGTTTTGACATTTACCCGTCCCAGTGTTTAGAGTAAATACCCGTCGTTTCTGTGGATTTGTTAATAATACAATTATTTTTTTATGTAAGACTTTACTGTCCTCCATATTGTCATATTACCCGCTTCCTGTGCATTATGCACAGATTTGAATTAGTAGTTTTTAAGGTATAACTCATTTGTTCTTAGGTATACGACGAAAGTGTATATAACAAAAGTTACTCCAAATAACTAAATAAACACCTTTTGTTATGTGCATAATTGCTGAAACCCCAATAGGAAACGAAATATCACTATTTTGAATTTCAGGCCTCCCTTATAACACGCACTCCTGCCCGTCCCTAGAAATGTTAGTATGGCTTATCATAAGGAAGGCGTTAGTGCTAATACAAATACCGAGTGCTTTATTTAGTTTGGTTAAGTCTTTAGTGCCAAATAAAATTGTTGACTCCCACTATCAGTTTTAGCGTATAAAGTCTTTATACTTCGGTATACGACGATAGTGTATATGACAAAAGTTTCTTTAAATAACAAAATAAACACCTTTTGTTATGTGCATATTTGCCGAAACCCCAATAGGAAACGAAATATCACTATTATTAATTTCAGGCCTCCTTTATAACCCCCACTCCTGTCCGTCCTTAGAAATGTTAGTATGGCTTATTATAAGGAAAATGTCAGTGCTAATTCACATACCGAGTTTGGTTTAGTTCGGTTGAGTTTTTTGTGCCAAATAAAATTGTTGACTTCCGTAGTAGTTTTTAGCGTTTAACTCATTTATAGTTAGGTTACGACAAAAAGAGAAGTTACTCGAAATAATAATATAAACAACTTTTGTTATGTGCATAATTGCCGGAAATGCAATAGGAAACAAAATATCGCTATTTTTAATTTCAGGCCTCCCTTATAACCCCCACTCTTGTTCGTCTCAGAGAATATTAATATAGCCTAAAGTCTAAGTTGGGTTAGTAGTAATATACATACCAAGTTTCATAAAATTTGGTTCAGCCGTTTATGCGTGAAAAGGTAACAAACAAACAGACACGAAAGAAAATTTTCAAAAATCGCGTCATGAGTACGACCTCAATAGCTGATTTCCCTTAAGGGAAATCTGCTAATATATGGACATTTATGATTTGCATAAATTGTAGTGCAATCTTAGATTCATTAAAAACTTCTAATATCACCGTTATTATGAGCCCGATCGTAAAATGCCATTGAACCAATCTTGTTTAACTATTGATGGAACATTTCTCGTAACTCGAAATTTAAGCGAGGTTTTTGCTTTCTCTTTTGACAGTCTTCAGTAAACCCCCACATTTAATCATCGGATTTTTACTCCTGTGCTTGGTAAACCTGCTTAGGTTACGCAGCCCCTGCATAGTGGACTCCTAGTCGTAAATTTGTTATAAATTATAACTTGGGAAACCATGTTTACCTTGGGAAGAAAAAGAAAGAGCAACTTATTAAAGAAATATGCTTTATTCCTCACAAAAATAATATGACAACAACAATATAAAAGAATATCACAACAACATAAACTCTAATTATTCAACAAATTATATAACATATTTGTATCTTATCACTAGAATGTGACTAAACTATATCTGAGGTGTGTTTGTTCTGGTCAGCTGTGTTCATCTAGTCAGTTCATTTGCCAGGTGGGAGGTAGCTTCCTGAAATATAAAAAAAAATCCAAGAATAAATAGAATTTAGAGGATGCTATAAAATAAGTTATTGTGAGTAATTGTAATTTTAATAATGATAATAGAACGGAATAAAATGTGTATTCACCTCCGGGAGCTGGAAGCCTGCAACAAGAAATAAAAATATTTTTAGTTACTAATCTACCAATAAAAGTCAATTGATATTTTTTATTTAAAAAAAAAACAACACATGAATATAACTTCAAGATAGTTTTTACTACTTTCTAGACTTTTTGATTACTAGAAGCATATTTGATAAGCGGAATAGATAGCATGATTTAGAATGTTGAACATATTTGATAAGAGGAATAGATAGCATGATTTAGAATGTTGAACATATTTGATAAGCGGAATAGATAGCATGATTTAGAATGTTGAACATATTTGATAAGAGGAATAGATATCATGATTTAGAATGTTGAACATATTTGATAAGCGGAATAGATAGCATGATTTAGAATGTTGAACATATTTGATAAGAGGAATAGATATCATGATTTAGAATGTTGAACATATTTGATAAGCGGAATAGATAGCATGATTTAGAATGTTGAACATATTTGATAAGAGGAATAGATATCATGATTTAGAATGTTGAGCATATTTGATAAGCGGAATAGATAGCATGATTTAGAATGTTGAACATATTTGATAAGCGGAATAGATAGCATGATTTAGAATGTTGAACATATTTGATAAGAGGAATAGATAGCATGATTTAGAACAGGGATGAGCAATATGCGGCCCGCGGGCCACATGTCCATGCGGCCCGCCAAGCATTTCTAAAATTGAAGTTATTTCATCAACTTTCTCCTATCAATATATTGTTATAAAATTAATTATAATAAAATGCTAGTACATACTAAACCGACAAAATTTGTTGTGGCGAGTTACTCAATTTTCGGCGACATTTTCAAACATATAATACGAACTCGCCGTGTCTGGGCGCGTGTTTAGCAAACTCCCTTGAGGGAAAGCAGCGATTGAGGTTGTACTCTTGACGTGATTTTCTAAATTATTCTTCAAATGTCCATCGATCCTGCCTAAGAGATGACGAAAATGAGGTCCGTTCAAAATTGTGTATATATATTTGTCTGTTACAGCTCAGCGGCCGAAATTATCGTTTTATAGTTACTAAACTCGATATTTAGTTGTTTTATGTAAAAAAAGAGATCAAGTTCGACATATCTCCGTTACTATATTTCGGATTTACAAAGTGTATAGGATCAATCTTATTGCAATCTAAATGTACTATAAATATTTTTTTATACATTTCTTCTCTATCTCGAATTTTAACCGAGATATTTATATTTTTCAGTTCTCAGCCTACAGCAAATCCCGAATTCTACTCATGTTACATAAACAATACTCTGTTATATAATAAACCACATTATTCGAAGCTTAAGTGCCAAATATTGTTTTCAGAGACCTTTAATATATGAGATAATGCAAATATGTTCTTGTTAACCCCCCCCCCCCCCCCCCCGTCTTATATTCTTGGACTCCTAAAATTTGATTGATTGAGGTAAATTTGCTCTGATTCTATATGAAATAAGGTGCTAGCAATAGTAAATAGTTTTCAATAAAATTAATGTATTATATTCTGTTATATTTCAGTAATTGTTTTTCTTTCCGGTGAGGGGTGACACTTGATGAGAGCTGCGATATTAGCGATACAGCATAACTGGCTTTATTTTTACGTGGTATTGACACCAAATTAAATATTACCGAAGAATTGTGTTCATTAATTCCAATGCAAGCGACTACAACTGGCAAAAACCTGTACGATGAACTAAAGTCTGTGCTGGATAATTTTTCAATTTTATTAGAAAAAATTATTGGTATATCGACAGATGTAGCACGAGCAATGTCAAGCAAGGAGGTAGGAGTATTGGGAAGACTGTTTCAAGACATTAAGAAGGTCTCAGGAAGGAAAATATTCTTTAACCACTGCATAATTCACCATGAACATTTGTGTGCGAAAGATTGTGTTTGTCAAATGTCACAGTACCAATAATTAAACTAATCAATTTTATAAAGTCGCGCGCGTTAAATCATCGTAAATTAAAGAATTCTTGAAAGATTTAGAAACTGAATATGGTGACGTGGTTTTTTAATGCCGAAGTACGTTGGCTTAATAGTGGTGCAATGCCAAAAAGAAGAGAAATACAACTTAAAAGGCGAAATAACATTGTTCGTGAATATGAAGGGATATGCCTTTCTTCATTTTGGTAATAATGAATGAATGAGCGATTTTGGATTTCTTATCGACTCGACTCAGCATCTCAATAATCTTAAGGTGGAACACCGAGATATTTGCATTTTTCTGTTTTCAGCTTCTAAGATGAGATCGGCTAACTTCGGGTCTAGTCGTGAGTTTCCGTCAAGAGCTAGTTCGGGCCGTTCCCGTAACTGTTTGACTCTCTATTCTGAAATTTCTCTATTGTAAAACTTCACGAGGGAAATCTGCTTAGTTTACGCAGCCCCTGCGTGACGGACTTTTATTTAGTGAGTCCGTTACTAAATAAATTCCCTATTGCCCAGGCGAGAGATATATAAGTACAAAAAGAATATACATATTAAATGTATTACATTGTCCAAACTATTGATCGTTGTGCCTCGACTCGGATATGGGAGAAACGAATTCATAGTGGTCTAGTTTATATTATAGTTACTTGATTTCAGTTGTATTCTGTTGTGCATGGTTACCGTCATATGTTTAAAATGCCCAATCCAAAGCAAAAAACACTTTGTGTTCTCGAATTTGCGCACTTAAATTCAGTGATTACAGTGAAGAAGTCGTTTGAGGTTGAGGTACCGAATAGATTCTCCGAATGAGTGGAACCTCGCAGATGGTATCGACAGTTTCCAGAACCAGGATGTACATGTCAAGGAAAGAGTCTTGACCGCCCTCATGTTCTTGAAAGAAATGTGTCATGAATTCAAACTGCCTTCCATTCAAACATATGACGGTTGCCAAGAAAAACCGAAGACCTCTGACATCTAGTGGCTATATTATAAACTAGACTATGCATTCGTTTCTTAGTTTTGTACAATAGTTGGGCAAAATAATACTTTATGCTAAGTATATTCTTTTTCTGTAATCGTTGAATAACGGTAACATTACTAAACTGAAATGAGTGAAGAAAGTGAAACATTTTGCAATAAAGTGGAGAAAGTGTATTGCCTTCTTAATTAGTAATAAGTATAAATTAAAAAATAATTTGAAGTTGGAAATTAAATGCTTTTAAATGTTTCTTAACATTGTAAGAATTTATTTTAACAAAATAAATTGAAATGTGAATGAATTATTTTTGGAAATAATCAATATATTTTAAAATTTAAATATAAACCTTACCTTCCTTGTTTATAACCTGCACTTGTTTATAACTGCACTACTTCACAATCATCACTAGTTGTTTTATAACTATGCTTATAACCTTTCACAACCATGGTTATAACCTACCAACAAGATACCATAATCTTCACAAAATCCTTGGTCATATTCTGGTTAGATCTGATCATGTATTACACGATTACAGAAAAAATTTAATATTACACTCGTGACGAAAGTAGAATTTACAACTCTCGTGAAATTACCACACTCGCTTCACTCGTGTGGGTAAACGTTTCACTCGAGTTGTAAAATGATCTACTTTCGTCACTTGTATAATAAATAACTATTTTGCAACACCCTGCATAATGAATAAATGGAAGTACTATCCCTCATATGGCAATCATTCCATTTTTATAATATGGACATAAATCTGACGAAATATTCATTTCCGGAATTGTTCAACACAAGTTTAAAAGACACAGCTAAACTTCAGGAGATTAAGTAATGTGAGTAATTTCCAAGTTTGAAATTAATACTAATACTGTATAGTCTAGTTTTACGAAATTGAGAATAGTATTTTACCCAGGCCCAGCAGGTTTTCCAGAAGGATATCCATTAGATCCTGAAGAAGGTCCTCCAGATGGATATCCACCAGATCCACCTCCAGCGCCACCAGCTGGACCATAGACTGCTTCACCCTCGTATTGGACATCAGCCACGTATCCATTATCATCGGCTGTGTACTTGACCTTCTGCCTCCTCGTGTCTGGCAGCAGAACCATGTACTCTCCAGTCACCTTCTTACCGTCACTCATCGCCATGTGTGAGTAGTCGTTACCGCTCGCAGCGTCTTTCACTTCGTACGAGAAGCTGAATGGTTCCGGCTGCATATAAAACAAAATAAAATGTATTTGTCAGGACAAATCACATGGAAATATCCTAACAGAGTGAAAAATAGCTTTAGCCGTATAAAGGATAAATTGAAATCAAAAGAGGTCAAATATTATATATACAAAATAAACTGTATGAATTTAAAATAAACGTTATATGGGGGAATTATCACAATTCCTTAAAAGAAGAATCAGACATTAGGTGATAAACGTTGATAATAAGGACAATAAAATGTCCACGCTGTATAATACATTCATCATTTTGATAACCTAAGTATTCTAGAAAAAGTAAGGAATATAAGGAAGAAAATAAAAAAAGAATATGCACATTATAAAAAATCGAAAAAAAGGTGTTGGATAAGAAAACAGTGATTGAAGATGTGTAGCATAATAATTTTTTAGACTCTTAATTAATGATTGTTCAAGTGCAGATTTGAGGAGGTAACATTCAGACCGTGCTTTGTCCATTTGTTTCATGCAAAGTGTGCTTGGTCCAATTTATTATCTAATGTTTATTATACTTATTACGCTAAACTATTTTAACAATGTATCTCATTGACAAAACATTTATTTAAACCATATAGGAGTATTTTTTATTACAAAAACAAATATATATATGTTTTATATTCAATTTCATGGTTTCCTAAAAAGTACATTCATCCGGACAAAGCACGGTTTGAATGTTAGCTCCTCATTTATCTTTTACGATTTAGACTACACTTCATTAGGGATAATCGATATTTGTATTTCGTTATGAATCGATTTTAATCAGCTGACTTGAGCTGCAATACTTGCTGTATTTTATGTACAGCTGATACTGTAAACTATCCTCTGCCCGGCCCGGCAAGTGGAAGGTCCTATATTACAACGTTGTCATTAGTGTAGCTACCTTGTATTATATTTTCTCCTGATGAGGCTTCATGGAGGGGCGTAACTAGTTGATAAAGGTTATTATAATAATCAATTGAGGTTTTCTTTTAGCAGAAAGTTCTTTCTATTGAGGTCGTACTCATGACGCGAATTTCGAGAAATTTCTTCAAATGTCCATCGCTCCTTGCCAGTAGTTGACGAAAATGAGGTCCGTTCAAAATTATATATATATATATATATATATATATATATATATATATATATATATATGTCTGTTAAAGCTCTAGCAATCCTTCAAAACTAAAATTTCTATTCTATTAATCCCCAAAAGTTACCCACAGGGTTGGCTATTTCGGAAAATCATTACGTCGTGGAGGGCAGTGTAATTGTATACATTGAAGTCTTACTATCAAAATACCGTCATTAGTCAGTCAACAATAATTCTCGGGCATCGCCGGGTACCTTAGCAAGTATATATATATATGTCTGTTAAAGCTCTAGCAATCGCAATTTTTGTTTGTTGGTTACCAAACTCGATGTTTAAACGTTATATGCAAAAAGACAGATCAAGTTCGTTAATGGCTGAAATCGGACCAGTGGGAGGGGGTGTTTAGAGGGGAGATTTTCGAAATATCTCCGTTACTATACGTCGGATCAAAAATTCTATAGAACCAATCTTATTGCACATTAAATTTACTATAAATATTGTTTTATATATTCATTCTGTATCTTGAATATTAACCGAGATATTTGCATTAGTATTGTGTGTGATCGGCAGGAGTCGGCTATGCTCGGGACTTTCCGCCGAGAGCTAGTGCGGCCGTCAGCTTTTTCTATTGTAAATCTTCACGTGGGAAATCTGCTTAGTTTACGCAGCCCCTGCGTGACGGACTTTTTTATTGATCTTCCGCCATAGATTGGTTAACTGAAGTGAATCTTTTTCACAAGACATTTTCATATCCACCATGTTTTGGCCACTCTCAATGATAATTATATTCTCACCTTTCCACCTTCGTCTCCACCGCCTCCTCCGTTGCTGGGAGGCAGGTACATCCTCCCTTGAGCAACCACCGACCCAGCCAGCAACAGGGAAGACGCCAACAGCTGAAAATTAAATTAGTCAATCAAATAAAATAAAAAAAAAACAAAAAAAACAATGTTATTCATTATTCTATATATCATTTCTTCATTGCCGTCAACTGACGGAGTAGTTACGAGACCTCAAAGTATAACAAATTATGACTTGAATCTTTTTTGAAGACGATTTCAAGTATATATTGGAAAAAAAAAACTACTCTTTCAGATTCATGTGTTGAAATTATTCCTACCCAAGGAATTTGGATTTTGAACTAGGAGGGGTGTTTATTACAAAGTGAAATCACAATATCTACGCTAGTACAGGTTTTATCGAAAAACTTTAAGCATTGATTTGTGTTTAGAATGACGATTATTCATTTCATCGCTAAAACGTTATAAATTTCGAAGGGTTGACTTCAGATTTACGGGTTCCAATGAATGTATTCTTTTTATATCAAAGTGCCTTAATACAAGTGGGAAATATTTTCATTATGAGTTGGGGAATGAATATTTTTCGATGCGCTATTTTAGAATATTTCCGTTAGAGGAAATCAGCTATTGAGGTTGTACTCACAATGTGATTTTTCTTCAAATTCCCATGGATCCTACCTCGGAGATGACGAAAATGAGGTCCGTGCATTTTTTCTTAACACGAGTATTAAGCGAGCTACTCGTGCTTTCTTGTTTTCAGCTTTCAGTTAATCCTGACTCCTATCCAAGTGATTATCCGGTCACTAAATAGGATTTCATTAATATTCCAAGTGACTTTCTAATTACTTCTGACTTCGGCCAACACCTCATACACTCTACTACAGTATCACAACAGAATTATTGATTATAGTGGGCAAACTTGAATGCTCAACCAAATCCAACCAAGAGCGACTACCTCAAATAATCTCACAAGGAAAGAACAAGGGATCAGTTTTCAGCGCAACAGCCATCTTTATTATTTGTGGAGATTTTACCTGAAGGTTATCGTTTTCCTTTATCTTTATGTGCATCGCGAAGTCCTTTAATGTATAGTTTTTTTTTTTCTATAACAATGAATATCTCTATTTTCTTTGATCTAAATAAATGAGTAAAATCCATTTGAGCCATCCAGTCATAACTTGTTCTTTCGTAGCCACCTAAATACATTCCACCTTCAATTTAGCAGAGTTCCCTTAGGGTAAACCACCTTTTGAGGTCTTACTCATGACGCGATTTTCGAAAAATTCCTTCAAATGCCAATCGATCCTAACCAGGAGATAACGAAAATGTGCCCGTTCAAAATTGTGAGCATATTTATTTGTCTGTTAACGCAATTTTTGTTTGATCGTTACCAAACATGATATTTAAACTTTTTTTGTGTTGTAAAAATGAAGATCTGGTTAGTTAACGTCTAAAATCTGACCAGTGGAAAAGGGGGGGTGTGTTTAGAGGGGAAGAATTAAAAAAAATCGAAACATCTTCTTTGTTCAGATCGAAAAGTAATATAGTTTTAATTTTATTGCAATTGTAATGTTCTATGAATGCTGTTATATACATATTTTCAAGATCTTTATTATGAACCAAGATATTTTATTCTTTATTTTTCGGTTTTGTAGAAACTCCCTCCACTACTTATGTCAGTCTAACAATTAGCTGTTATATATTGAAACGCTTTATTTGAATCCTAAGTACCAAATATTGTTCTCATTGAACTTTTACGTCTTGAGATAAATGCAAATACTTGACACCCGTAGGCATCTGCTTAGTTAACGCAGCTCCTGCGTGACGGACTTTTTTCCTTTGTGTTATTTATAGTAATACTTCGTCCACCAACTTATATATTGTTGGTAAAAAAAATGAACATTTCCATTTACAATTGATGCCATACAGTCGGGTAGGACGGCTAGATGGAAATATTATTAGTGATCATAATTATCCTGTTTGTACTACTCAGGCATAATAAAAAGGCACTTCTGACTCGATTGGAATATCTGAATAGATACAAATGAATTATCCAGCGAGGTATGAGAGATGGATTGTTGACTATAAGCAGGCTGGCGGCAGTTCCAAAGGCGGATGTTGGTGAATGGTTAGACCTGTTGCAGGAGGCAGTACTAGGTCCTAAGGGCCCTTACCTACTCCAGGACTACCAACTCACTCGTCTCTCTATAATCGGTGACGTCAGTGCACGAACTCCAAGGATCCAGGTGACGACATCCATTTGAATTTTAAATATTGCACAAAGCCGGGGCTAAAATGATGGCAGTGTAGCAACGACACTAAAGAAGGATAATGCGGCGCCTTCTGTGAACCTCTCATTAACCCGGCATCATCATTGGTAGGCCGAGTATCATCAGAGCATTGATGCAACGCATCATCAAAGCACGGCATTCCTCCGAGCCGGCATCAAGCACAATATAGAAAGGCGCCGACATTTTCCTTATTACTTCAGAATTACTCTTAAAATCCCTTCCTCGGAAATTATGGAATTAATATATCCTCTATTTGCTTCGGGTGTTCTTTATTTATCACTAGTAGACACAACAGCACAAACCACCTAATTTAATGTTAATCAAGCTGGCATTACACCAAATTTCTGAGAAATCTCAAGTCCCCTGTAAACGATCAAAATGCTTTTCTTGTTTGACAACCGATTTGATGGTCTGCAGCCTTATTTGTTACTTTCGTCAAACAGTCTACGTGTTTGACGTATTTAATGGGATTCCTGGTTTACTGAAGGCCGATAACAATAAAATGCAAATATCTGGGTTAGTAATCAAGTTAGTGAAAATACGAACATTACAACATTTATAGAACATTAAATATGCAATAAGATTGGTTATATGCAGTTTTTCGAGGCGACTCATAATAATGGAGATATTAAGAATTTTCGAAATTCCTCCCCTCTAAATCCCCCTCCCCCTGGTCGGATTTTAGCTATTAAGGAACTCAATCTTACTTTTTACATAAAACGATAAAATATCGAGTTTGGTAACGATGAAACGAGAATTGCGACCGATAATGCGGTAACAGACACACATACATATGTACATATATATGATTTTGAACGGACCTCATCTTTTAGCAGATTTCCCTTAAGGGAAATCAGCTATTGAGGTCGTACTCATGATGCGATTTTCGAAAAATTTCTTCAAATGTCCATCGATCCTACCCAGGAGATGACGAAAATGAGGTCCGTTCAAAATTATATATATACATCTATATATATATATATATATATGTCTGTTAACGCTCTAGCGGTCGCAATTTCTAAAAAGGAAGATCAAGTTCGTTAATAACTGAAATCGGACCAGTCTGAGGGGGGGGTTTAGAGGGGGGATTTTCGGAAAATTCAAAATATCTCCGTTATTATGCGTCGGATCGAAAAATTGTATAGAATCAATCTTATTGCAAACTAAATTTACTATAAATATTGTTCTATACCTTTATTCTGTATCTTGAATATTAACCGAGATATTTGTATTTGTATTCTGCATTGGTCGGCAGGAGTGAGCAGTTTGGTACTTTCCGAAGAGAGCTCTGGCGGCCGTTTTCGTAACTATTCGTCCCTCGTGTATAAGTTTAGTGATCCCTTACTACTTACTACACTTGTTATTGGGCAGATTTCTCTATTGTAAAACTTCACGTGGGAAATCTGCTTTGTTTACGCAGCCCCTGCGTGACGGACTTTTTTTTAATATGAGGACTTTGCAATGATAGTAATTCTTAAAAAGTAGAATGGTCCATTCGCAGAAAATTGGTGAAGTCTTTTAGTTCTGTACGCAATAATTCTAGCAACAAATTTTCTAACTACTCTCCACTCCATCGTCTAGTTTTTTCCTTCTTACTACACAGAGCTAGAGTCAATGCCAAAAATTCTGTATCTGTACTTATTGTACGCTCTGAAGAACGTTCACCTTCAGAAGAAAACCGAAACTGAGCGAATGTTGACAAACTTTGTGTTTGATAATGTGCGCTTCTGTTTGATAAAAACGTAAAATTTGTCAATCAAATTTGTCAAACAACTTTGATCGTTTACAAGATACATAATAATTACATAATTTGCCACTGGAAATATTATATTATTAGCAAAATAATAGTATATTAAATCATTTTTAATTTATTTATTTATACAGGAGGCGATTTGGCTCAATGTTTAACAATGTAAAATAAAAACAATATTATAGAAAAATAACAATAGCTAAACAAAAAAATATAAACAATTAATCTACCGAACAAATAGAATTGAACACAAAAAATAAAAATAAAATATTCTTAAAAAAATAAATCTCTTTTATAATTACAAACCTCTAACTCTTTTAAAGTTTTGAATCAATTAACTTTTTAGTTTTGATGGAGATAGATTTAAATCGTTATAACGCATATTATCATAAAACGAAATTCAAGAATATGCTTCAAACCCTCACCAGCAAACAAACATTTTTAGTGAAAAGCATATCATTTTCTGGAAAAAAACTCTTTAACGCTCTATCAAAATGTATTAATTCAATTAAAAAAAATTTCTTGTTTAAAAGTAAATTGGAGAGCTTCATGTATGAAGGATGCTTATATACATAAGATGAATACTATTTAATAATATAATACAAATCGTAAAATGTTCAATTATTAAATGGCATTACAAAATACTTGTAAAAATCTCTTTAAGGTGGGACAAGTTTCTCACCAATTTTAAAACTTGACACACTTCAAGAAATTTTCGTGTCATAAATTTAAAGTGGTATTGAGATTTTTTAACGGAATTAGTTTGTTGTGTATAATTATTAAAATTGATGAATTTTATTCTATGTATTCATAGAAGTCAACTAATGGTACAAATGTGACGAATGTATTATATGAGTATAATTGTTATTCAATAATATGCAAAGAAATAAATTGACATAATATTAGATAATTGTACAAAGGAAACAAAACTATTTGACCTATCCTATTAAGTTATATTAACATGTAATGAAAATATAAACATTTATTTCACCGACACTAATAGAGAAATGCATAATAGCAAGGCAGTTAACCTCTGAGTTACGTGAGTAAATATTCTTCAAGGCCTATCAAAGTTCTTCATGAACATAATGGACATTTTCTAGACATTAATCACATTTTATGTAATATCTCTTATTGCGTAAAATTTTTCTTTCTTTCCCGTCTCAATAAATGTTACTTAACCGTCTAAAAATGAAACCACTGAAGGGGTACAAAGAAATGCTAGATTTATGAATATGCTTTATGACTATAATAAAATAAAATTCTGAATGCAAAACATTACTTAAGAACCTATTTGGAAGAAGTATCTATTCAAAAAAAAATTGAAAAAAAAAAATAGAATACTAAAATTTTGTGTTACCTGAATGAAGGAGACCATGTTGATTGTATGTGTGTGTGTTTGTAGAGATGATTGTGATAACTGATGATGTGTGATATGAATCAGCTGATTTATATAGATAGAGACAGACTGAAATCGATAGCGGGGGAATGCATATCGTAACTCGGCCTTATTTTCAAATAGAGGTCACCAGGGTTTGGGAATCCATATATTTGACTATTGCATTAAGATTTGTACATTAATTCATATCTGATAGATATTGGCTTTGAAGAGCCCTAAATAGGACGGAAAGCTGTAGACGATGCATTAAAAGAAATATTAACATTTAATTATTTATTTTTTAGTTCCGCAACGACGGAGATCACAAACAAATCAGAAGAACACAAAGTCCGGAACAAACGGAAATAAGAAATGGTCCATCCAATTTCAATAACCTGCCGACAGGAAGCGTTAGGTTAGAAATGCAAACAAACTGGTCGGCCCGCCTCATACCGGAAAGAAAAACAATTACTGAAATATATCAGAATTTAACATATTAATCTTATTGAGAACTACTTACTACATCTAGTACTGTAATTAATAATGAGTCAGAATAATTGTTATCTCAATCAATCAAATTTTAGTAGCCCAAAACCTTAAGACGGGGGGAGGGGGGCACCGGGACATATTTGCATGTATCTCGTATAATAAAGGTCTCTTGAATACAATTGTTTGTATTTGAACTTCGAATAATGTGATTTCTTATGTAGCTGAGTATTGTTTATGTAACATGAGTAGAAGTGGCGGTTTGCTGATGGCTGAAAACTGAAAAATGCCAATATCTTGTTTAATATTCAAGACACAGAATAAATGTATATAACAATATTTATAGTAAATGTAATTTGCAATAAGATTGATTTTATACAATTTTTCGATCTGACATATAGTAACGGAGATATTTCTAATTTTCAAAAATCCCCCCTCAAACCCCCCCCCCTCCCACTGGTCCGATTTCAGCCGTTAACGAACTTGATCTTCTATTTACCTAAAACGAGTTAATACCGAGTTTGGTGACGATTTAACAAAAATTGCGCCCGCTAGAGTGTTAACAGACACACACACACACACACACACACACACACACACACACACACACACATATATATATTTATATATATATATATATATATATATATATATATATATATATATATATACCTATATAATTTTGAATGGACCTCATTTTCTTCATCTCCTGGGTAGGATCGATGGACATTTAAAGAAATTTTTCGAAAATCGCGTCATGAGTACGACCTTAATAGCTGAATTCCCTTAAGGGAAATATGCTAAAACATAACGCAATCTTAAATAATATTACTATCAGGCAACACAATTGGCAAAACAATAGTTTGGTTAAAGTGAGGTGTTAGTACTGTTCTTAATATGGGAGTCAATTTGTCAGTCAGCTGATCCTGTTAAATTAATTAAACACCCCATGAAAGCTTTATGAATTTTTGGCTAATTACACTGGTCAACAAATTAAAAGAAATTATTTGTTTCCTGAGATATTTTTATTGTTTCTTTCTCAATTTGAAACATATGTTTTGAACATGAAAACAATGTTTGTCTAACAGCTTTTGTTTTTGATATACAGCTTATTAACCTTAATTGAGGAGGTAACATTCAAACCGTGCTTTGTCCATTTGTTTCATGCAAAGTGTGCTTGGTCCAATTTATTATACTTATTACGCTAAACTATTTTAACAATGTATCTCATTGATAAAACATTTATTTAAACCATATAGGAGTATTTTTCATTACAAAAAACAAATATATATATATATATGTTTTATATTCAATTTCATGGTTTCCTAAAAAGTACATTCATCCGGACAAAGCACGGTTTGAATGTTACCTCCTCAATTAGTGTTTTTACTCAGATTTTTGTTTTTTGTTGGACACTAAAATATATTCTTTTGTTGTTTTAGATATGCCTTCGTCCAGACGGAATGTGTGTTCAATCCAGATTGTTTTTGCTATATTTGTGGCGAATATATATTTGAAAAATACCGGAAACCTATATCAGACTTTGTAAAAACTACACATCAATACTTTAAAATAGATTTGAATAATCAGGACAAGCGATGGGTTCCTCACATCGTTTGCCAGAAATGTGTTGTGTGTCTACGGTTATGGTCCAGTGGGAAAAGAGACGCAGTGAAGTTCGAAACTTCCATGATTTCGAGAGAACCTCAAAACCATCATGACGACTGCTACTTCTGCGTTGTGAAAATAAATGGAATTAACCCAGGAAATCGAAGTAAGTGGTCTTATCCTAACTTATCTTCTGCTCAACTACCTCAATTAAAATCACGAGATGTACAACCTAGTACATCTAAATTTTCAGATGATCCAAATCACTGCGAACAAAATATATCAAGTGATGACTCTGATTCAGACTACAAATGTAGCCTTTCAGAACCTCAACCATTTAATCAGAAAGAACTAAATGACTTAGTGAGGGATCTGAACTTACCGAAGGAATCTTCTGAAATTTTAGCATCTCGTTTAAAAGAAAAAAATTTGCTTACTCCCGAATGCAGCATCACTTTTTATCGTTCCCGAGAAAAGAATCTGTTACCATATTTTTCTGAAGAGAAGGATTTGGTGTTTTGTAACGATGTTGGTGGTCTTTTGCAACAGATGGGTTTGAAGAACTACAATCCTGGGGATTGGCGTCTTTTTATGGACAGCAGCAAAAGAAGTTTAAAGTGTGTTTGGCTCCATAACGGTAACAAGTACGGTTCCACACCTATTGCACATTCGACTACTTTGAAAGAAGAATACGCAAATATTTCAAAGGTTATGGAAAAAATTAAATATCAAGACCACAACTGGGTCATTTGCTTTGATTTAAAAATGGTTAACTTCCTTCTAGGTGAACAAGGGGATACACAAAGTTCCCTTGTATTTGTGTCTCTGGGACAGTCGTGACAAGCAACACCATTGGTCACAAAAGGTTTGGCCGGTGAGGGAAGAGCTGAAAATTGGTATAAAAAATGTTATAAACGTGCCCTTAGTTAACCAAGACTGCATCATACTTCCACCACTTCATATTAAACTCGACATAATGTAAAAATTTGTGAAAGTGCTTGACAAAAGTGGAGGATGTTTCAATTTTCTTTTACAGAAGTTCCCCGGATTAAGCACAGAAAAATTAAAATCCGGTATTTTTGATGGACCACAAATTAGGCAACTTGTGAAGGATCCTGGGTTTGTCAAATCAATGACTGAGGTTGAATCCAAAGCCTGGAACTCATTTGTTTCAGTTATGAATAATTTTCTAGGGAACAATAAATCTGAAGACTATGAACAACTTGTTGAGTGTATGCTATTGAGCTTGCAACAGCTAGGGTGCAACATGAGCATAAAAATCCACTTCCTGCACTCGCATTTAGACCGATTCCCAAAAATCTGGGCGATTTTAGTGAGGACCAGGGTGAAAGATTTCACTAGGACATTCGAATTATAGAAGAGCGTTATCAGGGAAGGTGGGACACGCATATGATGGCTATTGTTGGAGTTTGCAACGAGATCTACCTAAGGTCGTTTATTCAAGGAAATCCTATAAAAGATCATTTGATTGTGTTCAATAAAATTTTTATAATTTTATTAATTACTTACCCTTGAATGTTTAAAGTCAAAATTTATATTTCAGAAAATAAAGCTGTCAGCAATCTCCCAGTGATGTTTTCATCGTCAGGGCCTTTGAAATACCCAATAAAAGTTAAAAAAATTAAGGAAACAAAAATTGTGTTGACCAGTGTTATTAATAGTATAATATAAACAAATAACTTCAGGAACTTCCAGTAAGAGGAACTTGTATAGAAAGCAATTGTAGAATTACATCTTTTTAAATCAGACTCGTAAGAAAATATATATATATATATATATATATATATATATGTGTGTGTGTGTGTGTGTGTGTGTGTGTGTGTGTGTGTGAACTATCTGAAAATATATAATTTGAACTATCTTTGTTACCCGTCGATGATGGGTTGAAATTGAAATTTTGAAAAAAAAATGTTGTTTATAAAATTTCTTTTTGTTTTAATAAGGCTAATCTACAGCTTACCACCCCTTTCTAGCCAGGGTGGTGCTACGGATTTATTCCGTTTATTTACGAAATAAATTAGAATTGCCCTGGCTGGAATATAACTAACCACTCTAGGTTTACTATTTGAAAATAAGAGCAGCGCTTTAACTCACTTCGAGAACCTCATAAATGTATTATAATTTAATCCAATGTAATGTATTATATCGGTGTCTTTTAGGCCGACTTTTGACTAGGAAATCTATGGGTTTATGTGAGAAAAAGCAAACTGATGCAAAGAGACTGCAGGGCGAACCCAATACAAATATCCCATCAGAGGAAACGAGCTATTGTACCACATTGTTTATAGAAGATTTTATTAGGTATGAGGAATGAGAAAACCTGAGACTGTGAATGGGAAGTTGTAATTTCTAGATACGTGGAGTTTAGCTCTTCACTGAGGAAAACTAAACATAAGTCTTTTCGTAGTTTAGAAAAACTCTAACTTATTATAAGGAGTAGATTAGAGAAGAAAAAACAAAGAAATTTAAATATTAGAATTGGAAACACTATACTTGGAAAAATGAAGGAGTTTTGTTACCCAGGGAGCACCATCACTCAAGACACAGTAGAGCTGATGGAGTATTTTAACAAATAAGCATATAAGCATGGATGCCAAAAAGTCTTTTTTATAGAGTATGCTGCTTTTCGGAAGCGAAAGTTGGATTCTCCACAAAATGGAATATAATAGACTAGAAGCAATGGAAATCTGGCGTTGAATCACAAGAACATGTTCAACTAAAAAAAATCCAACGTGGAAGTTCTAAATGAGGTAAGTGAAAGAAAAGGTCTTATCAAGGCCATGGAAAAAAGGAGAGTGAAACGTTTGTGGCATATCATAAGGCACAACGATTTCATCACAAATATCGATGAAGGTAAGGTCCTTGGGTATAGGGAAGAGGAATGGATAAAAAATACTATTTTGAAGACATCAACCACCTTATAGAAGAGCAGCTTTTCAAAGATAATGTTAGCAACTACAAGTTTTTGCCTTTAGATTGTTAAGATGATTATTATTACAAGGTTATCAATTGATAAAGGTTTGACCAAAACAAAAATACAAACACATTCGCTTTAATACGCTTTATTACTACTAATATTTGAACACATTATTAAGTCATGTACAATAAATAGTACAAAAACTAAACCCCACAAGGTGTGGAGAAGAGGGCAGAGCCCCAACTAGATACAATATAATACATGGCACTGATTCTGCAACTGTCTGGATCACATTTACTGTTCAACGTCTCATTTGCCGGGAGGAAGGTAGTTACTGTTTGGCCTCGAACCTCCCGAAGGGAAGCCACCTGTCGAACAAATAGAAATCCATTAATCATAAAGTAAAGAAAGATTCTTGGGAAACTTTGATTCAGGCCATTCAAAGACTTGGCTCAGTCAGAGCTTGATTTAGAGAACTATTGACTACTTGAGTAGATGCTACAATCCTAAGAGCATCCGGTAGGAGTAGAGTCTTGCTTGCTGTTATCACTATCTCAGCTGTTAATAGATTCAAATGATCACTATAGGTAACTCTAGCATATCTACAAGCTTCACTTCTAAACACTTCCTACCACACAATAATCAGCCCACGGAAAGAAAGGATCAGACTCGTAAGGTTATGCAAAATATTTTACATCGACTTAGGTTACACGAAGTTTAGTTCGCACGATGTTTTGGACTTCCAGTTTAGCAAACGATGTGTTTGTCAAACAGCCGACAAGCTTTTCCGTATACTCAATTTTCTCTCAGACAATAAAGTGAAAGCTCACAACACGCGTAGCTGAAGAGATCCGAAAAATCGAAACTAAGTACATCAAACTATTCTGAGTGCTTTGAAAATATGCCTTGAGACATTAACTCTGGTCACTAAAACTTACACCGTTTAAGGGTAGAGAGATCGATTATGGGGCTGTTCTTTTTATCATTTGTTACCTCATCAGCGAAGAAGCATTGGCAAAACTGCCTTGGTTTAATATGCTTGATCGAACGAAGTTTTGTGCTTAGAAATACAGTTTGGTTATACGAACTGTTTGCCACACAGCCAACAATGCTGTTTACTTACATTTTTCCTAAAGATATAAAGCGAAAGCTCGCACAAACTAATCGGAAGAGATCCAAAAGATCGAATCCATGCTTACCAAATTTGCCTGCCTGGACTGAAAGGGTCCTCTAACCAAAGTGTATTTTAAAATACACTTCGGAAACGGATGAGAAGCCAAGTTATTTTGACGAAAGCATGTTTGACAAATATTTTTAGACGAACATCGTTTGAACAAGTATCTCACTTGACTGAATTATTGCATAAACATAGCCAGTTGATAGACGTCGTATTTAACTAAATAAAAATATCCCCATTTTCAAAATATTACGATGTAGGAGAATAATAAAAATATATGCAGAAACGAACATACTTTTAGGAAGACAAAATCTGATACGTCACTGAATCGCCCCTGACGCGAAATACGATTAAAACAAGAATAAATAAATATTATTTCACACGACCTTCTATGCGAGCCTGATGAACAACAAAGACATTAGGCAGAGCGATTTAAAGAACACATTATTAAAGTAATATTTTAAGGGTGATTAGCATTTAAAATGAGGCAAACTTCACTTCTTTACGTGGATAAATGATTCACATTAAATTAGTGCTAAATGAGTATTTTCTTACCTGCACCTCCTGGTCCGCTGCCGCTTGGAAGTCTATAAAAAATAAAGGAAAACTATTAAGCTCTGAACCAACCAATCACAAATAATGATCACTTGTAATATATATCTACGTAAATAAACTCAAATCTCATAATTATTATCGGAGTGATAAGGAAACGCGAAAAATCAAATTTATATGGATTACTGTTGCATCTGCAGAATACTTGTGGTGACCGATTCCGTGAATATGAAGTATTTAGTCAAGGAAAACAAAGAGTAGGGCGTTAAGGAAATGCTATGTTTATTCTGTATGAGACTATCCAAAATAAAGGCTTAAAAGGATTGGGTAGAGACGTCAGAGTTGTTGGGTGTCCTCCCCACATCCAGTAGTTATTATAGTCATAAAATGTTTATCAATAGTGATTCATCAGTACCAATAAGAAATATAAAAAGGAATAATAACTTTGGAAACATTTTCCAGGGGCAAGAAATATTCTTGCACTATTAAAAAAAGATATTAGAGTTGTGCATCATTTAACATTTATGTACCCAATGGCACTCGTAGGGTTTTGTCATCAAACCAAGCTAGTCGAAGTGAACCTTGGTAGGAGCTACAAAAGCTATAAAAAGAAAATATTTTGTAGTTTGTTGGTCATTGGTTAGCAGTTGGTTTTAAATGATACAGAAGGATGGTTGTGTATCAGTTAAACGAGGATGGACCAGAAAAGCCTGGACTTTCTCTTAACACAGGATGTATGATAACATTACTTAGGTTCCTACCGGGTTAGGAGAATGTTTCTTCCAAACTGAGTACATTCTTAATGTTACCAGGAAAATTTACGTTTGCAGAGATTGTTGGGGTTAATTGTATTTTTTTATGATAAAGTGTTTTTGGTGCGTGTTTTTTTTTTTTTGGCCAGTACCCAGAGACACCTTCTACTTTCACAATGTTTTGTACACCCAACCAATGAATACAGAAAATGGAAAAAATGTTGAGAAACTCTTACCCAGGTCCACTCGGTCTTCCCGATGGGTAGCCGTTACCTCCTCCGGATGGACCTCCAGATGGATATCCACCAGCACCAGATGCACCAGTTGCTCCTGCACCAAATCCGCCTCCTGCACCAGTTGCACCAGCACCAAATCCACCTCCTGCACCGAATCCGCCTCCTGCACCACCAGCACCGAATCCGGCTCCACCACCTCCAGCACCTCCAGAGGCTTCTCCGTCATATTGGACGTCGGCGTTGTATCCACCTTCATCGGCAGTGTAGGCTACCTTCTGCCTCCTTCCGTCGGGGAGAAGGACCTGGTATTCGCCGGTGACCTTGGTTCCATCGCTCTCTGCCTTGTGCGAGAAGTCGTTTCCGCTCTCAGGGTCCTTCACTTCGTACGAAAAGCTGAATGGCTCGGGCTGTTGAAAAGCCAATAATATCATTGTTTGGATACTCCATATATTCATAGAAATACTCAAGCAGACATAACTTGTTAATTCAAATGATAAACCGATAGCTTCAAGTGATAGCCTTTTGGTGAAACCAGCGATTAAGTTACTATCAATACTTCTCTATAACTACTACAATACTGTCAACTATATCGTCCCATATACAACTTATCGTAATTATCTTCCTAGCTTAATTTCTACAAAAACCTCTGAAATTCAAATCAATCTTTTGTATAGAACTGGGAAAATATAATATGAGACTCTCAAGACAAAGTCTCATTAGACCAAGGAAGTTATACAATCTTAGTTCAATGATTAGATAAAGAACATTTAGTTCTTTTAATTAATTTTCCACGGTTTCAAGGCTAGATTAAGTTAAACGGCCTAGGGATACAATAATGGCTAGCGTCTCGTCTTGAAGACCTTTTCCTTGGTTGTCACATGTAAACTAGAATAGAATCAAAGCTTAGTACCATTGGTGGTTTTGCGTGTAAGATCTCTTTTTCATTTCCTTTGTTCCGACAATGGTTGGAGATCAAGCCATTAAATATACAAATACAGTGGCATGTCCAAAACGTCTAGGAAATAAAGCTATTTATAGAATCCATATAGTACTGACAATATACTGCTGAGGGCTTCAATAGCGAATGAAAAACAGTTGGGAAACTCTTTTAAACGAAGCCTTTAGTGTTTTCGTTTTTAAGAATGTATTAGGTTTTGATTCTTACCTTGCCACCTTCGTCTCCACCACCACCGGCTCCAGTGCTGCCACCACCCCCGAATCCAGTGTTGCCACCTCCTCCGAATCCAGTGTTGCCACCTCCTCCGAATCCAGTGCTGCCACCACCTCCGAATCCAGTGCTGCCACCACCACCGCCAGGCGGGAGATAGGCACTGTTAGGAGCTTGGGTCCTCACGCTCACTGCGAGGAGGGCGACTAAAGTGAAGGCCTGCAAGAGAAAAAAAATATGTTGATTGATACTCTTGGGCAGTCTGGAGGAAATTTTTAGGATGCGCTTCATCGCTAAATCATAGCATGTTCAAATGTTTAGCTTACAAAAAGTGAATATCCCATTCTGTGTGTTGAGACACCTGAGAAATCCCAATGCATTAGTGAATAAAACCATTGGCTGGAGTGAAATTCACTTAAAACTTAACTTAATATTTAGTTTCTGTTGAAGAATTGGAATTTTGTTTGCTACCATGAGGTATTAAACCTTTATACGTAGAAGATGTGTTTCATTCTCTAACATAATTTGAATTATTTTATACACAGAGAGATGAACCTGGTAAAGATTCGCTAAGATTGGGGGACCATTTTTTCAGCAAAGAAACGAGACTCATAATCTCAGTAATAGGTTGTAAAATAAGATGGCAGCGTTTTTTTTTTCTGGCGATTTCAATAAAAACTTCAGATTCATGTAAATATTTTTAATCAATTATATATGACCAATTTTAATCTTCTACATTTTGC
The DNA here is from genome assembly GCA_019009955.1 of Riptortus pedestris. Lineage (NCBI taxonomy): Eukaryota > Metazoa > Arthropoda > Insecta > Hemiptera > Alydidae > Riptortus > Riptortus pedestris. The sequence goes on from CM032230.1 coordinate 145,035,206, forward strand.
CATTTTTCAGGTAATTTTTTAATACTGCCCTCCCAGAACTTTTCAGAATTTTGCGCAATGAACTCCACTGAGTGCGTTTTGCAGCTCCCGAGCTAATTAAAGTGTTTCCCGTTAAGAGAGTTTCGAAGTGCCCGAAATAAGTGAAAATCAGTCTGGGCGAGGTCTGGTGAATAGGTCGGGTGGGAATTACATCCCAGCCAAACTCCAATATTTTCTGTCGCATCTGCAAAGACGCGTGAGGACGGGCGGTATGGAAAACTATGCCTTTGCTTTTCTCTTCCATTTTGAGCAAGCTTACCACTTAAAGATGAGGTATCTCGTTTGAAACTAATGTTAAAAAGCACCTTAACGAATCCTTTTTGTAGAATATGTAATTATTATTGACCAAGTAAACATGATTTTATAAACACAGAGGGGATTGAATTGAAATATTGATAAACACTTATTACTTAACTTATTTTACAACAAAATGGTTTGTATTCAGTTTGTCAACAGAGTGAATCTGTAAGAGTTTACATATTTATATACATCGAATTGACAGAGTGACTACTCACTAGACGTTTACTACTTACGACACCAGAACTCTTATGCATTCTGCATTTGAAATGTGCGTGCAAACTGAAATCTGTCTAAATTCGGGGGCTCTCGTCTGAAGAAATATTAAAGTTTTTTCGTATTTAAGACTTTATATCATAGCTTGAGAGGACATTAAAATCATTGCGGATAAACTGTTATTATATAACCAACATCAAAGTTAGAAAGTTACTACTTTTTTTTTTTAAATTTAAGTGCTCCCCTAAGCACTCTCCCTGAGTTTGACACTAGTGACACAACTCCGATAAAAGAAGGACTTTGTTAGTGTTGCGATTTGAGCGGGATTCTCAGGGAAGACACTAAGTGATTGTTATGAGGGCTTAACGAGATAGCTGCTAATGCGGTGAGTGGTCACGCTCTCTTATTCAACAGCTTCTTCAAAGGTAGGCCGACACTCCGAGGTTGGGGCCTATCTGACGTCATAGCTGACTCCCTCATCAGCCTTCAGATGTAAATAGGACTAGCTGAGTGATGGTAGGCATTGCCCTCTCCCGATAAATCCAGCTACTGTCCCCTATGCTCTCGCTCCCAGTAGTCACCGCTTCTAGTCGCCGCTACTAGTCACTGCTAATAGTTACTCAATTTAGTAACCGCTACTAGTCGCTGCTACTGGTCACCACTACTGGTCACCGCTACTGGTCACTGTTACTGGTCACCGCAACTAGTCACTGTTACTATTCACCGTTATTAATCACACCTACTATTACTAATCCCCAATTCCTTGTGCACCCTCAGACAACACTTCCTGCCGAAGGTAAATTAAAATATCCTTCCATTTGTAAATGTCAACTTCAAAATCTAATACAAGCTAATATTATAACTATTTATTAAAGCCCAATTTTCGCAACTAAGGCTAATTGGGACGGGTTATCTACTGGTTACTACCCTTTTCTTACCAGGGTGGAACTTAGTAATGTTATTTAATGAATTCCGTCACTAAATGATTTCCTTTGCCCAGGCGAGAATCGAACTCGCCATTCTATTTTTACCATGTGAGGTTAAGTTCAACGCTTTAACTCACATGGCTAACCTGAGCCCCTATAAGCTAATATGAACGTGGTAACTCAAGACCTAAACTTAATTAAACACTATGATTAAAGTGTCATGTCACAAAGTCGTGTCTTTCCTCCGAAACGCTTATGTTTTAATATAAAACTCCTGAGCTACTTTCAAGGATTCACACCGCATCTTCTTCGCAAAATTACACCAAAACTTGAGTTTTAATTTCCCGTAATTTAACAACAATCAAGGTATGTTAAGCACAGCAATGGCTATATGAAGTAATAGTTTGCAATATAAAATAACATTAACCTTTAGAAAATGGTTTGCTTTGGTGTTGTCTTAGAATAGAGGACTAAATTCCGATTTCAAGGGGCTATTACGAACTCACCAACTCGAATGTGGATGAAAATAGTGCCAAAAGTAGCGTTGAGATCACTATTTACATGAAATTCGTAATGGTAGGTCGTTTTGGTATTAAACAAATCCATATGTGATCCTAAGTATCTATGCGTGGTTATCGTACAGTACCAAAGGATAAACGTAAAGACTATGGCGGATTTGTTACTAATGGATAATTAGAGTGGGATTATTAGCTATTCACTGTGAATATCTGTTTTCCTTGATCGCTCAAGAACTAAAGGAAGAGAACAGAACACATTGGGCGTGCCTTGGGACTGCGTAAACGGAGCGAATTTCCAATCTGCTGGAACGTCAACCATATGAGGTCATGCCACATTCTATTTCCTATTTCTTCTTTTGATTGAACTGGAAATAAGATACCTAGTGATAAAATTGCGTATTGTGTTGATATGAGTTGTAACGAGAATTTACTGAACGTTGAAAACTTTAAAATACCAGTAGTTCGTTAACTTATCAGTCACTGCAAGAGACCAATCGACCAGATTATGATTATCACCTTATGCACTAATTACAATTTTCATAGGTTATGTGCAGGACAGAAAGTTGCTAGAATTCAAGGGAAAAACCGAGGATGAGCTTAACACCTAATCACTTCTGCTCAAGACTATCCAACAACAATAGTATCAGGAAGGGGCAGTGAAATACTTAGAGAATCAGGAAAGGTTACAGAACTAACGATATGCCCTTCTGAATCAGTCTTACCTGAGTGACATTGAGCACCTTGGCACAGAAAGATACAGAACTAAGAGCATTAACTACTAGAAACTACATATTTTGGTTAAAGACTTGAGATTCTGTACGTGTTCCTTAGAAGAAGAAATTTTGGGAAGATTCAGATTATGTTGAATTATTAAAACGACTTGTTTTACTTTCAGGACTAGTGCGATGTGTACACAGGAGGCGTTGGGCCCATTGGAAGAATAGAACTGGAACAGGCTGTATGAAAAATGTCAGACGGTTCTGGAAAGGTGGAGAGAGAAGTCGTCAATCGGAGATTGACAGCAAATCGTTGATGATGTCAGTAAGAAGATGGTAGCAAAGGTCAAGGAGGTTACTTCTCGAAGTTGTGCAGTTCTATGGAAATTGCCAATTAAGAACAGGTTTTTCTAGAATGGCACAGGAGGGCCTTGCAAGGATATCCTCGAGCTATGCAAACGTCAGGTGAGTTTCGCAAGGACTCTGAAGAAAACTAGTTCGTATAACTAGTATATTTGTAGAACTGAATCCGACTAACTATTGAGATGAGAAAGAAAGTAGCTTTCGGTGGCGAGATGCTAGGAGGAGTTTTCCCGGCTGAGATCTTACCTTGCAGAGTGGGTTCATCTTCTCTTCTTGGTCGTTGGTTGCTGACTACAGAACGGTGACACTTGTTTGGTATATATAGGTGGAAGACCTGGTATCGCAGAGAGAGAGGGCAAGGACGTACTCTCCTTGTTCTACGCCGGCAGGAGCATCGTGACATCACGACATCTCTTACACAAGCCCTACCGTCTGTGAGGGGGGGGGGGTTCTCGTTTGCACATTCCCGTCCTAGGGGATGCCAGACCCCCCCCACACACACACTCGCCATTGTCTTCACTCATAGCCATCACTTTCAATACGGACGTCATCCACGAATATTAACTCCCACGCCAATAAATTCCATATTCTACGAGCATATGTGGAAGCCGCATTAGGATAATTACCGTGGCACATCAGTCTGGTTCATCACTCCTCAATCGATACAATCAACCGATGAAACTTCCTCCTACACCAAAAAAATGACCCTCACATTCAAAAAAGAAGATCTCCAACTCCATTGATTAGAGTAAAGAGTATAATTTTGTCACGATCTTTGGTCCTACGTTTCAATACATTCTGTCTTAAAAATGATCGACCTAACAAACTTGATAGATTGTTAATTCAAATAAAGGGTTTGAACCGCCAGTATAAATGATAATCTTATCATACCTGTCGGTGGAGACCGTCGTCACTGGCTGATGGTCGAGAACAGCTGGCATTGTGTTTTACATGCTATGACCCCATCTTCAAGCCCTTCAAAAGATGTACTGAGTTGTTCGTTTTTCATTAGGTTTTATGCGTCTGTTCCCTGTATTAAGTTTTTTACGTTATTAGGTTGTGTACTCGATAATCAGCCAATGACGACGGACTCCACCGACAGGTTTGATAGGTTGTTTTACAAAGCTTTATAAAATATAGCGCTTCATTACAACATTAATTCATTACAAATTCTACACGTTTTCTTCGTAAAAGTCGGTGGGATGTCTGAGTATATTATCACTACTCTTCAAAAACCATTAAGTTTCACATAATACAGAGACTGTCCATTTCTTTGTATTCTAGATTTTTATGTGTATTAGCTGTGTAGCTCATTTTTCTTTTATTGATAACAAATTCGGCATTTAACTCGACGACTGCATCAGTCCCTACAGCGGGATTGTGTATATCACTTGGAGCAGCAGGATTTTTCCACCCGAGCGGGTGATGAGATGAAACACAATGTAGGAAAATATGGACTCAGTGAGTTCACGAACCACTAGCACTTTGCCTGCTTAGGAATCCTTGGCACTTACTCTCCTCGGATAAGTGTCACTTACTCTGTCCAGGAATCTTTGGCACTTAGTCTGTCCAGGAGCCTCTGGGACTTCGTCTGCACAGTAACCTCGGTCATTTTGACTGTCTAGGAATTTCTGGGACATAGTCGGCCCAGAAACCTCCTGCACTTACTCTGCCCAGGATATTGTGGAACTTAATCCGTCTAAGAAACTATGGAAATTAGTCTGCCCGGAAATTCTGGGCGGTTAGTCAGCCAGAAATTTATGGACCTTAGTCTTCCTAGGTATTGGTGGTCCTGGGGCTGGCAGGTGACATCTATAATTTAGTCTGTTCTGAAATCTCTGGCACTTTGTCTGTCCACAAAGTTCTGGCATTCTGTGAATAATTGGCACTTTCTGTCCGGATAACATTGAATTTCAGTCAATCAATATGATCAACACTTGAAGAAGGAAATGCTCCAGTTAGTCTGCGTCCAGCTGTTTCTACCAGAGTCATCAAAGACTGTGTTTCAGGTAAGTGTTTTATTTTTAAAAAAACAATCTTATTTGATAATATTTATTATATGCACTTAATACTGCCCTTCAAGAAAAAGCTTCATCTTCAATACTCCATGAGCTGAAGAGTCAGTATAGTTGTACTCTCTTATGCAGAGGAAATATTAAATTTCTTGGAGAATATTAGGAATTTGCAGTGAAGACTTATAAGAAGTATCTACTAACTCTGAAAATTAGAGTATCATTAGAAGATGACCGCTTCATACGGGTATGTGACGAAAAGATAACTTTTAGTTTTATTTATGAGTCTAACTCTAAACATTAATCATAACAGAAAACAATAGAGATGAACTGACACAGGCTAGGAACTGACTATATATATATATATATATATATATATATATATATATATATATATATATATATATATAAATTCTACAACATAATTTTGATGATAGGGATTTTGACATGTGCCAACACAAGACACTGACTCATAATGAACAAAAGACACTTTGTAAAAAAAAAAAACCGTATTTATCAACACTGTTTTACCTGAGTTACTATTTCCGGGGCCAAATGATTAATACTCCAATGATTAAAACTGCACAGAGTGATTAGCCAAGTATCATTATAATTCTAGTATTATTTAGCCAAAAAATTGTATCGGCACAATATTTTAAACTGATAAATTAGGTAATAACAGTAAATGTTTTTCCAAGTGAATTTTTTAAAAATGTTTAGGAAGAGGAGGCTACAGATGGATTGCATAGAAATTATAAAAGTCTCTCAGGCATGGGCTGCGTAAACTAAGCAGAATTCCTACGAGCTGGTATGGCACACTATTAACCTACTGAAGGCAGAAAACAAGAAAATAATAATAACTCTCTCAACATATGAGAAAAGGTATGGACCAACAATTGCAGATCATCAATATTTTAACTAAACTGCTCAAAAATGAATAGGGATATTGGCTGTTTTGTGGTATGTATGGGGCCTAGCATATATATATATATATATATATATATATATATATATATATATATATATATATATATATATATATATATATTTTATTATAAATATCATTAATATTTATTAGAAATTATTGTCTTTTTTCCCCATAAAAAATAAATTTAATTAAGATCGATTTAATTAAAATTAATAGGATAAGAAAAAATAACCAATATCCCTATTCATTTTTGAGCAGTACAGATTTTATATCATCAATATTTTAATAAGATTGTAGATCATCAATATTTTAACAAGATTGTAGATCATCAATATTTCAACAAGATTGTAGATCATCAATATTTCAACAAGATTGTAGATCATCAATATTTCAACAAGATTGTAGATCATCAATATTTCAACAAGATTGTAGATCATCAATATTTCAACAAGATTGTAGATCATCAATATTTCAATAAGATTGTAGATCATCAATATTTCAAAAAGATTGTAGATCATCAATATTTTAATAATATTGTAGATCATCAATATTTTAACAAGACTGTAGATCATCAATATTTTAATAAGATTGTAGATCATCAATATTTTAATAAGATTGTAGATCATCAATATTTTAACAAGATTGTATATCATCGATATTTTAACAAGATTGTAGATCATCAATATTTTAACAAGATTGTAGATCATCAATATTTTAACAAGATTGTAGATCATCAATATTTTAACAAGATTGTAGATCATCAATATTTCAACAAGATTGTAGATCATCAATATTTTAACAAGATTGTAGATCATCAATATTTCAACAAGATTGTAGATCATCAAAATTTTAATAAGATTGTAGATCATCAATATTTCAACAAGATTGTAGATCATCAATATTTTAATAATATTGTAGATCATCAATATTTTAGTAAGATTGTAGATCATCAATATTTTAATAAGATTGTAGATCATCAATATTTTAACAAGATTGTAGATCATCAATATTTCAACAAGATTGTAGATCATCAATATTTTAATAATATTGTAGATCATCAATATTTTAGTAAGATTGTAGATCATCAAGATTTTAACAAGACTGTAGATCATCAATATTTTAGTAAGACTGTAGATCATCAATATTTTAGTAAGACTGTAGATCATCAATATTTTAGTAAGACTGTAGATCATCAATATTTTAGTAAGACTGTAGATCATCAATATTTTAGTAAGACTGTAGATCATCAATATTTAAGAAAGACTGTAGATCATCAATATTTTAGTGAGACTGTAGATCATCAATATTTTAGTGAGACTGTAGATCATCAATATTTTAGTAAGACTGTAGATCATCAATATTTTAGTAAGACTGTAGATCATCAATATTTTAATAAGATTGTATATCATCAATATTTTAATAAGATTGTATATCATCAATATTTTAATAAGATTGTATATCATCAATATTTTAACAAGATTGTATATCATCAAAATTTTAACATGATTGTATATCATCAATATTTTAACTAGATTGTATATCATCAATATTTTAACAAGATTGTAGATCATCAATATTTTAACAAGATTGTATATCATCAATATTTTAACAAGATTGTAGATCATCAATATTTTAACAAGATTGTAGATCATCAATATTTCAACAAGATTGTAGATCATCAATATTTTAATAAGATTGTAGATCATCAATATTTTAATAAGATTGTAGATCATCAATATTTTAATAAGATTGTATATCATCAATATTTTAACAAGATTGTATATCATCAATATTTTAACAAGATTGTATATCATCAATATTTTAATAAGATTGTATATCATCAATATTTTAATAAGATTGTATATCATCAATATTTTAACTAGATTGTATATCATCAATATTTTAACATGATTGTATATCATCAATATTTTAACTAGATTGTATATCATCAATATTTTAATAAGATTGTAGATCATCAATATTTTAATAAGATTGTATATCATCAATATTTTAATATGATTGTATATCATCAATATTTTAACTAGATTGTATATCATCAATATTTTAATAAGATTGTATATCATCAATATTTTAATAAGATTGTATATCATCAATATTTTAATAAGATTGTATATCATCAACATTTTAATAAGACTGTATATCATCAATATTTTAACTAGATTGTATATCATCAATATTTTAACATGATTGTATATCATCAATATTTTAACTAGATTGTATATCATCAATATTTTAACAAGATTGTAGATCATCAATATTTTAACAAGATTGTATATCATCAATATTTTAACTAGATTGTATATCATCAATATTTTAACATGATTGTATATCATCAATATTTTAACTAGATTGTATATCATCAATATTTTAATAAGATTGTATATCATCAATATTTTAATAATATTGTAGATCATCAATATTTTAGTAAGATTGTAGATCATCAATATTTTAATAAGATTGTAGATCATCAATATTTTAACAAGATTGTAGATCATCAATATTTCAACAAGATTGTAGATCATCAATATTTTAATAATATTGTAGATCATCAATATTTTAGTAAGATTGTAGATCATCAAGATTTTAACAAGACTGTAGATCATCAATATTTTAATAAGATTGTAGATCATTAATATTTTAATAAGATTGTAGATCATCAATATTTTAATAAGATTGTAGATCATCAATATTTTAATAAGATTGTAGATCATCAATATTTTACTAAGATCGTAGATCATCAATATTTTAACAAGACTGTAGATCATCAATATTTTAATAAGATTGTATATCATCAATATTTTAATATGATTGTAGATCATCAATATTTTAACTAGATTGTATATCATCAATATTTTAATAAGATTGTATATCATCAATATTTTAATAAGATTGTATATCATCAATATTTTAATAAGATTGTATATCATCAACATTTTAATAAGACTGTATATCATCAATATTTTAACTAGATTGTATATCATCAATATTTTAACATGATTGTATATCATCAATATTTTAACTAGATTGTATATCATCAATATTTTAATAAGATTGTATATCATCAATATTTTAATAAGATTGTAGATCATCAATATTTTAATAAGATTGTAGATCATCAATATTTTAATAAGATTGTAGATCATCAATATTTTAATAAGATTGTATATCATCAATATTTTAATAAAATTGTAGATCATCAATATTTTAATAAGATTGTAGATCATCAATATTTTAATAAGATTGTATATCATCAATATTTTAATATGATTGTATATCATCAATATTTTAACTAGATTGTATATCATCAATATTTTAATAAGATTGTATATCATCAATATTTTAATAAGATTGTATATCATCAATATTTTAATAAGATTGTATATCATCAACATTTTAATAAGACTGTATATCATCAATATTTTAACTAGATTGTATATCATCAATATTTTAACATGATTGTATATCATCAATATTTTAACTAGATTGTATATCATCAATATTTTAACAAGATTGTAGATCATCAATATTTTAACAAGATTGTATATCATCAATATTTTAACTAGATTGTATATCATCAATATTTTAACATGATTGTATATCATCAATATTTTAACTAGATTGTATATCATCAATATTTTAATAAGATTGTATATCATCAATATTTTAACAAGATTGTATATCATCAATATTTTAACAAGATTGTATATCATCAATATTTTAACTAGATTGTATATCATCAATATTTTAACATGATTGTATATCATCAATATTTTAACTAGATCGTATATCATCAATATTTTAACAAGATTGTAGATCATCAATATTTTAACAAGATTGTATATCATCAATATTTTAACAAGATTGTAGATCATCAATATTTTAACAAGATTGTAGATCATCAATATTTCAACAAGATTGTAGATCATCAATATTTTAATAAGATTGTATATCATCAATATTTCAACAAGATTGTAGATCATCAATATTTTAATAAGATTGTATATCATCAATATTTTAACAAGATTGTATATCATCAAAATTTTAACATGATTGTATATCATCAATATTTTAACTAGATTGTATATCATCAATATTTTAACAAGATTGTAGATCATCAATATTTTAACAAGATTGTATATCATCAATATTTTAACAAGATTGTAGATCATCAATATTTTAACAAGATTGTAGATCATCAATATTTCAACAAGATTGTAGATCATCAATATTTTAATAAGATTGTATATCATCAATATTTTAACAAGATTGTATATCATCAATATTTTAACAAGATTGTATATCATCAATATTTTAATAAGATTGTATATCATCAATATTTTAATAAGATTGTATATCATCAATATTTTAATAAGATTGTATATCATCAATATTTTAATAAGATTGTATATCATCAATATTTTAATAAGATTGTAGATCATCAATATTTTAATAAGATTGTATATCATCAATATTTTAATAAGATTGTAGATCATCAATATTTTAATAAGATTGTAGATCATCAATATTTTAATAAGATTGTATATCATCAATATTTTAATATGATTGTATATCATCAATATTTTAACTAGATTGTATATCATCAATATTTTAATAAGATTGTATATCATCAATATTTTAATAAGATTGTATATCATCAATATTTTAATAAGATTGTATATCATCAATATTTTAACATGATTGTATATCATCAATATTTTAACTAGATTGTAGATCATCAATATTTTAACAAGATTGTATATCATCAATATTTTAACAAGATTGTAGATCATCAATATTTTAACAAGATTGTAGATCATCAATATTTCAACAAGATTGTAGATCATCAATATTTTAACAAGATTGTATATCATCAATATTTTAATAAGATTGTAGATCATCAATATTTTAATAAGATTGTATATCATCAATATTTTAACAAGATTGTATATCATCAATATTTTAACAAGATTGTATATCATCAATATTTTAATAAGATTGTATATCATCAATATTTTAATAAGATTGTATATCATCAATATTTTAATAAGATTGTATATCATCAATATTTTAATAAGATTGTATATCATCAATATTTTAATAAGATTGTAGATCATCAATATTTTAATAAGATTGTAGATCATCAATATTTTAATAAGATTGTATATCATCAATATTTTAATAAGATTGTAGATCATCAATATTTTAATAAGATTGTATATCATCAATATTTTAATATGATTGTATATCATCAATATTTTAACTAGATTGTATATCATCAATATTTTAATAAGATTGTATATCATCAATATTTTAATAAGATTGTATATCATCAATATTTTAATAAGATTGTATATCATCAACATTTTAATAAGACTGTATATCATCAATATTTTAATTAGATTGTATATCATCAATATTTTAATAAGATTGTATATCATCAATATTTTAATAAGATTGTATATCATCAATATTTTAATAAGATTGTATATCATCAATATTTTAATAAGATTGTAGATCATCAATATTTTAATAAGATTGTAGATCATCAATATTTTAATAAGATTGTATATCATCAACATTTTAATAAGACTGTATATCATCAATATTTTAATTAGATTGTATATCATCAATATTTTAATAAGATTGTATATCATCAATATTTTAATAAGATTGTAGATCATCAATATTTTAATAAGATTGTAGATCATCAATATTTTAACAAGATTGTTCTTTATATTATTTAACATTTTTCGATCCGACTCATTTTAAACGATTAATTTGAATTTCCGAAATGCACCCCCTAACCCCCCCCCCCAGCCTATTCCAATACGGATTTCATCCATTAACGAATAAAAACATTAGAGTTGAATTAAACAGTTAAATCTGGAGTATGGTATAGATCAAAGAAACATTTCGACTCAAGGTCGAATAATCACGTCCTCACGCTATGTACTTGCTGTACTCACACAGTAAAAGTATAATGAATAATATTTTTGATATGGTTGATGTTAATATGAAATGAGGTATGCTAAAGGCTTAAAACTTTGGAAAACTCAAACCTATTTACTAACTCTAATTAGTAAAGTCTCTGAAGGATTTGGTCCACTTATACCAAGTTATGCCTCTAATTAGTCATGTGGGTGCAGGAATTGGTCAACTTATACCTATTTTTTACTCTAATTAGTGAAGTGTCTGAAGGATTTGGTCAACATATACCAAGTTGTGGCTCTAATTAGTCATGTGCCGGAAGTCTTTTGTAAACCTATACCTATTTTTTACTCTAATTAGTGAAGTGTCTGAAGGATTTGGTCCACTTATACCAAGTTGTGGAACTAATTGGTCATGTGCTGGAAGTTTTTCGTGAAATTATACCTAATGTTACTCTTCTTGATGAGCCGAGGGTCGTGGGCTCGATGCTGGACTTTTATTTACTAATGAACGGAGAAATAATTTCCTTGATCCCACCATGGGTAGAAAAGAATAACAACCTGTAGATAACCCCGCCTAATTAGCCTAAACAGCAAAGGGTGGGTCCATAGGGGAGTCAAATGTGTGTCGTTAAATAAATAGCCCACATATGATTTGGGGCTAATTCTATAAGCCAGTGGTATAAGATATATAAGTAGCCATTTTCCTGGAGAGTTAACTCTTTCAATGACAAGGGAGGTAGTTTTAATTTTCTGCAGCCAATATTGCAGGTAGACGACTCAGGGATTTACCTGAAGATCTTCACTCCGGCTTTTAATAATATTCCCACATTAATAGCGTCGTTATATCAGCTATATAGGTGTACTCAAATTTTTGAAAACAGGTCTTCAAACGGCAATAAAATAAAATAGGGAAGTTTCTTCAAATTTTTAATTGAGCCTATATGAATTTATCTGTTATCATTCCAGCGGTTTTACATTCCCAGTGAACGAAATTGTCACACGAGTAACGACGGTGGCTAAGAAGAAATCTGCATAGTTTACGCAGCCCCTGCGTGACAGATTTCCTCAATGCTTGAACTTCTATTACTGCTGATGCATCACACATCTTCTCTGTGTTTGTGCCCCACTTAAACAAAACAGTACCTATAAGTATTTTTATAGTAGACATCTTTTAAGGGAAATTGAAGTATATACGAGCTCAATTCAAAATTATACACACACACACACACACACACACACACACACACACACACACACACACACACACACACAATCTATATATATATATATATATATATATATATATATACAGGGTGTCCCCAAACCACACACCCAAACTATAGGGATCGATAGAGGATCGAAAAACTGAAACAAAAAATCCTCTGGCATATGCCTCGTTTTCGCTTCGTTTTCGAGAAAATCACAAAAAACTAAAAATAGTTGTGCAAAAACTAGTTAAGGCCAATGGAAGAGCGGATTTTATTCCTTGAATGAATTTTAGCAATAAATGTTATTCTAATACAATTATTGTATCTTATACTAACAAAAAGGTAATTATTAAATAATTATAAAATAATTATTTTTTATTAAGAAAAAATAATAAAAGCTTTTTTATTCAAATATTCATAGTATAATAAAAATTACCTATTTAAAGTAGATAACATTATGAACAGTAACTGAAGATTAAAACATAAAAAAAGATTAAAAATTTAGAAAATTAATAAAATAATTAAATATTCTTACTTGGAAAACATAAATGTTTCAGTTTCTAAAATTACATCGTTAATTTCTAAAGCGTCAACGTAAATGTTGTTCGAAGTGCTGGCCTCTCGCTGCAATACACGCATCACATCGCGTACTCACAGATCGCACTGCATCTAAACATTGTTCTGCGGTGAGCTGGTTGCAAACCATTCTGATGCGCTCGATGAGGTCATCCCTTGTGCGGACGGGCTTTCGGTAGACATTTTCTTTCACGTATCCCCACACGAAGAAATCTAGTGGCGTGAGGTCCGGAGACCGGGGAGGCCAAGACACCGGCCCACCTCGTCCTATCCAGCGACCTGGGTAGTTGATGTCCAACCAGTCTCGTACGGCCCTTCCGTAATGTGCAGGACAACCATCGAGTTGAAACCAGCTCTCAAGCCTTGTTTCCAAAGGGATATCTTCCAAAAGTGCCCGTAAGTCATTCTCCAGGAATAGATGATAACTTTCAGCGTGAAGTCGAGCAGGTAAAAATACGGGACCTATTATGCGATTATAACAAAGACCGACCCACACGTTTACAGAAAACTCATGCTGGTAGTGAAATTCTCTAACAGCGCGGGGATTTTCATGTGCCCAAAGGTGGTAGTTTCTTTGATTGAATATGCCCTCATGTGTAAAAGTCGCTTCGTCCGTCCAGATTACTTTCGAACTTAAGTTTACATCGTTTTGCAATTGTTCTTTGTACCAATTACAAAAATTTAATCGGCGGGGATAATCAGCGGGTATTAAATTTTGTACCTTTTGTACATGGTAAGCATGCCTGCGGTCAGCCCTTAATGTGCGCCAAATGGTTGTCTTTGGTATGCTTAGAACTGAAGCAGCTCTCCGGACGCTTGTGCCAGGGTTGGTATTGAAGTGCCTCAGTATCCTCTCCCTCCGCCTCAGGTCGGCTTCCATCGGAGCCTGCATACGGTTTCCACGACGATTACTTGAGAAGGACCCAGTCTCTCGAAACCTTCTGAAAGTGCTGGTAAAAACACCTCTGTGAGGGGTTTCTCGGTCAGTAAACCGTCTGCGATATTCCCGAACTGTCTGACGTGCATTGCCATCGCAGAATCCGTGCTCGTAGACTATGTCCGCGTATTCAGCGTTGGTAAATCTAGCCATATTTGTTGACTTCACTGAACAGTACTAGCAACACCACTAATGTGAGAATGCGAGGATGGATTCCCCCAAAATAGGATTTAAATGATAGTAAACATTTTAATCCTTTCTTTTTAAGTTTAAACACTCAACCTAGACGTTTTATTGATAAGGAAAGCGTGAGAATATTCATGTTTTCTAAATTTACTCCTCGTAAATTAAAAAATTAAGCTTACTCAAAAAGCCAATAGTTTTTTGTAATTTAAATACATTATTAAAAAAAATAAACTTTTTGCACAACTATTTTGTTGTTTGTGATTTTCTCAAAAACGAAGCGAAAACGAGGCATATACCAGAGGACTACTTTTTTTCTTAATTTTTCGATCCTCTATCGATCCCTGAAGTTTGGCCGTTTGGTTTGGGGACACCCTGTATATATATATATATATCTATATATATATATATATATATATATATTTGTAACCTATGACTGTACATTGCTTTTTTTTTGCGAATTTTCACGATAACTTTTCGTTTCACATGTCATAGACACCATAACTGCATTTTGTTTCTTTCGTGTGTGTTTGTTTATTTGTTTCTTTGTTACCTTTTCACACAAAAACGGCTGAACCGAATTTTATGAAACTTGATATTACTACTAACTCAACTTAGACTTAAGGCCTAATAAATAACTTTTGTTATGTGCATATTTCCCAAAAAACCAATAGGAAACGAAATATCGACTCCTGTTCATCTCAGAGAATATTAACATAGCCTAAAGTCTAAGTTGGATTAGTAGTAATATACATACCAAGTTTCATAAAATTCGATTCAGCTGTTTATGCGTGAAAAGGTAACAAACAAACAAACAAACAAACAAATGAACTGACACCAAAGAAACAAAATGCAGTTATTGTGTCTATGACATGTGAAACGAAAAGTTATCGTGAAATTTCGCGAAAACAATTACTGTACAGACAGAGGTTACAATTTTATATATATATATATATATATATATATATATATATATATATAATAGATTAGATGAAATTATTCCGGTTCGTTAGAAATTGTAGCTCAAATATTCTGAGTAGTATTAAGTAAAACTAATATATTATATTCAGATGTATTTCAGTAATTGTTTTTCTTTCCGATCAAAAATATGTATTCAGCTCTGAGAGTTGGCCGACCTGTTTATTTAAAATTCAAACGCTTTCCGTTGTGGACGTAATTAAAATAAAAACTGACTACAGGATTTCTCGTTATCATTTTTATGTCTTCACTTAATATCCACGGTGGTGTTGAGTGTTACAACTATGTAGATTTATCTATTGTAAAACTTCAAGCGGGAATGCTGCTTAGTTCTCGCAGTCCCTGCGTGACGAACTTTGTCTTTTCTTCCTTCAGTTTTCCTTCAATCCTACTCTTGGGACATTCAATTTCGTGTTAAAGTATCACTAATCATGTTGTGTTAATTTGACCTTGGGTTTAACATAGGCATTTTAGTAGTTGGCAAATATAAAAGTTGGTCACGCACTATTGTGATACCATCTCACCACATATTCTCTATTTTCTATGAAGAAAAAAAACAAAAACAGATTATTAGAAAGGGCGGAAAGAGGGATTACTGAAGGTTGAAATCAAGAATGTACAAATAGCTCACTTAATTTTTTCTAGCGCGATTATTAAGCAAGGTATTTGCATTTTTTAGTTTTCGGCCTTCAGTTAACGCCTACGTCTTCTTATGTCTTATTAACAATAAAATGTTACATCATGAAGCACTTCCTTTGAAATTAAAACACATAATATTATCCTATTGAACTTTTATTTCTTGAGATAAATATAAATACATAGCGAACGAAGGGAATCTGCTTAGTTAACGCAGCCAATACGTGAAGGATTTTTATTTTTTGATTTTTGGCCTTCAGTAAATTCACGCTTCTACTCATGTCATATTAATAAGAAACTGTTAAATCATGGACCACTTTGTTGGCACCTGAAATACCAAATATTGCCTTCATCAAACTTTTACTGGTAGCAGATTTCCTTTAAGGGAAATCAGCTATTGAGGTCGTACTCATGACGCAATTTTCAAAAACTTTCTTCAAAGTACATCGATCCTACCCAGGAGATAAAATGAGGTCCGTTCCAAATTATATATATATATACGTAGTAAGGTCCAAAAGTTTCCGGCCTGGGATAGAAGGAAAGGTGAAAGAACAAAACTGGTTTTACTGTTTTTCAATATAGTCTCCTCTAAGTTCAATATACTTATTACAACGCTTTGGCAACATTTCTATTCCATAAAAAAAATAATTTTCTTCTTTGTTAAAAAAATGTTCTTCCACTGCTGCTTGGAGCTCTTCGTCGGTGTTAAATCGCCTTCCACGAAGGTCAGATTTTAATTTTGAGAAAAGGTAGAAATCACTAGGGGCCAAGTCTGGGCTGTAGGGTGGGTGAGAGATTTCTTGGAATGCACAGTCCTTCACAGCGGCCTTGGAAATCAATGCTGTGTGGACAGGGGAATTGTTGTGAAGGAGGCGGACGCCTCTGCTTAACTTCCCTTGCCTCTTCTCTTTAATGGTGTCTCATAACCGGTGAAGTAGGGCTGCATAATACTCACCATTCATTGTGGTATTCCTTTCTTTAAAATCTATCAATAGTATTCCTTTACAGTCCCAAAAAATTGTGGCCATTATCTTTTTTGTTGACTGCGTGACTTTTGCCTTTAAAGGAGGCGCTTCTCCTGGTCTTCTCCATTCCATGGACTCTATTTTGCTGAGTTGGTCATAATATAGAACCATTGTCTCATCCCCAGTTACAATTGAGTCCAAAAAAATTCTTTGGGTTGTATTATACTCGCGTAAAAATTCATTGCAGCAGTGAACTCGTTCCTGTTTTTTAAGAGCTCAAAGAATTTTTGGAGTCCATTTTGCACTAACCTCGTTCATATGCAAATGTTCTTTGATGATCCTAAAAAAACTTGTTTATGAAAGACTCAACATCGCTGATATTTCCTGGGTTTTCAGTCTTCGGTCAGACAGCAATACAGATCACACAATTTGGAATGATTCATAAGTGACAGCTTCCAGTGGGCGACCGCGACGTGGGTCATCTTCTAGATTCTCTCCCTAACTTAAATGATTTTGCTCATTCTTTCACTGTGGAATACGAGGGGGAGGACTGCCCGTATACACAATCCAAGCGCTCTTTAATTTGCGCAGGAGTAAGACCCTCTTTACAAAAGAATTTAATTACCGCATGGTACTTGAGTTTAAACAATGTAAAAATGAGGAGTTTCCATTAAGGCTGGACACTGACTGACAAGACTGAGGAAGTGCGGGCGATGGGTATGGAGTGAGCAGGCATGGACCTGCATAGGCGTGTAGGCCCCGGCACGTTTGAAGGAGGGCAAGCAGGACAGGCCGGAAACTTTTGGACCTTACTACGTATATATATATATATATATATATATATATATATATATATATATATATATTTGTCTGTTAACACTCTAGCAGTCGCAATTTTTGTTTTATCGTTACCAAATTCTATATTTAAACGTTTTATGCAAAAAGACAGATCAAGTTCTTAATGGATGAAATCGGACAAGTGGGAGGGCGGGATTAGAGGGGGGATTTTCGAAAATTCGAAATTTCTCCGTTATCATACGTCGGATCAAAACATTGTATAATCCCCCCCCCCCCCCTCCAGCTGTCCCATTTCAGCGATTAACGAAGTTGATCTTTCTTTTTACATAAAACGATTGAATTCTGAGTTTGGTAACGATAAAACAAAAATTGCGACCGCAAGAGCGTTAACAGACAAATATATATAATTTTGAACCGACCTCATTTTCGACATCTCCTGTGTAGGATCCATGGACATTTGAAGAAGTTTTTCGAAACTGGCGTCATGAGTACGACCTCAATAGCTGATTTCCCTTAAGGGACTGCTAACATGTAGGGGCTTAAATATATTATGTCTTGCAAAGAAGCTTCTAGATTTTGGAGTGCCCAGAAATCTTTATGAAGGTTTCATTTCTGTGCATAGTGAAAGGCTGATAAATAATTTCCAACTAGCAGTCTGCAGAACCAACATATATCGCAAGTCTTTCTCTGCTGTTGATGCAAATATTATTTTTTGTTAAATTTAATATTTCGTTTTTGTTTATAGTTTATTTGTTGATTAGTGTTTTTTTGTCTCTTTGGTTGCGTTTTGTTATTTAGTTGCGTTCTTAGTTTGTTCAGGTCTAATTTTATTGTTTAAAGTAATTCTGTTAATGTTTTCATTGTTTATTTTGTTTACATTTATTGTATTGTGTTGAGCAATATCGCCTCGCAGCCAACAATTCACAATAAATAAATGAACATAGCCTGTATGAGAAGACCACTGGTCATCTACATATATATATTGATATATATATATATATATATAAAATTGTAACCTCTGTCTGTACATTGATTTTTTTCGCGAAATTTCACGATAACTTTTCGTTTCACATGTCATAGACACCATAACTGCATTTTGTTTCTTTCGTGTATGTTTGTTTGTTTGTTACCTTTTCACGCATAAACGGCTGAACCGAATTTCATGAAACTTGGTATGTATATTACTACTAACCCAACTTAGACTTTAGGCTATATTAATTTTCTCTGAGACGAACAGGAGTGGGGGTTATAAGGGAAGCCTGAAATTAAAAATAGCGATATTTCGTTTCCTATTGCTTTTTCAGCAAATATGCACATAACAAAAGTTGTTTATTTTGTTATTTAGAGTAACTTTTGTTATATACACTTTTGTCGTATACCAAAGTTTAAATGCGTTATACGCTAAAAATTATAGCGGGAGTCAACAATATTATTTGCCAAAAAAGACTCAACCGAACTAAATAAAACTCGGTATGTGTATTAGCAGTGAGGCCTTCATTATAATAAGCCATACCAACATTTCTATGGACGGGCAGGAGTGGGGGTTATAAGGGAAGCCTGAAATTAAAAATAACGATATTTCGTTTCCTATTGGTTTTTCCGCAAATATAAACATAATAAAAGTTGTTTATTTTGTCATTTGGAGTAACTTTTGTAATATACACTTTTGTCTTATACCTAAGCATAAATGAGTTATACGTTAAAACTTTAGCGGGCACTAACGGCTGAACCGAACTTAACAAAACTTGGTATGTCAATTAGCATTAATTCTTTTGAACCGAACTTAACAAAACTTGGTATGTCAATACACTGGGACTGGTAAATGTCAAAATATTGTGCAATGTAAAGCCTGCTAAAAAATACCATCACCATTCAGCCTCAAATGAATTCCCGGGCGAAGCCGGGTATCTGAGCTAGTTTAGCAATAAAGTATCTCTCTCTCTCTCTCTCCCCCCCCTCTCTCTCTCACTCACTCTCTCACTCTCTCTCTCTCTCCCTGTCTCTCTCCCTCTCCCTGTCTCTCTCTCTCTCTCTCTCTCTCTCCTCTCTTCCTCTCTCTCTCTCTCTCTCTCTCTCTCTCTCTTCTTCTCTCTCTCACACACACTCTCTCACCCTCTCACACACACACACACACACACACACACACACACACACACACACACACACACACACACAAGACAAACACACACAGGCACACACACACACACACACACACACACACACACACACTCACACAGACACACACACACTCACACCCTCACACACACACAGCCCCACTCACACACACACACACTCACAACACTCAACACACACACAACACACAACTCTCTCACACACAGAGACACACTCTCACACACACACACATCTCACACACCACATCCACACACTCACACACCCAACACAACACACTCACACACACTCACACACGACATACTCACACTCACTCTCTCTCACTCACAATCTCACTCTCTCCACACCCTCTACTTCACACTCTCACAATCACTCTCCCCCCCACACACTCTCACTCATCACACTCACACACACACACACACACAAACACACACATCACACTCAACACTCTCCCTCACACTCACACACTCACTCACAACACTCCCTCACTCTCACACACACCTCTCTCATCATCTCTCACTCATCTCACTCACACTCACTCATCTATCTCTCTCTCTCTCAAACACAAACACCCACCCCCACTCACACACACACTCACACTATCACTCTCTCTCTCACTATCTCTCTCACACACACACACACACACACACACACACACACGCTCACACGAACACACAAAATTACAAAATAAGTTGCTTTTTGGTATCCAGGGGCAAAAAGAGAGCGAACTCAGTATGACCTTGGAGTGGCGTATTCCTAGATGTATAGAGATCTGAAATGTGAGGCTGAATTGTTGGCCCGATTTCCATAAATAGTTCTAAAATATTGAGAGATATTGATATTTGGTTGGCTAACGTATCAGACTGAATAACCCACTTATTCCTGGGAACCTTACGGTATGCCCTTCTTTCTCCTCTTATCACATACAATTCTCCTCTCAGTCATAAATATATAAATGTCCGTCACGCAGGGGCTGTGTAAACTAAGCAGATTTCCGACGCGAAAGTTTACAATAGATAAATATTCATACAGATAACACTACCATGAATGTTAAGTGAACAAATACAAACGGCAATGAGAAATATTTCAGTCAATTTACAATACAAGTTAAGAATCTCTACAAATGAAAGCAGCTGAATTGTAAACAAACAGGCCAGCAAACCTCGTAGAAGCAAACCTCGTCCTCTGAATAGATAGAATAGAAAGACAAACATTAATTGTTTGTTCATTAATTGAAATATATCAGAATGTAACATATTAATTTTATTGAAAACAATTTACTAAAGCTATCCCAGTAATTTGTAATGACTCAGAATCAGTTTTATCTCAATCACTCATATTTTAGTAATCCAAGAACAAAAGATGGAGGGTGGTTGTCAACGGAACAAATTTGCATATATCTCACAAAGTGAAAGTTCAATGAAAACAATATTTGGTATTAACCTTGTAAAGAGGTGGTTCATGATATAACAGCTTATTGTTAATATGACATGAGTAGAAGTGGGGGTTAGTGGACGCTCAAAACTGAAAAATGCAAATATCTCGGTTAATATTCAAGATAGACGATAAATGAATATTTTATTTAATAAAACCATTCTAAATTGTTTTCTAATGTTTATTTGTTGTTTTTATTACTTTTATTTAATGTTTATTTATCATGTTAATTTTTTTTGTATAGTTTTTGATATTCTTCTATAACCCTGTTGTTATTTTACATTGTTAAATTTTGAGCCAAATCGCCTATTTGTTGGTGCTCCTGTATAAATTAATATACCTGTTTAAGAGAGCTTGATTGACATTCAAAGCAATTGCTTCATTTGATTAAAAAGTTCTTATTTTTTTAGGTAGGTTTCCTTTTTCATTTTCATTAATGATCTACATCTGTTTATTTTTCGGTTAAATTTAAAGAAATATTGTAAACTTAGCTTTCGTATGAAAAATCCGCAAAATTAGCCGATCGCAATTAGTCTTAGTTGCAAAAAGTTGACATTAATAAAAATCCGCAAAAAGGTTATTAAAAAGGATTTTTTTAACTTGTCTCTTTTTATCTAGCTCCTAAACATTGAAAGATATGTTTAAATGAAAGAACGGAAAAAAATACATAAGAATGTAGGACTTGATCTCCAAGATTCCAATTATATGTCACCTGATCAGTTATAATGATACTGGGGACACCGTATTTTACAATGATGTAGATCCTTTAATTTCAAAATATTGAAATGGGGTTTGTTGGTTCATTAATAACTTTTTAAGGGCTTTAAAAGGACGTAATGAAAAATAGATGTCATGTAGGGAACCGCAACGTTTGGACGCTCGTCAACCGTCTATGGTGCGTCAAAGTTGAAAAATAACGCTCTATCGTGAACCAAGAGATAGAAACCTACGACTTTTGTCTTTGAGATTTTTTGATTAAATCATTCGTTTAGTCCTGAGAAACATTCGATTCGGTTTATTTCGAAGGCACTGTGTAAGTGTACACACTCACACAAACACACACACACACACACACACACATCCACGTACGCGTATATCAGACATAACTTTCTTCATCTCATATTTAGGATCATGTGTGATGAAAAAAATTTTAAAATCAATTCATGAGTGCATCTTCGATATTTTCCTTTCTTAGGTGAATATGCTAAAAAAAAGAATAGTATGCACCAATGCTTGTATATTTGTGTAATGCGGTACTGTTGAGGTAATGACGTTGTTTTATGCAAGTTTGGAGTTGTTGCGAGATTAGAGCAAAGCGGATGGACTAAATAGGTTCAGGGTTGTGAGTCGGTCCTTTTGGTGCAGTTTTGCATAAGAAGTGCATGCTGCACTAATGGTCTGACCTATTGTGGGCCGGGGCATTGACAGAAAGTGGATCAGGTCAAGAATGCAGAGACGGTCATGACATCCCATAATGCGCGCCTTGACGTAACCCCTGACAGAAAAGAAAGAGCCTTCTTCGTCATGTCGATCCCTTCCCCGCGAATCCAACGCCCACGCAGAAGGCGCAGGGCTCATTAGCCTTGGTTTAATGCACGAAGAGAATTTTCGTAGGATTTCATTAATGAATTTGTAATTGATGATGTCAGCCTGCACAAGATGCATTTACAGCTGTTCGTCAGCTGTGGTTACGAAATATGAAAGGGCTTTAGGACATTAACCATTAAACACAATATGACAAAATGTAGGAACATTGAATACTTAGAAACTCCTCATACTTCTTACAGACAGGAGCCCACATATCAACAATATACTAAATCACCTTTAAAAAGTCCATTCGTTTTACAAAATTTAAGTTGACTCCTTTTATGGCTATTGAGGTCGTACTCATGACGCGATTTTCGAAAAATTTCTTCAAATATCCATCGATCCTACCCAGGAGATAACGAAAATGAGGTCCGTTCGAAATTATATATATATATATATATATATATATATATATGTGTGTGTGTGTGTGTGTGTGTGTGTGTGTGTGTCTGTAAACGCTCTAGCGGTCGCAATTTTTGTTGGATCGTTAGGAAACTCGATATTTAACCGTTTTATGTAAAAAGGCAGATCGTTAATGACTTAAATCGGACTAGAGGGAGGGGGGGGTTTAGAGGGAGGATTTTCGAAAATTCAAAATATCTCCGTTAATATCCATCGGATCGAAAAATTGTACAGAACCAATCTTATTGCAAATAAACATTGTTATATACATTTATTTTCTATCTTGAATATTAACCGAGATATTTGCATTTTTATGAAGTCTGTGGTCGGGTATAGTTCGGATTAGGTCGGCCATTGTCGTAACTTCTCGGGTCAGGTGGAAGTTTCTCCTAACCTCACCTGTCGTTTCTAACCTTACCTCACCTTCGTTACTTTGTGAGATTTATGCAAATAACTTCTGTTCATCCTCCCCCCCCCCTTTTTTTAGTTCTTGGACTACTAAAATTTGAGTTATTAAAATATAAATTATTCTTACAATTCAGAAGCCGTTTCAGTTGGGAATTTATTTTAATTAACTGAAAGATTTCTCATTCCGTTTTTCCGTCTCATCCGTTTTTATATAGTCACTGTGGCGTTGTGTTACCAGTATGGAGAATTCTCTATTGTAAAACTTCACGTGGGAAATCTGCTTAGTTTACGCAGCCCCTGCGTGACAGACCTTTTTGATTTTGACTTAGTGAAAAATTTAATTTAACTTTAGATAATATAAATGTACCAATATATAGAAATAGCATATTATTATTTTTTTTTTAATTTAATAAATACAGAATATTTCTAAATTCTATCCATATAGAACTCAACCATCTATATTTCTAAGTTGTTGTCTAGTGTTTATTTGTTGTTTTTATTACTTTTATTTAATGTTTATTTATCATGGTAATTTTTTTTGTATAGTTTTGATATTCTTCTAGAATTCCGTTTTTATTTGGCATTGTCAAATTTTGAGCCAAATTGTCTAGTTGTGGGTGCTCCTATAAATAAATATACCTGTTTAAGAGAGCTTGCATTGATATTCAAAGCCATTGCTTCTTTTGATTAAAAAGTTGTTATTTTTTTTTAGGTAGCTTTCCTTTTACATGTATCAATAAAAATCTACATCTGTTCATTGGGGTAAAATTTTGAAATTTAAAGAAATAATGTGAACTTAGCTTTCATATGAAAAATCCCCAAAACGCTATTAAACGAGGATTTTATTTAACTTGTCTCTTTTCATTGAAAGTTATTATAATTGATGATGACAGCCTGCACAAGATGCATTTACAGCTGTTCGTCAGCTGTGGTTACGAAATATGAGATGGCTTCAGGACATTGGGAATTTCCTCATAGCTAAGATGCAATTATGAGATTTAGGCGACTTTGTCCATACTTCAGTGGATGCGGAAACTAAACACATATGACTTCAACTTACTTTTAGCAGATTTCCCTCAAGGGAAATCAGCTATTGAGGTCGTACCTCATGGCGCGATTTTCGAAATATTTCTTCAAATGTCCATTGATCCTACTCAGGTGATGACGAAAATAAGGTCCGTTCAAAATTATATATATATTTGTCAGTTAACGCTCTAGCGGTCGCAATTTTTGTTTAATCGTTACCAAACTTGATATTTAAACGTTTTATGTAAAACGACAGATCAAGTTCGTTAATGGCTAAAATCGGACCAGTAGGAGGGGGGATTTTCGAAAATCCGAAATATCTCCGTTACCATACGTCGGATCAAAATATTGTATAGAACCAATCTTATTGCAAATTACATTTGCTATAAATATTGATCTATACATTATTTCTGTATCTTGAATATTAACCGAGATATTTGCATTTGTATTGTGTGTGTGGTCGGCAGGAGTCGGCTATGTTCGGGACCTTTCACCGAGAGGTAGTGCGTCCATTTCCGTGACTGTTCGTCCATCGTGAGTAGCTTTAGAGATTCCTTCCTACTACTGTTATTATTTGGCAGGTTTCTCTATTGTAAAACTTCTTAGTTTCTGCTGACAGGAAATCTGCTTAGTTTACGCAGCCCCTGGATGATGGACTTTTAGCAGATTTCCCTTAAGGGAAATCAGCTATTGAGGTCGTACTCATGACGCGATTTTCGAAAAATTTCCTCAAATGTCCATCGATCCTACCCAGGAGATGACGAAAATGAGGTCCGTTCAAAACTATCTCTCTCTCTCTCTCTCTCTCTCTCTCTCTATATATATATATATATATATATATATATGTGTGTATATATATATATATATATATATATGTCTATATATATATATATATATATATATATATATATATATATATATATATGTGTCTGATAAAACTCGAGCTCGCCCAATTTGTGTTTGCTCGTAACTAAACTCGAAATTTAATCGTTTTATGTAAAAAGGAAGATCAAGTTCGTTAATGGCTGGAATCGGACTAGTGGGAGGGGGGGTTTAGAGAGGGGGATTTTCGGAAAATTCAAAATATCTCCGTTATTATGCGTCGGATCGAAAAATTGTATAGAATTAATCTTATTGCAAATTAAATTTACTATAAATATTGTTCTGTATCACTTATTCTGTATCTTGAATATTAACCGAGATATTTGTATTTGTATTCTGCATGTGGTCGCCAGTACGCTGACTTTCCGACGAGAGCTCTGGCGGCCGTTTCCATAAGTATTCGTCCCTCGTGAATAGGTTTAGAGGTTAGGTTAACTGTTTTTTGGAGCTAGAAACTACTGGGTTATTACACCCTAAATAATGTTTTAGATTTAGAGGTTTCTTACTACTACAGTTGTTATTAGGCAGATTTCTCTATTGTAAAACTTCACGTGGGAAATCTGCTTAGTTTACGCAGCCCCTGCATGACGGACTTTTTATTTTATTTGTATGTACCACAATAGCAACCCTTCGTAATCTAAACTTTAATTGTCTCAGGATGTATAAAATGATATAATTGCTTGTAAAATGAATAGTGTACATGAGTATTAGTTGTCTTCTAAAGTTTAGATCAAACTCTTCCTACTTCTTTC
The DNA here is from genome assembly GCA_019009955.1 of Riptortus pedestris. Lineage (NCBI taxonomy): Eukaryota > Metazoa > Arthropoda > Insecta > Hemiptera > Alydidae > Riptortus > Riptortus pedestris. Next base: position 145,062,074 of record CM032230.1, read on the forward strand.
TGGTGTATCACTTAACATCATATGCGGGCAACCACCGGCCTGCGGTAAGGTTTGATACGACCCACGAGACATTATGAAAAACCCAATTAAGCAAAAATATTCCACTACTTACTCCAAATGAGGAAAGATTTGTGCGTCTGGCAGTACTTATTAATGCGAACAGTTCTTTTCATTGATGAAAGTAAAATAAATCAAAACATCGTACAAGGCTGACTGACATAATTTGGAAAATTCTTTACGTCTTTGTATCAGCGGAATTAATCCAAACATCGATGGATTAGTTTCCTAAATTCAAGTTCAAGTGATTTATTTTGGTGTCGCTATTTAACATTTGTTGTTTGTAATAATTCCAAATTTTAAGATTTAATAATAATGTTGTACCTATTTTTTTTATTTCATTTTGTAATTATTGTATTATAATTACATTTTCGTTATAATTTCATGTCTGATATCTATCGTTAAAAATTATTAACACTACTTTAACCCTCGGTCGGACGCGTCAAGAATATTCCGCCATCGGGCGCGTGTATCTCACAGATAATCCTCAACCGTTTTTACGGAAATAAAGTTTTTTAATATATATTTTGCACTAAAATGTTCAGCGTGTGATTAGAAACCATAACAGAGGAAGTTTTTGTTTGAAAGAAGTAAATAATTTTTAAAATTGACAAGTATTATAATATAAAGAAACGGTGGACGATAATTTTTAAAATATAATTAAAAAACACAAATATCAAAAGGAATTGTTTAAATGCACATGCCTTAATTATATATATTTCATTTCAGTTTGTGAACAATATAAAAAAATATCTAAATATAACTTCAATCAAAAACAAGTAGCACAAAATCACTTTTAGATAAGACTTAATGAAAATCATCAAAAAATTTTAAAAATACCAGTTTAATTATTATTTCTTTTGCAGAGCTCCATTACAATTAGGACAAAGCATGGAACTATGTTGTTAACAAATTTTGTTTTTGCAAATCTCACAACAGTAATTAGTACGCCTACATTTATTTTCAGTTTGGCTTGGTTCACATCATTTTCTTTTGTTCGTTGTAGTGGAGGTTGGTAAACGTCTACTATGGTCAATACGTCGCGCAATATATCCTTGTGCAAGTTCTTCTGGAAGCCCATGTTTGAGCAAAATAATAGAAAAATAGGTTTATATGATTCGATTTAATAAAGAGAAACTTAATTGATGTACATATTTATGAAATACACATTTCAAAAAAACTTACGAGATCGGGCGCGTGGTAACTAGGTAATAAAATTTAATGACAGGTGAAACACACGACTCCGTTAAACACAGTGACTCAACATACCTTGAGGGGGAGTCCTATAAAGCACATAACTGGAAGCACTACACCACCACTCTTTGCTAGGAGGAGGGGCAAATATTTTTCTAGAAACTGTGTATCTGAGAGATCACGCGCCCGACGGAGGGTTAAAATACACTTTTAAAAGCGTGAATGTATTTACACACTAAAGTTTGGCCCGCAACATGTCAAAAGTTGCCCATGTCTGCTTTACATCTTCCTGCCCAGTCGAGGGGGTTTCATTCTTCCAACATATCTGTCTTTTTTGATGGTACAGTTGACTGAGAAGAAAGTATTTTTTTTTTCCTTTTGTACCAATACTCTTTCAGAAAATTAAATGTAATGAGAATTTTACATTAATGCGTTCACAATCGTGATCGTTTCCTTCAATCGTTTCCTGCTTACATTCACTCTCGAACCTTGGGTTCTTTCAATCACTTTCCATCGCCACAATACTTCAACCATCCAACCTTCATTTCATCTCTTTGCTTCACCCGCTTTTCTTTTTCACTCAGGTCTTGCTCGTTCCATTGCTGAGACCAGTTTTGGAGGATCTCCCTTCAAAGTAGCTTGATGGTTTTATATGCCATCATCTTCGTTGCAAAGGAATATGTGTTTCTTATGTATGTTCCTATTTCCGTTTCTGTGTGGCGAAGCATTGAGGTCATGATAGTGGGTATCGAACTGTAGTCATTGATAAGGAAATAGAGATAAGAGGTTATGAATTTGAGTATTGACCTGTAGACATTGCTAAGGGCATAGAGGGGGTGTTTAGGGCGTGCGGTTAGCATTTGTGTTAACAATAAGAAAGCATTAGACTGAAATAAAATTAATAAAAGAGATAATTTCCACTCCTTGATTATACCGAAGTACTTACTATTTTCTTGTAAAGATGAGGGTCAAATAATACAAGCCACTATTTGAGTTCTCCAAAGAATCAAAATATATTGAGTAAGTTATAGCATATACACAAACTTTATAGTAAAAACCCTTCTGATAGGTTAGAACAAAATGATAATAATTTGAAACAATTGAAACCTGAAAAGAATACTAATCAAGGAACTAGCCTTAAAACTAATGAAATAAACCTTAACACTTATTCATAAATCTGTTATAAAAACAAAGAAACTTATATTATAGTAAAACTGTAAAACATAGAAAGAAAAATAATGGTTGCCTTTTATTAAGTCTGTAAACTTTAGCGGCAAGCTAATACTTTAGATACACTAGATAATGATTGAAATGTCCTTTATCTTGAGTACTCATTCGATAGTCAACGTCGATAATGCTAGCATTATAGTAAAAGAAAGTGGTAACTTTCATGGAAATATATTTTCCATAAGGCTGACTTTCCTTCCAGTGTTATTTGTGTTCCACATCAGATTCCTTCTTCTAACTGGTGCAGAATGATAGCGGAGGCCTCTATCTTCGATGCGGAGAGATCCTTTCTGAGAAAAATCGCTGTGAGAGCCGAAAAACGTTCACGTTTGCGGAGCATAAACAAAACCAAGTGCCGGACACAGGACCAATATGGCTGCCCAGCCTAAAATGACCGCTCCATCCTGTACACCAGCGCTGCAGTTTTCAATCTTGGCCAGCGCCTACGGCGACCTCCTGATGTACCGCCGGTTGGTGAACTAAGTAAGCGGGAGTACACGACTGAATAGGGGGGATGGGGGATACTGAGAGGTTCCCGAGGTAGGTTAAGTCAGCTACTAAATATAGTTTATCATTATCATTATCGATTATCGATAATCTTGAACTCGATTATTTCGCTTCGTAATTTAAAATCGATTAATTTAAGATAAAATGTTATAGAATATATGATTGAGGTATTTGATTTCTGTTTTTTTTTTTGTTTACTGACCTTTTTCTATGTTTTATTATTTGAATATTCTCTTTTATTTACCGTTTGTTATATTTATTTATCCCTTAAGGGAAATCAGCTATTGAGGTTGTACTCATGACGGAATTTTTGAAATTTTTCTTCAAATGTCCATTGATCCTACCTAGTAGATGACGAAAATGAGGTCCATTCAAAACTGTATATATATATATATATGTTTGTGTGTGTGTGTGTGTGTGTCTGTTACCGCTCTAGCGGTCGCAATTTTTGGTTTAATCGTTACCAAACTTGATATTTAGTCGTTTTATGTAAAAAGAAAGATCAAGTTCGTTAACGGCTGAAATCGGACCAGTGGGAGGGGGGGGGTTTAAAGGGGAGGATTTTCGAAAATTCGAAATATCTCCGTTACTATACGTCGAATCAAAAAATTGTACAGAACCAATCTTATTGCAAATTAAAATTACTATAAATATTGTTATATAGGTGCATTGTTTCTCTATCTTGAATATTAACCGATATATTTGCATTTTTATTAAATCGGGGCGCCTAACGGGCGAGTTACTTTCCCGCCAAAAGCTAGTTCGGCCGTTTCCTTCACTGGTTCGGCTCTCGTGAAATTTCTCTATTGTAAAACTTCACGTGGGAAATCTGCTTAGTTTACGCTGTCCCAGCGTGACGGACTTTTCTAAATTGAAGGTGGGTTTCTTGGAGATAGAATGATCCGTAACAAGCTCTTATTTTCATTATTGTCTATACTTTTTGCTTGTTGCTTTAACCGTTTATTCAGCAGTCGCGAGGATTCACGAATACAAGTTCTTCTGCAGGTGTTACTGCACATTTTATATTTATTATATTTTCATATTGATTTAGTTACTTTATCTTTAATTCTACTTATATTGTATCATTATACATCCTGAGACAATTTAAGTCCACATTACGTAGGGTTGCTATTATAGTATAAACAGAAAATAGAATGTAAGTTTTCGTCTTGTGCTTAGCTTCCGCATCCTCTGATGTATGGATATAGTCGCCTAAATAGCATAATTGCATCTTAGCTATGAGGAAATTCCCAATTTAATAAAACCCATTGATACTTCGTATCCACAACTGTTAATGCATCTTGCGCAGTCTGACATTATCAATTTTAAATTCATTAAGGAAATTCTACGAAAATTCTCTAATTAACCTAGGATAATTAGATTTGCTGCTTCTGTGCGGGCTTATCAATGACTACAGTTCGATACCCGTTATCATAACTTCTATACCTCTATGTCCTTATCAATATCAAGCCAGCACTGATCTCCTTTTTACCATTTAGAGAGACTACTCTTCATTTTAAATTCGGGTCTAATGTCAGTTTTATACTTATGTTTCACTTTCCCCTTCCTCGAGATATTCTTAGAGTGAAGTGCCCTTTGTATGGAATAGAAGAAATTGTTTCGTGAAGCCATTACGCTTGTACGTCTGTTCCTAAACAAAAGTACTCACCGTACCTATATGTGCTGCATTGGGCAACGTGAAAAGAAATTAATAAATAGCTAATTAGAGGGAACAAATGATGATGGAGTAATGGAGCAACTGTCAGTTTTGAATGAGAAAGCTTTTCTTCCTTTGATGAATGGCGAGGATGAATGAATGAGCTAGAGGATAGTAGCTGTGATCACTAAGTGTGAAGATAACCTATCAGCATTATAGTGTCGAGGCCTTGACTATCTCTCTCCGGGTCACTGCTCCCTAGTCACAGCTCTCTAGTCACTGTTAGCTAGCCACTGCTCCCTAGTCACTGTTCCCTAGTCACTGCTAGCTAGCCACTGCTCACTAGTCACAGCTCTCTAGTCACTGCTAGCTAGCCACTGCTCACTAGTCACTGCTAGCTATCCACAGCTCTCTAGTCACTGCTCCCTAGTCACTGCTAGCTAGCCACTGCTCCCTAGTCACAGCTCTCTAGTCACTGCTAGCTAGCCACTGCTCACTAGTCACAGCTCTCTAGTCACTGCTAGCTAGCCACTGCTCCCTAGTCACAGCTCTCTAGTCACTGCTCCCTAGTCACAGCTCTCTAGTCACTGTTAGCTAGCCACTGCTCCCTAGTCACTGTTCCCTAGTCACTGCTAGCTAGCCACTGTTCCGTAGTCACAGCTCTCTAGTCACTGCCAGCTAGCCTCTGCTCACTAGCCACTGTTCCGTAGTCACAGCTCTCTAGTCACTGCCAGCTAGCCTCTGCTCACTAGCCACTGTTCCGTAGTCACAGCTCTCTAGTCACTGCTCCCTAGTCACTGCTAGCTAGCCACTGCTCTCTAGTCACTTCTCCCTAGTCACAGCTCTCTAGTCACTGCTAGCTAGCCACTGCTCCCTAGTCACTTCTAGCTAGCCAATGATATCTAGTTCCTGCTCCCCAATCACCGCTCCCTAGTCACAGCTCTCTAGTCACAGCTCTCTAGTCACTGCTCCCTAGTCACAGCTCTCTAGTCACTGTTAGCTAGCCACTGCTCCCTAGTCACTGTTCCCTAGTCACTGCTAGCTAGCCACTGCTCCCTAGTCACAGCTCTCTAGTCACTGCTAGCTAGCCACTGCTCACTAGTCACAGCTCTCTAGTCACTGCTAGCTAGCCACTGCTCACTAGTCACTGCTAGCTATCCACAGCTCTCTAGTCACTGCTCCCTAGTCACTGCTAGCTAGCCACTGCTCACTAGTCACTTCTCCCTAGTCACAGCTCTCTAGTCACTGCTAGCTAGCCACTGCTCCCTAGTCACTTCTAGCTAGCCAATGATATCTAGTTCCTGCTCCCCAATCACCGCTCCCTAGTCACTGCTTGCTAGCCACTGCTCCCTAGTCACTGCTAGCTAGCCACTGCTCACTAGTCACTTCTCCCTAGTCACAGCTCTCTAGTCACTGCTAGCTAGCCACTGCTCCCTAGTCACTTCTAGCTAGCCAATGATATCTAGTTCCTGCTCCCGAATCACCGCTCCCTAGTCACTGCTTGCTAGCCACTGCTCCCTAGTCACTGCTAGCTAGCCAATGATATCTAGTTCCTGCTCCCCAATCACCGCTCCCTAGTCACTGCTTGCTAGCCACTGCTCCCTAGTCTCTTCTAGCTAGACAATGATATCTAGTTCCTTCTCAGCAATCAGTTCTGCCTAGTTCTGCTTGCTTGCCACTGCTCCCTAGTCACTGCTAGCTAGCCACTGCTCACTAGTCACTTCTCCCTAGTCACAGCTCTCTAGTCACTGCTTGCTAGCCACTGCTCCCTAGTCACTGCTAGCTAGCCACTGCTCCCTAGTCACTGCTAGCTAGCCAATGATATCTAGTTCCTGCTCCCCAATCACCGCTCCCTATCACTGCTTGCTAGCCACTGCTCCCTAGTCACTGCTGCTAGCCACTGCTCCCTAGTCACTGCTAGCTAGCCAATGATATCTAGTTCCTGGTCCCCAATCACCGCTCCCTAGTCCCTGCTTGCTAGTCACTGCTCCCTAGTCACTGCTAGCTAGCCACTGCTCCCGAGTCACTGCGAGCTAGCCAATGATATCTAGTTACTGCTCCCCATTCACCGCTCCCTAGTCACTGGTAGCTAGCCACTGATATCTAGTTACTGCTCCCCAATCACCGCTCCCTAGTCACTGGTAGCTAGCCACTAATATCTAGTTACTGCTCCCTAATCACCGCTCCCTACTCACTGCTAGCTAGCCACTGCTCCCTAGTTACTGGTCCCAATCACCGCTCCCTAGTCACTGGTAGCTAGCCATTTCTCCCCAGTCACTGGTAGCTAGCCACTGCTAGCTAGCCACTGCTCCCTAGTTACTGGTCCCAATCACCGCTCCCCAGTCACCGGTAGCTAGCCCCTGCTAGCTAGCCGCTACTCCCTAGTCACTGCTAGCTAGCCACTGCTCCTTAGTCACTGCTAGCTAGCAACTGCTCCCTACCCACTGCTCCCTAGTCGCAGCTTTCTAGTTACTGCTCTCTAGTCACTGCTTTCTAGTTACTGCTCCATAGTCACTGCTTTCTAGTTACTGTTCCCTAGTCACTGCTTTCTAGTTACTTCTCCATAGTCACTGCTTTCTAGTTACTGCTCTCTAGTCACTGCTTTCTAGTTACTGCTCCATAGTCACTGCTTTCTAGTTACTGCTAGCTAGCCACTGCTCCCTAGTCACTGCTAGCTAGCCAATGATATCTAGTTCCTGCTCCCCAATCACCGCTCCCTAGTCACTGCTTGCTAGCCACTGCTCCCTAGTCACTGCTAGCTAGCCACTGCTCCCTAGTCACTGCTAGCTAGCCAATGATATCTAGTTCCTGGTCCCCAATCACCGCTCCCTAGTCACTGCTTGCTAGTCACTGCTCCCTAGTCACTGCTAGCTAGCCACTGCTCCCTAGTCACTGCCAGCTAGCCAATGATATCTAGTTCCTGCTCCCCAATCACCGCTCCCTAGTCACTGGTAGCTAGCCACTGATATCTAGTTACTGCTCCCCAATCACCGCTCCCTAGTCACTGGTAGCTAGCCACTAATATCTAGTTACTGCTCCCTAATCACCGCTCCCTACTCACTGCTAGCTAGCCACTGCTCCCTAGTTACTGGTCCCAATCACCGCTCCCTAGTCACTGGTAGCTAGCCACTGCTAGCTAGCCACTGCTCCCTAGTTACTGGTCCCAATCACCGCTCCCCAGTCACCGGTAGCTAGCCCCTGCTAGCTAGCCGCTACTCCCTAGTCACTGCTAGCTAGCCACTGCTCCTTAGTCACTGCTAGCTAGCAACTGCTCCCTACCCACTGCTCCCTAGTCGCAGCTTTCTAGTTACTGCTCTCTAGTCACTGCTTTCTAGTTACTGCTCCATAGTCACTGCTTTCTAGTTACTGTTCCCTAGTCACTGCTTTCTAGTTACTTCTCCATAGTCACTGCTTTCTAGTTACTGCTCTCTAGTCACTGCTTTCTAGTTACTGCTCCATAGTCACTGCTTTCTAGTTACTGCTCCCTAGTCACTGCTTTCTAGTTACTGCTCCATAGTCACTGCTTTCTAGTTACTTCTCTCTAGTCACTGCTTTCTAGTTACTGCTCCATAGTCACTGCTTTCTAGTCACCCCTACCAAGTTTCGGCTCTTTAAAGACAGATATTTAGTCACATTTACTTGTGCCAGGTCCCTGGTTACTGCTACCTAGAGACTGCTCTCTAGTGACTGCTCCCTAGTCATTGCTCTTTAGTCACTGCTCCCATGCCACAGTTCCCTAGTCGCTTCTATCTAGTCACTCCTCCCTAGTCACTGCTCCATAGTCACTGCTCCCTAGTCACTACTACCAAGTCACAATTTCCTAGTCACTGCTATTTAGACACTCCCCTAGCCACAACTCTATATTACCTGCTCCCTAGTCACTGCTACCAAGTCAATGCCCTCTGGTTACTGCTCCCTGTTGCCTAGTCAGAAATAGATGACTACCTAAATTAGGATGGCTCAAGTCTATTCCCAGATAATAAATGTACCCTATCAAAAAAACATATCATTTGATTATCTGACATTAATTTCCTAATAAAATCTGCAGAGTATGAACATGACCCGAGACTTTATAATCTTTTAGGTCGATATTTAAAGTTTGATATAAAAATAAAGCTCAGCATTATTAGACTGAAGTGGAACAGAAGTGTAGGGTTCTATTTCAGTGGTGAAATGTAAGGTTTTAATAACTACGTAGGGGCTCAGGCTTGCCAAGTGAGTTAAAGCGTTGGTCATAATCTGACAAGGTGAACCTAGAGTGGCGAGTTCAATTCCAACCTGGGTATAGGAATTTATTTAATGACGAACTCATTAAATAAAAGCCTTTGCCAACCCCCCTTGGCTAGAAAAAAGGCTGGTAACCTGTAGATAACCCCTCCCAATCAGCCTAAGTTGCAAAAAGTGGACGTTAATAAATAATAATGATAAACAAGTAAAGGGTTGGAACCGCCAGTATAGATGATAATGTAGTCATAGCTGTCGGTGCATACCGTCGTCACTGGCTGATGGTCAAGTACAGCTGGCATTGTGCTCTAGATGCAAAGGCACCATCTTCAAGCATTCTTGAGTAGCACAACTATAGATGCCTCCGAGATGTGACTACAATAATGATAATAATAATATCCACGACTTCACGTCTTGTATAGTAATATATACAATGATTTTTTTTATTGAGGAATTTGCTGAAATGTTTGTCCTGGAACTTTAGCTACAGCACGAATATTAACAGATGTATTTCAGTTGCGTTTGGACAGGCAGTAACCCCCCGCCATTATACGCGCGCCACGTCCATCAATCCATTATATCGCATATTAATATTGTACAGGTTAGCAATGTGAGTTAAAGCGTTGCCTTTAATTTCACATGGTAATCCTAGAGTGGCGAGTTCGATTCTTGCCTGGGCAAAGGAAATTATTTAGTGACGAAATTCATTAAATAACGTCCTATGTCCCACCCTGGCTAGAAAAGAGCGGTAACCTGTAGATAACCCGCCCCAATCAGCCATAGTTGCAAAAAGTGGACCTTAATAAGTACTAATGATAATGAAGTAAAGGGTTGGAACGGCCAGTATAGATGCTACTGTAGTCATATCTGTCGGTGCATACCGTCGTCACTGGCTGATGGTTGAGTACAGCTGGCATTGTGCTATAGATGCGATGGCACCATTTTCAAGCATTCTAGAGTAGCAGAACTCTAGATGACACCGAGATGTGACTACAATAATGATAATAATAATATCCTCGACTTCAAGTCTTGTATATATACAATGATTTTTTTTATTGAGTAATTTGCTGAAATGTTTGTCCTGGAACTTTAGCTACAGCACGAATATTATCAGATGTATTTCAGTTGCGTTTGGACAGGCAGTAACCCCCCGCCACTAAACGCGCGCCACATCCATCAATCCATTATATCGCATATTAATATTGTACAGGTTAGCAATGTGAGTTAAAGCGTTGCCTTTAATTTCACATGGTAATCCTAGAGTGGCGAGTTCGATTCTTGCCTGGGCAAAGGAAATTATTTAGTGACGAAATTCATTAAATAACGTCCTATGTCCCACCCTGGCTAGAAAAGGGCGGTAACCTGTAGATAACCCGTTCCAATTAGCCTGAGTTGCAAAAAGTGGACGTTAATAAATAATAATAATAATATTGTACAGCGTATATTTAAAGCAAGTTGTAAGTTCAGGAAAGATGGAAGTTTAAAAGTCCGTCACGCAGGGGCTTCCTAAACAAAGCTCATTTCCCACGTGCTGGCAGACTAGTGGTCTCCACCACATATTCGGACTGAAAATGAGAATTACTCGCTTAATATTTGAGTTCCGGAAAAATGCACAATGCAACAATTTTAGAGCATCAGTGTTTTAAGAAGATTGGTTCTATAATATTTTTCGATCCGACGTTTAATAAAGGAGATATTTTAAATTTTGGAATCCCCACTGGACTTTGGTACGTAGGAATATCATCAGACGGAGCGAACATATGTCCAAATTGTAATATGTAATATTAGCTCTGTAATTGTAATATTAATATTGTAATTGTAATATTAATATTGTAATTGTAATATTGGATTTATATCCATATAATTGATAAAAAAGTCCGTCACGCAGGGGCTGCGTAAACTAAGCAGATTTCCCACGCGAAGTATTACAATAGATAAATCTGCTTAATAACAACGGCAGTAGTTAGGAATCTCTAAACCTATACACGAGGGACGAATAGTTATGGCAACGGCCGCCAGAGCTCTCGCATAGCCCACTCCTGTCGCCCACACAATACAAATGCAAATATCTCGGTTAATATTCAAGATACAGAATAAACGTTTAGGACAATATTTATAGTAATTTTAATTTGCAATAAGATTGATTCTATACAATTTTTCGATCCAACGTATATTAACGGAGATATTTCGAATTTTCCAAAATCCCCCCTCTAAACCCCCCCCCCTCCCACTGGTCCGATTTCAGCCATTAACGAACTTGATCTTTCTTTTTACATAAAACCATTAAATATGAAGTTTGGGAACGATCAAACAAAAATTGCGACCGCTAGAGCGGTAACAGACAAATATATACATACATATATATATATATATATATATATATATATATATATATATATATATATACAGTTTTGAACGGACCTCATTTACGTCATCTCCTGGGTAGGATCGATGGACATTTGAAGAAAAATTTCGAAAATCGCGTCATTGGTACAACCTCAATAGCTGATTTCCCTTAAGGGAAATCTGCTAAAACACCATAACATATTGAATCACCATAAATAACATATTAAATTGAGCCAGTACTTACACACAAACAACTATACCAGAACAAAATACGAATAACATACTAAAACCACTCTTCGTTTGACACATCTAAAATGTAAGTTAACAGATCCGGACTAAAACGTTAGCCACTCACAGGAGGATCAACCCTGCTGACAAACCGACCATAACTAACCCAGTGTGACATTTGTCGGGCTTGAATATGGTCCCATCGCATCGATGATGTACTCGATCTTGCAGCCAGTGGCGACGGTCTTTACAAGAACGTAGACTCCTTAATTGATAGCGTCGTCGCATAATGAATTTGCATGCATCTCGCATAGTAAGGGTCTCAAGAAAACAATATTTGGTGTTTAATTAGAATAAGAAGCTTATAATAAATCTTAGAATAAAGAGGTTCATGTTGTAAGAGGTTATATCTATTACTACATGAGTAGGAGTGGGGGTTTACTGAAGGCTAAAAAGGAAAAAAAAAAAAAGTCCGTCACGCAGGGGCTGCGTAAACTAAGCAGATTTCCCCCGTGAAGTTCAGTAATAGATAAATATACATACTGGTAAAACAACAACACCGTGAATAAATACAAACGGAAATAAGAAATATATCATCCAATTTCAATAACCTGCCGACAGGAACCGTTAGGTTAGAAATGTAATCAAACTGGTCGGCCCGCCTCACACCGGAAAGAAAAACAATTACTGAAATATATCAGAATATAACACATTAATTTTATTGAGAACTATTTACTATATCTAGTACTGTAATTAATAATGAGTCAGAATAATTGTTATCTCAATCAATAAACTTTTAGTAGTCCAAAACTTTAAGCTGGGGGGGGGGGATCAACAGGAAATATTTGCTTGCATCTCGTATAATAAAGGTCTCTTGAATAAAATGTTTGGTATTTAAACTTCCAATAATGTGATTTATTATGTAGCAGAGTATTGTTTACGTAACATGAGTAGAAGTGGCGGTTTGCTGAAAACTGAAAAATGCAAATATCTCGGTTAATATTCAAGATAGAGAATAAACGTATATAACAATATTTATAGTAAATGTAATTTGCAATAAGATTGGTTATATACAATTTTTCGATCTGATGCATAATAATGGAGATATTTCGAATTTTTGAAAATCCTCCCCTCTAAACCCCCCCTCCCACTGGTCCGATTTCAGCCGTTAACGAATTTGGTCTTTCTTTTTTATAATCGAGTTTGGTAACGATCAAACAAAAATTGCGACCGCTAGAGCGGTAACAGACAAATATATATATATATAGATATATATATACAGTTTTGAACGGACCTCATTTTCGTCATCTACTAGGTAGGATCGATGGACATTTGAAGAAAAATTTCGAAAATTCCGTCATGAGTACAACCTCAATAGCTGATTTCCCTTAAGGGAAATCTGCTAAAAGGCCAAATATCTCTGCTCATATTCATATTAGAGAAAATATGCATATAAGATACATTTACAGATATTTTAATTTGCAATATGATTTGTTCTATACAATTTTCCGATCCGACGGTGATATTACAAATGTTCTAAATCCACCCCAACTATGTGTGTATGTATATACATATATAAAACTGGCCAGGGGACTGGTTGTGGTGAGGTGATATCACTTTTGTGAAATATCTTGGGAAATCTGCTTTGTTTATGCAGCCCCTGCGTGACGGAATTTTCTATTTTCTTCTTTACCCTACAAAAAAATAAGCTGTACATTTGATACTGTGTGATACAATAGCTTTTAGCATCTTTTAATATTCGTGCTGAAGCAAAAATGTCAACTAGAAACCTTAATAAAAAAATGGATTACGTACATGACAGCACAGCGTATAATAACATAGATATTAATTCAAAAATTACTACCTCCTGAACGGTAACTGACAAGTATGTATGTATGTGTGTATATCTTTATATATGTATATATAATTCTACTGTACGTGTGTATGTCACTGAACTCCTTCTAAACGATCTGAATGAATGAATATTTTGAATGCGTCTGGGTGACGCCCTGGATGGTTTAGATTCACAAATCAGCCCGGCAGGTGGAGCAGGAGGGGGCTAAGGGAGGCCTAAAATTAAAAATAGTAATATTTCGTTTCCTATTGGTTTTTTGGCAAGTATGCACAAGATAAAAGTTGTTTATTTTATTATTTAGAGTAAATTTTGTTGTATTTATTTTGTCGTATTACAAATTATAAACGAAATATACACTAAAACATTAAAGTGGGAGCCAACAATTTTATTCGGCACTAACGATTGAACCGAACTTAACAAAGCATTATATGTTAATTAGCATTAATTCTTCCATGATTATAAGCTCTATTAATTTTTTTAGGTTCAAAGGGGAGTGGGGGTTATATGGGAGACCTGAATAAAAAATTCGCGATATTTCATTCACCGATGGATATTTGAGGAAATTTTGGAAAATCGCTTAATGAGTACAGCCTCAATAGGTGATTTCCCTTAAGAGAAATCTGCTAAGAGCGGCTCGAGTGGTTTTGCTGGTTAAAGTGTTGGTCTTAATCTCACATGGTAAGCCTAGAGTGGCGAGTTCGACTCCCACCTGGTCAATTGGAGTTTATTTAGGGACAGACCCTTTAAAAGGAGTCCTTAGTCCCACCCTGGCTAGAAAAGGCGGGCAACTCGTAGAACACCCGTCCCAATTAGCCATGGTAGCAAAAAGTGGACGTAAATCTATATATATATACATATATATATATATATATATATATATATATATATATATATATATAAAATTGTAACCTCTGTCTGTACATTGATTTTTTTCACGAAATTTCACGATAACTTTTCGTTTCACATGTCATAGACACCATAACTGCATTTTGTTTCTTTCGTGTCTGTTTGGTTGTTGAACCGAATTTTATGAAACTTGGTATGTATATTACTACTAGCTCAACTTAGACTTTAGGCTATATTAATATTCTCTAAGACGAACAGGAGTGGGGGTATAAGGGAGGCCTGAAATTAAAAATAGCGATATGTCGTTTCCTATTGCTTTTTCAGCAAATATGTACATAACAAAAGTTGTTTATTTTGTTATTTAGAGTAACTTTTGTTATATGCGTTTTTGCTGTATACGGAAGTATAAATGAGTTATCCGCTATAAACTAAAGCGGGAGTCCACAATTTTATTTGGCACTAAAAAAAATAATTTTATTATTAACAAATGCCAACAACGGGTATTAACCCTAAACACTGGAACGGGTAAATGTCAAAATATTGTGCAAAGTAAAGCCTTGCCAAAAATATACCATCACCATTCAGCCTCAAATGAATTCCCGAGAGAAGCCGGGTATCTGAGCTAGTAAATTAAAAAAATTCTGCTAAGAGTCTAAGTGGGATTTTAGCACCAGAGACATCTTTACGTTTACTGCGTGAGAAAGATTTTTCATGCTCAACTATTCTTGAGCCTCATCGCTGTAACTACGTCAATTCTCTTGACACAAATATTCCATCGACTGCCTGCAGATGTGGAAGGGGAGACCTGCAAGTGCGCTAATGTCAGCTGAGAGTATCTCATTACTCCAGCTGCAGAGTTGCATCATGGCATGGAAGCAGCTGATGAAGACACCATGTGATCTATTCACTGTCAGCTGAGATATGGCCCCCTCACAGCTGATAATTCCTCCACTACTGATAATGTATTCAGCCTGTTGGCCAAGGTTCCGACATTCAACCCCCATTCTAATTCCATAATGATGCCTCCTCACCTCTTACTAATAAGCTCTCTCTCTCTCTCTCTCTCTCTCTCACTCTCTCTCTCTCTCTCTCTCTCTCTCTCTCTCTCTCTCTCTCTCTCTCTCGCTCGCTCCCCTCTCTCTCTCTCTCTCTCCGATAACGTTTTTATTTCGAACAGAGAAAAGAATAAAACTGTACGTTCGCTATTTTGCTAATTCATTTTTTTTTTCTTAATCGTGTAGGATATAAGTCAATCAAAGAGGAATCAATTATTAAATGGCTATTTATATATATTGCTCTTTTACAATTAAATCATTATCTGATTGGTTAATGTCTAATAACTAAATGGTAATTCTGAGCTATTATCCGGTTAACTTCAATTCCCTCCATAATGTAATATTACAGTAGTGTAGTGCTGAATATTAATATTCAGTCCTAATTATGTGTCGGAAAACGAAAATATATTAATAAACTTAATTTAGTAGTCGTCTGGCTCACTATCGGTATCTGGCTCATGAAGGACGCGAGATAAATTTTGTAACACTAAAATATCCAAAATACGCCATCGGTGGTTAAAACCGAGGGTGGGGGTTTTCTTGTTCTAACTTTAGTATAAAACAAGAGTACATCACATTTTTAGGGCGATTGGTCCTAAATCCTCCCCTCTAAACCCCCCCTCCCATTGGTCCGATTTCAGCCGTTAACGAACTTGATCTTTCTTTTTACATAAAACGCTTAAATATGAAGTTTGGTAAGGTACAAACAAAAATTGCGACCGCTAGAGTGGTAACAGACAAATATATATATATATATATATATATATATATATATATATATATATATATATATATATATATACAGT
This sequence comes from Riptortus pedestris, assembly GCA_019009955.1. NCBI lineage: Eukaryota > Metazoa > Arthropoda > Insecta > Hemiptera > Alydidae > Riptortus > Riptortus pedestris. Next base: position 145,078,076 of record CM032230.1, read on the forward strand.
TTTGAACGGACCTCATTTTCGTCATCTACTAGGTGGGATCGATGGACATTTGAAGAAAAATATCGAAAATTCCGTCATGAGTACAACCTCAATCCCTTAAGGGAAATCTGCTAATATCCATGCTCTTATTTTTATTATTTTCCTTAAGGATTGGTTGTGTTATCTTGTACAGGATTTCCTAGCTCTTGAGGATGTAATCACGACTCCTTTTTTTGAAAACTTTCCTCAAATGTACATCGATCCTACACTGGAGATGACAAAATGAGGATCGTACAAAACTCTTTATACACAGAGAATCCATTCCTTTTTCCGGCAGACTTGTTTCTAAGACATTTTGTTGGCTGCGACTTTTATGCCGCAGCATTTTTCAATAAAATGTGCCGTTTCTGAAATAAAGGTTAATGCATTTTACGGCTAAAGGATGCGTCAAATCGAGAAATTCACCGATATAAACACGTTTTTGAATTGGTTTTTTCTAGAAGAAGCCGTCATCATAAGTATAGCGTGCCATTGGAAATCCCAAAGTTAAGGTCGCTGGAGAAGTTTACGAGGTTGAATATGGAGTGAAGAGTTCCTATGTCACATCAAACCTCAGCCTTTTATTAATACATTTGTCAATTTTAAGGGTCGTGGCACGGGAACTTGGGACATATAATACGTATAAAAGATATTTATAGGAATTTTAGCAGATTTCCCTTGAGGGAAATCAGCTATTGAGGTTGTACTCATGACGGAATTTTCGAAGTTTTTCTTCAAATGTCCATCGATCCTACCTAGTAGATGACGAAAATGAGGACCGTTCAAAACTGTATATATACATCTATATATATATATATATATATATATATATATATATATATATATATATATATATATTGATCTATCTATCTATATATTTGTCTGTTACCAAACTCGATATTTAGTCGTTTCATGTAAAAAGAAAGATCAAGTTCGTTAATGGCTCAAATCGGACCAGTGAGAGGGGGGGGGGGGTTTAGAGGAGAGGATTTTCTAAAATTTGAAATATTTCCGTTACTATACGTCGGATCGAAAAATTGTATAAAATCAATCTTATTGAAACTTAAATTTACTATAAATATTGTTCTATACATTTATTCTCTATCATGCATATTAACCGAGATATTTGCATTTTTATTAAATTTAGGCCGATAACGAACGTTTCGAGATTCCCGCCAAAAAGTAGTTCGGCCCTTTGCCGTAACTGTTCGGCTTTCGTATGGAGATTTCTCTATTGTATAACTTCACGCGGGAAATCTGCTTAGTTTACGCAGCCCCTGCGTGACGGACTTTTTGGAATTCATTTTGTAAAATTTATTGTTTGTTATTCATTAAGATTCATTTTGTGCTGCTAATTGGGACGGGATGTCTAGAGATTATCGCCCTTTTCTAGAAAATAAATTCATCTTTATTGCCCAGGTGGGAATCGAACTCGCCACTCTAGGTTTACAAAGTGCATTAAGACCAACCCTTTCTCTTGCATGGCTAAACCTGAGCCAAGTTTACAAGACTTATGCACGTAGCAAAGACGGAAATACTTCACATATGGCAAGGCCACTGGCTGAGCTCGACTAGTAAGATTAGAGAAGTTAAACATTCAGTGAAGCATGATGAATTTAAAGAATGAAAAGAGGAAACCAATACACCAATACCATACTTACAAGGTTACGAATTGGATATACTCTATCGACACACTCATACTCGATGAACAAACAAGACAAACCGATTTGTAGATGTTGTAATGTAGCTCTGACAGTTAAACATACACTGACTGACTGCAGGCAACGCAATTACTTACGGATACAACACGGTTTATATCAACTCCTGCCAAATTCAAGTACATACATAGAAACTATTCTCCAACATTTAAAGACATTTCTATTCGAAAACCATAAGTTTTGCATCCTTCCAGTTTAACTATTTATAGTTTTTCTTTTACATTTTTTTTAATTTGTTTTATTTTTATTTTGTTTTTTTTCCTCCATGTTGAAAATATTCTAACAATTTATATTTAGTTTTGTCCATTCTATTCATTTTGTACATTTGCAAAATTTAGCTTTGTAAACATTTTAATATTTAATTAATTTTGTAAAATTATATTCCAACATGCTAAAAGATGAATCGCCATTGTAGAGGCATCTCCAATAAATAAATAATAATATTCGAAAATCTGAACAAGTGATATATTTTAAATTTAGTTTTACATTTTTATTTTCTCAACGTTTTTCGGAGTTAAGTATTCTTTTTAGGGACTAGTAGACAGCGGAAGGGATGGTGGTGTGAGAGTGGACAGAATTTCGAAAATCCAAAATATCATGTGTTTTTATTATCATGTTATTATGTGTCATATAGAAAAATTGTATAAAACTAATATTAATGAAAATTTGATGTTATATATATATATAACATATATATATGTATATATATGTATTATTTATCTTCAATATTAACTGAGATATTAGTGATATTCAGATTTTGGCCTTCAGTAAACCCCGACTTTCAGACATCGGACTTTACAAATGAGTATATTATGAAACGTCGTATTTCAATCACAAATGCCAAATATTTCGTTCAAACGGACCTTTATTATGTGAGGTACAAGCAAATTATTAATAAAGTCATTAATTAAGATTTTATTGACCAACGACATATACTCATCGGATCTTTTTTGAAATAGAGAATATGAGATAAGGTGAGATCAGTAGTACTTCATTACAACATGCAGGAAATCTTTTTAGTTCTTAGCAGCCCAAAAATAAATATCCTAACCCCTCGTGCCTTTGAAGGTTTTATGTAAGTAATTGAACTAACCATTTCAGTTCAGCTTTATTTGTAGAAAGTACAATGTTAGCCATTTTATTGGGAAACAGGGAAGAACCGGGCTTTATTGCTGACTCCAATCACGGAGAAGCATGAGACTGTTTCCTTTCTATTGGAATATAGAGACATGTCTAGGCTCCTCGACCCAGAACATCTCCAGTTGTGTACTTTCACTGGCTGGAAGGGTGCAATAAATCTCCAGAGGAGGGAAATAGAGTGACGCTCGTTAGCGAAGCCGATCACATTCCGGAGAAGGCGACCTTGACCCTGGAGGAAACCATTCCAGGAGGGTTCCAACCCTGACCTCCTGGATCGGCCGCCTGGCTGGAATGACTCCAGCACCCACCTAATCCATATTTCATCCTAATAGCATCGATAGCAGAGAGCAGCTGTTGGGAAAGCCTATCTGAGCCCCCTATCAGATCCTTTCCCCCGGCTGTTGCAACCTACCCCGGGTCAAGTGAGAGGATCCCAGAGCATCCCCCCATAACAGCACGACCCGCCGTCCCACGCTCTTCCCATCAGCTGTTTAATTAAAGCAGTCTTAAGTGTAATTACGAATCATCAGCGCACCGCAGTGCTACGTGCGAATCTGCCATTGTCACCAGGAAGTTGGTGTGAGATATAGGCGCCACGCTCTCTGAACAAGTCAAACATTAAATAAACAACGTGTTCTGAATAAGACAACAATGCATAATGCTACCTTATTCAACCCGCCATTGAATAATAATGTCATTCACCTCCAACGCCTAACAATAATAAAACTCCGACACGCACGGGTTGCGTTAACTAAGCAGATTTCCCACGTGCGAAAACGTAAAAGTTCAATGAGAACAATATTTTGTATTTACGCCTCAAATGAAGTGCTTCATAATATAACAGCTTATTGTTAAAGTGACATGATTAGGAGTGGGATTTACTGAAGGTTGAAAACTAAATAATACAAGTATCTCGGTTAATATTCAAAATATTGAATAAATGTATATAACAACATTTATTGTACATTTTATTTTCAATAACATTCACTCTATACATTTTTTCGATCCAACGTATAATAACAAAGATATCTTGAATTTTCGAAAATACTCCCTCCGATTAAACAAAAATTACGATCGCTAGAGTACATCAAATTATACTATCTATTATTATAATTATATTATATATTGTTATATATATATATATATATATATATATATATATATAAAATTTTGAACGGACCTCATTTTCGTCATCTAGTAGGTAGGACTATTTGAATTTCAATAAAAAGTTTCGAAAATCATGTCATGAGTACAATGACATTAGCTGATTTTTCTTAAGAGAACTCTGCTAAAACACGTAGGAGGTGAGTAAACTATGAAGATTACTACCGCATGGGTAAGCTGCTTAGATTACTCAGCTCCTGCGTGTTTTAGCAGATTTCTCTATAGAAAACTCAACTATTGGGGTTGTACTCATGACACGATTTTCGAAAAATTTCCATTGAAATTTAAATGATTTTGTAGCGTTTCCAAAAATGTTTCTACTCTCGGTGTAGGGATTCTTCAGCTTGCTCAGACCATATGGCAAACACATCGCCGCCTAAATCCTGTAGGCCTCGTTCAACGTGATCGAGAAGAGCATATGTTTTTAGCGTGTTAGATGAGTCTAAAGATGCAATAACAGCTTTCGTAATAATTATATCTCATGGGAAAATTCACTTTTTCTGGTAAATGCATTCTACCTTGTTGAAATTGTCGTTAAACACATTTTATAAGTTTTACATAATTATCGTTAATTATGAAGTAACTTATGTTTTTAACACCACAAATGAGCTTTTGACCGCCAGATGCACAAACTTTTTAATGATTCTCTTCATGAGTACATTTTTTACTTGCCATTTTGAGAAATTAACATTAACTACTTGAAACAAAGGGAAATTAGCTACTAAACTGCTCTATTTTTATAACATGATAGCCAGGACGGTTACGTGAGAGCGTAGTACATTAGTCTTTGCTATTGATTTTTGAAAGTCGATCCAGAAAAGCCAAGCCCCCTTTGCGAAGATATACAAGACAACTTTACTCACTTTATTCGTAAATGTCCTGATTTAGATGAAAGTAGAAAACATCCCCTGATAATCCCCAAGATTCCACAGGAAGAAGCCATAATCTCCATGGACAATCTTCTTGACCTTATGGACACGAATAAGATAAACTGCATATACGCTTTCCTATCTAGAAGCCTTTACCTCAGAGGGAAAATAATGCAAATAATATAATTAATAAAATAAAGAAAATGTTTTATGTTTTCCCTTTCTTTTCAGTAATTATTGTATATACTATTTTAAAATTATTTTTCTCTTTAAGTTTAAAAAAAATAAAAGAGAAAAGGAAAATGTATCATAAAAATATGGCTGAACCCAAGCAATGAAATTGTAAAATTTTAAATTCAATAAAAATATTCATTCATTCAAAATTAATATAAACTGCACGAAACTGAGGGAAATTGGCAACTAATGCTCTGTTTTTATTCAATAACACGATAGCTGGCAGGATTAGGTGAGAACTATGTACATTAATCTTTGTTATTGATTTTTGAGAATTGAGCTCCCCCTCTCTCGTTTATATTGAATATTTATGATAAAGGTGAACCTCTAAACATGGCGTGCATAACAGTTGCTATTGTGACAATGTGAGAATTATAAAAGATAAGAGAATATGTTGAGCTCGCGGAAGAAAAGTCATTCGTTATTCATCAATTCATCATATATAATCACGTCCAGACACTTGTATGTGTTTACATGGAGCGGCTGCAAATTGGTATCCTTTTATGACTGATTGTGACCCGTAAAAGGGTGAATTAAGGATGTTTTGGACAGACAATCTTCTTCGATTTCCCGGTCGATTCCTAGAATGTCTAGACTAGAAGGACATGGTACAATTTTCGAGGCATTTTTTTTTTACCTTCCTGACCCTTGAAGCCACTATTCTCCATTTCTATCTAAAAATCCGATAAGCAAAACTGGGGATTTATTGAAGGCTTAAAACAAGAAAATTGAAATAACATTTCAGTTACAAGAAATATATAGACGGGTGTTGTGTGTATATGAAGTTAAAAAAATGTATTAATTATTCCTCAGAATGAAAATACATCCCAGCGATGCAACCTAAAATATATATATATATATATATCGAACAGACCTCATTTCTACATCATCTAGGTAGGACCGAAGGACATTTGAGCAAATGTTTCAAAACTAGCTTCGAGATGATTTCTCTGGAGGAAAATCTGCTAAAATGTTAGAGCGCCTTCTACGTCGAGTATAGGCAATACTGCAATGTCCGGCTACTTTGTAGTTCTGCATCCTCTCCGTCCAAAGGAGATTTTGTATCTAGTTCCAGTAATTTATAGCCCCAGTACTTCCCTCAGTAATAGTGTACTATGAAGATATTTGGTATATGTTGGTTTGTCTTTTAGAAGTCAGGATAGCAAAATTGGGTCTATCCCAAGTATCTATATTTATGTTTTAAACAAACATGTATTCGGCATACCCTACTCCCATCATCAGGAGATAAAATAAAAAGTCCGTCAAGCAGGGGCTGCGTAAACTAAGCAGATTTCCCACGTAAAGTTTTACAATAGACAAATCTGCCCAAAAACAAGTGTAGTAAATAGTAAGGGATCACTAAAATTATACACGGGGGACGAATAGTTACGAAAATGGCCGCCAGAGCTCTCTTCGGAAAGTACCAAACAGCTCACTCCTGCCGACCAATGCAAAATACAAATGCAAATATCTAGGTTAATATTCAAGATACAGAATAAATGTATAGAGCAATATTTATAGTAAATTTAATTTGCAATAAGATTGATTCCATACAAATTTTCGATCCGACGCATAATAACGGAGATATTTTGAATTTTCCGAAAATCCCCCCTCTAAACCCCCCTCCCACTGGTCCAATTTCAGCCATTAACGAACTTGATCTTTCTTTTTACATAAAACGATTAAATTCCGAGTTTGGTAACGATCAAACAAAAATTGCGACAACTAGAGCGTTAACAGACAAATATATATATATATATATATATATATATATATATATATATCAATTAAAGGAAGAAGAATTGACTTCAAGACCTAAAATCTTAATATTGATTATTGCTCTTCGTCGTTTCAAGAATGAAGATCTTCCTCAACTGAAAATTGGGCATCACTCAATTCCTTGGACACCGAAGGAGCAGAGTATCCGCTATCTCGGAGTACATTTGGACACACGATTTACATGGCGGCATCATATCAACAATAAACTGCAACAAGCACAAACACGAGTTACACAAATATACCTTTTAATGAACAAAAATACACCACTCAAACTGACTTGAACAACACTACTTTACAAAACACTCATACTACCTATATTAACATACGCATGCCCAGTCTGGCTGGGCATCAGCAACATACACAAAAACAAAGCGCAGTCCTTCCAGAGCAAAGTACTTCGGATAGCGGCAAATGCTCCCTGGTTTGTTAGGAACAGCCAAATCCACAGGGAATTGGAGGTTGCTCCTATTTCAGTTCACATTCAACAACTTGTGAGGAAGTATCATGGCAGCCTTCCGATGTCAAGTGGAGCCCACTCATTATAATTTAGGTACAATGACTGAAGGACGACTACGTCCAAAATTGTCCCAAAATCTCTTAATTTTGTAACAAATCTTATAATAACACTTTGTGTATATTACCTTTTTTTATTATTATTATTTATTAACGTCCACTTTTTGCAAATTAGGCTAATCGGGACGGGTTATCTACATGTTACCACCCTTTTCTAGCCAGGGTGGGATTTTAGGACGTTATTTAATGAATTTCGTCACTAAATAATTTCCTTTGCCCAGGCAAGAATCGAACTCGCCACTCTAGGTTTACCATGTGAGATAAAGGTCAACACTTTAATAACCTGAGCCCCTAAAAAAAAATATAGTAAAACATAAAACTTAAAATTTAATTAAAGAGGCAAAAAATAAGTTGCTAAGTTGGTAATTAACGCCCCCTTTGTTCTACTAAGGCTAATTGGGATAGGTTATGTTACCATTCTCTTCTAACCAGGATAGGACTAAGGATTATATATGACGAGTTCGTCACTAAATTAATTACTATAGCCAAGGCGGGAGTCGAATCGCCACTCTATGTTTAATGTGTGAGATTTAGATATGTCTTAACTAATATGGTAAACTGAACCTCTGCTAAAAACAAGCAAAGTTTCAAAAATATTCCAGCTGAATCAATAAAATTAACACGTTCAGTACGGTACGGGGTCATTTGACCTAACTGTCTCCCAGTACGGGTCGGTTTTGAAGATAAATGTTCAAAAAATACTTTGACGGTTTTGGCTTTGTACTAATAAATATACTTATGAACAGTAGGATTATGTATTTCAAATCCAAAAAATACGTCGTATATCATTGAAAAATGCACGGGGCTTTATGAGCCCGTGTCGGCCTGGGGAGTGGTATTTGGGCTCTAGTCCGGCACGGGCTCATATAGCCCCGTGTTATTTCCCATGCTTTTCCTGTGAACCGCTTGTTCTGTTATTTACATAGGCTTATGTAAATGACAGAACGCGTCCCTCCCATTTCAAATTACTTTTTGCTGTCGTTTCGAAACATCAATCTGTATAATGTGCAAATCACGTGGGCGACAATTAGTGGATGTAGCTTTATTAAAAACGTGTTCCGGGTGTTAGGAAAAATTAAGAAAAACATTTTCTTCTAAAGAAGCAGACAAAAAAGTTAGAACGTATTGTGAAGAGTGCAACATGAAGTCACTTTGTCTACAATGCTTCAAAAACTGCTATAAATCTATGTACCAACCATTGTGATAATTAAGAATTGTTAATTATATAATAATTATTTGTTTATTCATATTATTTCTTTATTTTCCAATTATTCGTTTAAACTAAACTCCTAGTTCCTAGTTTGTTTTTCTCGTTTTCTAATTTTATCGTTATAAACTAATAAATTTTTATTGTAATGTGTCGTAATTTAAAGTTAATTCATATTCACCCATTTTAATGTATAACAAAAAATTAAAATCCTTCGTTGATCACCAAAATTATCACACAAAGGAGAAAAACAGTTCCCGACAAGGTGAAAAATGTAAGGTAAATATTCATTTCTAAGTCACGTAACAATAAATTGATGAAAACACGGCCTGCGACTGCCATATATTTTTTGATGTCCAAAGAGTAAAAAAAATGTTTAAATATAGCAATTTAGTTCATTTTTCGAGTTGTAGTAGCGCATTAAAAGGGACATAAGGTGACGTACTTGTGGGTAGTTGCACCAAGGGGTCAATTGACCCCGTGCCGTACTTGTAGATAGACCACTTTTTTGAAGTCCGTACTGAACGTGTTAAGAGAATAAACTTCAAGACAAAAATTCTTAATACGCCTTTCAACTTAGGAAATAGAGTATCTGAAATGCAGGGCTGCATTGCAGTATTGCCTAGCTTCTGATGGAAGGAGCTCGATGCGTTTAATTATTACAATCCAGAGATCAAAGAATCTTCCATGTCTCAATAGCTGATTTCCCATAAGGGAATATCAATTTACAAAAACACACACACACGCTTATATATATATATATATATATATATATATATAACGTAAGTAAGTACATTTATTTTCTTGGAAATTTCGCTTTATAATTTACAAATTGCTCGGTATATAGCATTAGGATAATTGGCATTCACTTCATAATAACAAATACGGTTTCCATTGAATTTTTGCTTTTAGAGATACATGCAATGTTAGTGATAACACATCATCAATTAAGATTCTAGCTCTTCACTCGAAAATATATATTTGATCTATACCATTCTCTATATTTAACCGTTCCAGTCTAAACTAATGAACATGTTTGTTTTTGATTGGTGTAGAAACTGGAATGGTAGTGGATTTTGGGAGTAATTCGAAAATTCAAAATACCTCTATTATTATGTGACTGGTTGTAAAATATTATCATTTATTAACGTCCACTTTTTGCAACTAAGGCTAATCGGGACGGGTTATCTACAGGTTACCACCCTTTTCTAGCCAGGGTGGGATTTTAGAATGTTATTTAATGAATTTCGTCATTAAATAATTTCCTTTTCCCAGGCGAGAATCGAACTCGCCACTCAAGGTTTACCATGTGAGAGAAAGGTCAACGCTTTAGCTCACATGGTTAAGGTTATAAAATATTATTGTACTAATGTTGTTTAAATATTAAAGTTCGACAAATTGTTATTTTATGCATTTCTTTCGCAACAAGAGTATTAAGCGAGTTATACATACAATATTACCTTTCCCAAATTCGATATTTAATCATTTTATGTAACATGAAAAATCAATTTCATTAATGGCAGAAATGTTTTTTCACCATACTACGATGTAATCACCTGTTTTACACACCTAATTTGCGGTCCGAAAGCTACACTTCGCCGCCCTAGGGCCGAAAATGAATATTTCGCCCTAGGGCCGCAAAATCAGCTGTTTGTTATTTTAATTTATTCATTTCATTATATACATTTTATTAGTAAAACATTAAAAATAAACGAACTAACTTTTTTTTAGCATTTTGAAATATATCAGTTGTATTAAATGAAACACACATATGTTCATCTCTCTTTATTAACTTACATAATAACATAACGTAAAACAATCCATACATTAAACATTCATCATGTCCCCATAACCACAAGATAACCTTCTAACGGTACACTTAACCAAAAGAAAATCTTGTTAGTGATTAATGTTATATCGTATTAATATTTATTGTAGTATGGTGAAAAATAGCGTTTGTGCCTCGGGCCAAAGTACTTCTGCCGGCCCTCGAACTTTTCATGACCTCGACTACGTCTCGGTCAAAAAATATCTCGGGCCGGCAAACGCCCACTTTTAATATTAGAGAAATATACTATTTCTCTTTAAGTATTTAAAAAACGTCCGTCACGCAGGGGCTGCGTAAACTTTCCTCGTTTTCCCACGTGAAGTTTTACAATAGATAAATCTGCCTAATAACAACTGTAGTAGTAAGAAACCTCTAAACCTATACATAGCCGACTCCTGGCGACCACACACAGAATACAAGTGCAAATAACTCGGCTAATATTCAAGATACAGAATAAATGTTTTGAACAATATTTATAGTAAACTTAATTTGCAATAAGATTGATTTTATACAATTTTTCGATCCGACGTATAGTAACGGAGATATTTCGAATTTTCAAAAATCCTCCTCCTAAACCTCCACTGGTCCGATTTCAGCCGTTAACGAACTTGATCTTTTTTTTACATAAAACGACTAAATATCGAGTTTGGTAACGATCAAACAAAAATTGCGACCGCTAGAGCGGTAACAGACAAATATATATATATATATATATATATATATATATATATATATATATATATATATATATATACAGTTTTGAACGGACTTCATTTTCGTCATCTAATAGGTTGGAATGATGGACATTTGAAGAAAAATTTCGAAAATTCGGTCATGAGTACAACCTCAATAGCTGATTTCCCTTAAAAGAAATCTGCTAAAAAACATTCTTTGAATTAATTGATTTTAAAAGTTTTTTGTATTCATTCAAGAATATTTATATAAGGGAAACACTATTACTGTTACTATTATTTTTTATTCAATATCAATAGTATGTAATATTATAAATTTTTATTATAATCGTTATTTAGTTTTGAATATGTTTTTTTTATTATTTCAGGATCCATTAAAATCATTTTAGACCATATCAAAAATTGAGTATAATTTCAACATGAAATGGGTATATAGATTTGATGGAACGTCGCACAGTGGTGCGAAGGCGGCAAAAACCTATTTCAGCAAAAGTGGAAATTTGGTTTTGAGAATTTGATTTCTTTATAGTTTAATGGTTGTGCCTTTATGTTTGGATGGACTTTTTAATTAATATAATTTCAATTGCCAATAGAATAACATTTAAATCGACATTCATGTTTTTCACAAAATAGTCTAACTTCTAAGCCAAATTTAAAAGATATTTCTGACACTTAAGACTGTCTATTGACAAATTTCGTTCTGGCAACGTTAATACTGTATGATTAAGTTTTTTGTTGGTTTCTAATTTGTTTTTAATCCGTTACGTATAAGCCCTTAAAAAGAGTTCTAACAAAATAGAGATAAATTCCTAAATTTCTTCTCTTCGTATAAGGTTTCAAAAAAAGGTCCACAAAGCTCCAAGCTCTAACTTATATTTTCTTCAAGATTAAGCCTATGAGTAACTATTGTATAAATATCTCATCCACCTTCGTCCACTTTTGTGAGAAATTGAGGTTTAAAGAAAATTTAACAAGAATAAATATCGGGCATTAGGCGCTCTGTTTATTCAGGATGTTTACTAAATGGAATTATAGGATTGAGGATTTATTTATTACTCGTATTTTACTTGAGTAATTTTGAACTAAAGTTGTATTCTCTTCACCAGAACTTACAACTTTTATATATATATATATATATATATATATATATATATATATATATATATATATATATATATAATATTCTTTTTGTCTGTTGGTTTTGATTGATGGTCAGCGAAATATGATTTTTTCTTGAGAATGAAGAAAATATAATTATTGATAAAGAATATATATTTTTTTAAAATTTTGATAGAATTTTTCATCGTTTTAATGTCGTTGATGTCATCCTGATCTTTTCATTTTGATAGGGAATAGATGCCTATTCTTTTTCAATATTTTTATTTCGTAAAAGATTTTTATTCGTTCATTTTTTGTTGAATATATTTTATAACTCTTTGGGCAGGATATGCTATTATGCAAATTGATTTGTATATTTATTATATATCTCTTTTATTATGTTTATTCAAATTTAAATAAAATAATTTATTGATTTATTTATTTAATGAATTATGAATTTCAATAAATAAAATAATTGAATAAGAAAATGTTCATATTGAAGGAAGAATTTTTGTATTTTTTCATTCGAAATAAATGTTTGTGTAAATTTTACTTGGATTGATTATAATTAATCAATTTCGTTATAATTTTAGCGATATCTGAAAATTGTTGCATTATCCTTAACGAGTAGAGGTTTTGAAAGGAATTCATGTTTAGTTCTCTGTTTAATTCTATTACAAAATAACATTTTCAACAATGTCAACATATATTATAAATATTACAAAGCATTTTTTAAAGTAGTTTCACAGTTAATAGGTTTTTTCCGCTTCTTGTGGCTTTTGGATCACTGTGCGTCGTTTAGAACATAATATTAGGCAATATATTAAATGAGTTAAATCCTCTTAAGTAAAGCTTTTTACTTAGTTCATAATTATTATTTTGTTCAATGAATAAAGAGACTAATTATAGGCTATGAAATAACTTTAACGACTGTCATTCATGATAATGAAGTAAATAAAAACCTTCTTGATAGGGGTAGTTACGTCACGGGTTTAATCCCTTTATTGCGTCACCTTAATAAGAATTGGCAATTCCTTCCTCCTTGGCTAATTTAAGCTAGGAATCCGTAAATTAAATCTACCTCGATGGGCCCATTATACAATCTAGTTAGCAAATAGTAGGCTCTTGTTAGCGGATTTCCCTTAAGAGAAATAAGCTATTAAGGTTGGGATTTACGAAAAACTTCCTCAAATATTTATTTGTTCTATTCCATACTCTATATTTAACCGTTTGAGTCTGGGTTAAGAGAGGGGGATTTGAAAATTCAAATTTATCTCCATTGTTATATGTCGGGTTGTAAAATGTTATAGTAGTAATCTTGTTAAACTACTGATGCTCTATAATTGTTATTTTATACATTTTTTCGAAACTCAAGTATTATGCGAGTTATACATACTTTCTTTTTTTCTGTGCATTCAGACCCCTCACCACCTCTGCTCATCGTCTACTCATCAGTTTTTTAACAAATAAATTGAGAATATGTGGTGAGGTGAGATCACAAGTGTATTATACTAACACGTATTAAATCTGCTTAGTCTGTGTAGCCCTTGCAAGACGGAATGTTTTTGGCTAAGAGAAATCAGCAATTGTGGTTATCACGATGCTATTTTAGAAAAGTGTATTTTAATGACCATCGATGCTATCAGATCATTGACTGAGCTTTTGAATTATATATATATATATATATATATATATATATATATATATATATATATATATATATATTTGTCTGTTAACGCTAGCAATTTTTATATGTTCGTTACCATACGTTTATGTAATACATTATGTAAAAAGAAAGATTAAGTTTGCTAATGGCTGAAACCGGAGCAGTGGGAGGAAGGAATTTCTTAAATTTGAAATATTACCGTTGGTATAAGTCATATCGACAAATTTTACTTAACCTATCTCATTTAAAATTAAATTACTTATGATTGTTGCCATTCGCATATTTTCCATATCTTTAATAATTACCTCGATATTTGGATTTTTTAGTATTCACCCTCAAGTAAACTCCCTCTCCTACTTGTGCCATATTAACAACAGGCATTTATGTCATGAACCACACTTCCAATATTGTTTTCAAAAGATCTTTAATTTGCGAGATACATACAAATTTGTTGTGTTATACTATTATAAATTATGATTTTATGTTATTACTCGAAAAGGTTTACTTGGTCTTTACCATACATACCTTTTATGTTACCACTAAAGATCATGTTTGTTAGTTTTTGAAAACGTACGAACTGGAATAGGGGGGATAAAATGTTGTAGAATCCATCTTGTTAAATTATTGATGCTCAACAATTGTTGTTCTTCGCATTTTTTCTTAACTTATATTCTAATCGAGTTGTACTTCCTTGTTTTCAACAATCAATTCTTTTTAGTTCGTACTCATGAAGCGAGTTTCGAAAAATTTCTTCAAATGTCCATCCAGATGTCGAAATGAGGTTCATTCAAAATTATATATATATATATATATATATATATATATATATATATATATATATATATATATGCGATCTAGCGGTCGCAATTATTGTTTGATCGTTTCCAAACTCGGAGTTTAACCGTTTATGTAAAAAGGAAGATCAAGTTCTTTAATGGCTGATATCGGACCAGTGGGAGGGGGGGTTTAGAGGGGGGATTATTGAAAATTCGAAATATCTCCGTTATTATGCTTCTGATCGAAAAATTGTATAGAACCAATCATATTGAAAATTAAATTTACTATAAATATTGTTCTATACATTTATTCTATAGCTTGAATATTAACCGAGATATTTGAATTTGTATTGTGTGAGTGGTCGGCAAAAGTCGGCCATATTCCGGACTTTCCGCCAAAAGCTAGTTCGTCCCTCCTAACCGTTCGTCCCTCGAGAATTGGTTTAGAGATTCATTACTACTGCCGTTATTAGGCAGATTTCTCTATTGTAAAACTTCACGTGGGAAATCTGCTTAGTTTACGGAGCCCCTGCGTGACGGACTTTTTTGTTTCAGGGTTATGGTTTAGACAGCAGGCACTGATGATGGAACTTACCTTCTAAAAGTTCTCTCTGCGTATTAAAGTGCTTGTAGGGAAGAAGGAGTTTTATTGCTCCTAATCAGTTGGTTCATCTACCATCCAGCATATCGGGAGAAATCGCATACACACGTTTATCAGAACACGCATTTGTCTTCAATCACTTGCACACATTCCGACCAGTGGCGTTTGGTATCATATTTTGTTGTCCAATATAGTTTATAGAGGTAAGGAAATGTATATAAAATACACATCATACATAAAAACAAAATAGCAATGCTATTTACAATAATTTATTATGAAATAATAAAGTTGGTTGAGTAAATAAAAGAAATATCACAATGTAAAACAGATAGCAAAACAACTATTGTGAAAATATGACTTGTTTAAATTCAATAAACCAAACTATGGTGGACGGTTAATTAAAATATAAACGTCCATCACTCTGGGGCTGCCTTAACTGAGCAGATATACGTGCTTAACACGTATTTGAATTTAAATCCAAACATAAAATGATGTTTCAGAGCAATATTTGGTATTTAGGCTTTAAATAATGTGCTTCATAATATAACAGCTTATTGTTAATATGAATGAGTAGGAGCATGGGTTTATTGGATGCCGAAAACTAAAAAAAAGCAAATATCTCGGTTAATAATCAAGATAATGAACATTTGCAATAGGATTTGTTCTATACAAATTTTCGATCCAGCGCATAATAATCGAAATTGCCCCAACAAGCTCGAAATTTTAATCGTTTTAATTAAAAAGAAAGATCAAATTCGTTAATGGCTGAAATCGGTCCGATCCATTTTACGTAAACAATACTCGTATACTTGTATAGTTATATAATAAACTAAATCATTCGAAGCTTAAATACCAAATATTGTTTTCAAGAGATCTTTATTATGTGAGATACATGCACATATGTTCTGGTGCCCACCTCCCCCCCCCCGTCTTATGTTCTCGGGCTACTAAAATTTAATTGACTGAGTAAAATTTATTCTGATTCATTATAAATGAGAGTACTTGATATAGTAAATAGTTTTCAATAAAATTAATGTTATATTCTAATATATTCCAGTTATTTTTTTTATTTCTGGTAAGAGGTTGGTTTCATTCCAGTGATGTTGTGTTGTCAGTATGTAGATTTATCTATTATTAAACTTCACAAGTGAAATCTGCTTAGTTTATACAACTCCTGCATCATGAACTTTTTGTGTGTGTTTGACTCATGGAGTGTTCACTTGACCCCAAATCTTCTTAGTTTACGAGCCCCTGCGTGACGGACATTTTTAAATGTGTGGATGTAAGCAGTTTCGACTTCACAATTATTCAATATTAGTCAGATTAGAGTTCTATTTAGGGATATTAGTTTGCTTTATTGTGGAATTTAGCTATTTAACAATAATCTGTGCTGAGCTGATTTTATCATCACAGACCTATCTGCTTCCTGAGATAACTACTGATATGAGTGTATCCCCTTTCGTTGGCTATATCTAGAGGCGTATCTCCCCACCAGGTGTCGCTGCTGTCTACGCAAGCTCCCAGCTCGACCAGGGCCCTCACAGCCGAGAACCGGTTGTTCATTACGGCAAGATGGAGTGGGGTCTTCTTGAAGTAGTTCCTCCCGTCTATGTTGACCCCCTGATCGGCCAGCCATCGGATAGAGTTGTCGCTCCCGTGGACGGCCGCGTAGTGGACAAGGCCACCGCGATATGGATCCTTGTAGTTTACGTTCGCGCCGAACTCCTTGAGGATCTTGAGAGACTCGACGTCGTCTTCGTCGATAGCAGCTTCCATCGGCAAACTGTTGTCGGCGTCTGCTTTCAGACCTTCCTCCAGCAACAGCCTCAGCGATTTGTAGCTCCGTTTCTTAATTGCCGCCTTAAGTAAAGCCCCGCTATTTCTGGTCTCGTTGGTATTCTGATTTGCATCATTTGCGACAAACGGAATGAAAATTTTGAGTGCGTCTACGTCATCGCGTTCGATAGCTGCTTCGATCACAGGAAAACTAACGCCATCTATTTTCGATCTTTTCTCCATTAGCCATCTTAAGAAAGTGTAGCTCTTTTTTTCCACGGCTATGTCGAGTAAAGTCTTGCCATTGGTCTTCTGGTCCAGGTCTGCCCTGAACTTTACAAGGATCTCTGCCATAGCTAAGTCATCGTTCCTCAATGCCACAGCTATCGGTGTATTCCCATCCTCGTCCTTGCTGTCTACAGCAACTCCTCTGCCCAGCAACCTTCGCAGGCAGTCCGCTGACTTCTTCTCCACAGCGAGGTGCAGCAAGTTTCCTTTGTCAGTTTTAGCACCAGCCGCAGCAAGCAGGTTTAACATCGCCGGATTATTCCTCGCCACAGCTAGTCTGAGAGCGGTGTTATTCGACCAATCGGCAACTTCCAAATCGGCTCCGAGGTGGATTAATTTCTTGGTCCAAACGAAATCTCCCCCAGCTACAGCTTTGTGGATGTAGGTTTCACCTGTTGGATGGAATATCTCGTTAATGTTACCCCCTACCGCCATAATAAATCTCGCCATATCGAAAGCGTTTTTGATAGCGAACTCGAGCACCGTTCCTCTTGTCTCAAAAACTCTATTAAGATCGAACTTCTTGTCTAGCAGAGCGAATATGACGTTGCTCCTTCGGTTGAGAACTGCATGGTGCATCGGTGTAAGTCCGTTGATGTCGGTTGCATATAAATCAGATTCCTGGCGCACGAGACTCAACACTTTGGCTACATCCCCTGCGGCAGCTGCAAGGTGAACATCCCATACTGTGACATCTTCAACTTTCACTGATACTCCAACAGTTGTGTTCTTGGCAGAAAGTTCAAGAGAAGATTGCTCCTGGAAATGATAATAATTATATCTTAGATAAAAATACTGTAAAAAAATGACTAATAATTTCTTTATGTGAAAAAAAAAAATTACTCAAAAAACATTGCAGAACTAGACACTGTTAAGCGTGCCATTGTGCTACTATAATTTATCGAAATTGTGTGGGAATATGTTTTTTTTTGTATGGGCAATATAGACCTTTGAGATCATTAACCTACCACGAGATATTCGTGATCAGAGTTTTTACGTAGGGAGTGATCAAATAGACGTACCGCCCCTGTTAACCAAGGAAAACCTGGAATGAGTTGGCTCCAGTAGTCACTGGCGTTAGTCATCCCGAGAGGCTGTCAGATGTATTTAATCATTAGACTTCTGCTGATCCATAAGCACTGCAATACTAACGCACTCTGGAAGCGAACTCGTGAACTAATGTTCTTCCTTGGCGGGGATCGAACCTTGTACTTATTGGTACCCATGGGGTGTACCCACGCTTAACCCGCACGGCCACGGGCACTCCCAATCTATGAAAAAAATGTATATAATGTTTTCTCGGGAGGCCCTAAAACCAGAAATCTTAGCCACAATTGCTCAACAATACATTACTGAAGCTTCATCTAAATTATATGTTTCTACAATGTGTTTATTTTAGTCGTTGACTATTGTTAGTATATCATGGCCGGGGTTAATTCCATAAGTGATTTGTTGTGAAAATTAAATAAAATTAACTTCAATTAATTAATGGAGTGTCAACAAAAAAGTAAAAGGCACAGACTATTTTCTTCTTCAAGTGTCATATTCCTTCTTAGCTCATGGCTTCCTTGCCAAGTAGCCAGGTGCTGCTCCTCTCACTGAAATGAAAGAGCTTCTGCCGAGAGTGATGGCAGACGGTTGTGCAAATGTTATATTACCAAATGCATATATTGCAGAATGTAATTTTCTTAAGAAAATAAATAAATAATTAGATTTCCCTTGAGAAAAAATTGCTAAAAAGAGTCATCCATTGTGAAGGCTGAGGATGAACAAAAGAACATGTGAGCAAGATATAATTTAGAATGGATATTAATTCAAAAGAAGTACTAAATGCTTACCGATCTGGATTCCGGGATGAATAAAGCACAGGAAATGAGAGCCATGATCAGCATCCTGAAAACTAAATATCTTTATTTATTATAAGTTTAAAAGTTAAATAATAACAATGAATAGTAGTATAATTAATACCATAATATGCTTTGGAGAATGTGAAGTGTGGGGGGGGGTCAGATGATAAGCATTTCTGAGAGAAATCTTACGCTCCTGGTTTCCGTGTACTTAATATTTGTAAGAAAATCACAACTAATCTACTTTGATTATCTAATTTGTTTATTTCAGTGTTTACAAATTGAAGAAATAGTTCGTCACGCAGGAGCTGCGTAAACTAAGCAGATTTCCTATTCGAAGTTTTACAATAGAGAAATCTGCATACTGGTAACACAACACCACCATGATTAAATACAAACGGTTATGAGAAATCTTTTAGTTAATTAAAATAAATACGCAACTAAAACAGCTTCCGAATCGTAAGAATAATTTATATTTTAATAACTCAAATTTTAGTAGTCCAAGAACTAAAGAAGGGGGGGCGGATGAACAGAACGTATTTGCATAAATCTCACAAAGTAACGAAGGTAAGGTAAGGTTAGAAACGACACGTATGGTTAGATGAAGCTTCCACGTGAGCCGATCATTGACGGAAACGGCCGACCTAATCCGGACTATACCCGACCACAGACTTCATAAAAATGCAAATATCTCGGTTAATATTCAAGATAGAGAATATATGTATATAACAATATTTATAGTAAATTTAATTTGCAAAAAGATTGGTTCTATACAATTTATCGATCCGATGCATAATAACGGAGATATTTTCGAAAATCCTCCCCTCTAACCCCCCCCCCCTCCCTCTTGTCCGATTTCAGCCATTAACAAACTTGATCTGTCTTTTTACATAAAACGGTTAAATATCGAGTTTCGTTACGATCAAACCAAAATTGCGACTCCTAGAGCGTTAACAGACAAATATATATAAAATTTTGAACGGGCCTCATTTTCGTCATCTCCTGGGTAGTATCGATGGACATTTGAAGAAATTTTTCGAAAATCGCGTCATGAGTACGACCTCAGTAGCTGATTTCCCTTAGGGGAAATCTGCTAAAAATACAATTCCAATACAATATATCACAATTACACATAGTTTAAGAGTTACACATAATTAACCAATCACAAGTGGTACCCTAACCGCTGGCAGCAATTTCTGTTTTATCATTATCAAACTCAATACATAAGCGTTTCATTTAAAACTAAAGATCAGTTCCGCTAACAGATTATATCGGAAAGGTGGGGAGGGAGTTATATCTTCGTTATTATAGGTATAAAAAATGGCATATAACCAAACTTATTGTAAATTTAATTGCCTGTAAATGTTTTTATATACATATTCTCTATAATATAAATATTAATTGATATATTTCGATTTTTTAGTTTGCAGCCTTTAGTAAACCCCCACTCTACTAATGTACTATAAGCTGTTATATCATGAAGCTATTTATTCTAACCTTAAATTCTAAATATCGCCTTCAAGGGAACATTATTATGCAAATTCGTTGTATCATGCATCAAATAAGAGTGTACATACATACTCAATATATGACATTTTGAGTCAACAATAAAGATCATATATTCCATAATTCAAAATATCTGCTTCATTAATAGTTAGAACGTAAAATGTTCTAGAACCAATCTTGTTAAACTATTTTTGCTCTACAATTGTGGTTGTCTGTATTTTTTCGTTATTCAAATATTAAGCGTGTAATTGGTACTTTCTTGTTTACAGCCAGAATATACGGTGAGATAATATCACAATGTGCCATACCAGAAAGTGGGAAGTCAGCTTACTTTACGCATCCCCAGCGTGGCGGACTTTATATTATTTAATTGATTTGAAAATAATTTATGGATAATTAAATTTTAAATTAAAATATTTATTAACGTCAACTATTTTCTACTATGGCTAATTGGAACGGGTTATCTACAGGTTACCACCCTTTTCTACCAAGGATGAGACTAAGGATTTTATGCAGAATTAATAGCAGCAGTATAGATAGTAATCTCGTAAGTGCTAAGCTTATAAACATTGGCTAGTCAATTTCTTTGACAGTGAACAATTGGACAACAAAATTTTACAATGACGGTTTTTATATAGATATTGGTCATAACAATTAGGTAAGAAAATATAAATAAGAGGAATATTGTATAAGGGTATTCTATATTATCAACAATTTTTAATAGCAATTTAAGAGACCATTTTGATAAGTAGCGACAAAGCTCATAAACCGCTTGGGGAGGGGGGGGTGAATATAAATAGATATTTTGAGGATGAAAAAAAGTTTGTTTTTCTTTGGCCCAATATGGCTACCATATATATATATATATATATATATATATATATATATATATATATATATATATATATATATATATAAAACTAGCTCAGATACCCGGCTTCGCCCGGGAATTCATCTGAGGCTGAATGGTGATGGTATTTTTTAGCAGGCTTTACATTGCACAATATTTTGACATTTACCCGTCCCAGTTTTTAGGATTGATACCCATCTTTGCCGTGGATTTGCTAATAATAGAATTATTTGTTCGATAAGGCTTCAGAGTCTTCGATATTTTTATATTTCCCGTCTCTTATACATGTAAATATGGTGAATTTTTATTTCAGGCCTCCCTTTTAACCCCCCTCCCGTTCGAACCTAAAAATTTTAATATAACTTATAATCATGAAAGAATTAATGCTAATTGACTTACCGAGTTTTGTTAAGTTCGGTTCAGCCGTTAGTGCCCGCTAAAGTTTTAACGTATAACTCATTTATACTTAGGTATACGACAAAAGTGTATATAACAAAAGTTACTCCAAATAATAAAATAAACAACTTTTGTTATGTTTATATTTGCGGAAAAACAAATAGGAAACGAAATATCGCTATTTTTAATTTCAGGCTTCCCTTATAACCCCCACTCCTGCCCGTCCATAGAAATGTTGGTATGGCTTATTATAATGAATTCTGCACTGCTAATACGCATACCGAGTTTAATTTAGTTCGGTTGAGTCTTTTTTGGCAAATAATATTGTTGACTCCCGCTATAATTTTTAGCGTATAACGCATTTAAACTTCGGTATACGACAAAAGTGTATATAACAAAAGTTACTCTAAATAACAAAATAATCAACTTTTGTTATGTGCATATTTGCCGAAAAACCAATAGAAAACGAAATATCGATATTTTTAATTTCAGGCTTCCCTTATAACCCCCACTCCTGTTCGTCTCAGAGAAAATTAATATAGCCTAAAGGCTAAGTTGGGTTAGTAGTAATATACATACTAAGTTTCATAAAATTCGGTTCAGCCGTTTATGCGTGAAAATGTAACATACAAACAAACATACACGAAAGAAACAAAATGCAGTTATGGTGTCTATGACATGTGAAACGAAAAGTTATCGTGAAATTTCGCGAAAAAAATCAATGTACAGACAGAGGTTACAATTTTATATATGTATAGATTTCTTGTTCAGATTACAGACCTTGTAGATCTTTAGCGGCTACTACCATCCTCCTCCAGTTGTGTCTATCACGGGCGATTGCTCTCCAGTCTACTGCAAAGAACTCCGCTATGACATTCTTCAATGTGTCAATCCGTTTCATCTTCTGCCTCCTTCGACGTCTGCCAGGTGTCACTGGCATTAAACAGACATAAAATAAATTTCCATTTGGAAATTTAATCAAACAGAATCATATTTAAGAGGGTTAAGGATCCCTCTTTAATTTGATAATTTAGTTTGAAATTTTGGTAAATATGTTGGCTAATCATTTAAAGAACTGTATTGATAGGGCCATACCTAGGCCAAAGTGTAACAATCCTTGACACAATAAGGCCTTAGTTCAGCAGTAACCTCAATCAAATAGAGGTGGTTGATCATTTTAGCAGTTTACTTTAATGGAAAATACTACTGAAGTTATACTCATTACGGGATTTTCGAAAAAATGTCTTCAAATGTCAATTGATCCTACTCAGAAAATGATCAGAACGGTTAGCTCAAAACTATATATATGTTTTTTTTTTTTTTTGTTAAAGGTCTAGCAGTCGGAAAATTTGTTTTATAGGCACAAAATTCAATATTTTAATGTTCTATTTACAACTAAACTTCAAGATCGTACATGTGGGAGGAGGATTTTAGAGGTCAAGAATTTTGAAGATTTGAAATATCTTTGTTTTTATGAGTCGGATCCAAACCTGGTACAAAACAATTTTTTTTTTATTTTTTGCAAATATACCTTTCTATTAATGTGACTATATCGTGAATATTAACCGAGATATTTGCATTTTTAAATTTTCAGCTTTCAGTAAATTGTTATGAGTCAGACAGAAGAATTGTATAGAACCAATCTTGTTAAACTATTTATACTCCATTTATACATTTTTTCGTAACTAAAATATTTAGTAAGATATTCCTACTATCTAGTTTTAAGCCTTGCATAAACCAAAATTTCTACTTAACGAATTTTAACTATGTTGTAGATCAGAGATGCCATTGCTACAGTGACATTTCAGTTCGTGGGAAATCAGATTAGTTCTCACAGCCCCAGAGTGACGGAATTTTGTTTTCATCCATCAACTTATTCGAAAATAAAAAGTCCGTCACGCAGGGGCTGCTTAAACTAAGCAGATTTCCCACGTGGTTTTGCAATAGAGAAATCTGCCTAATAACAACTGTAGTAGTAAGAAACTTCTAAACCTAAAACATTATTTAGGGCGTAGTAACCCAGTAGTTTCTAGCCCCAAAAAACAGTTAACCTAACCTCTAAACCTATTCACGAGGGACGAATAGTTATGGAAACGGCCACCAGAGCTCTCGCCGGAAAGTCCGAACATAGCCTACTGGCAATCACACGCAGAATACAAATGCAAATATCTCGGTTAATATTCAAGATACAGAAAAAATGTATAGAACAATATTTATAGTAAATGTAATTTGCAATAAGATTTATTCTATACAATGTTTCGATCCGACGCATAATAACAGAGATATTTTGAATTTTCAAAAATCCCCCCTCTAAACCCCCCCTCCCACTGGTCCGATTTCAGCCATTAACGAACTTGATCTTCCATTTTACATTAAACGATTAAATTCCGAGTTTCGTAACGATCAAACAAAAATTGCGACCGCTAGAGCGTTAACAGACAAATATATATATATATATATATATATATATATATATATATATATATATATATATAGATATAATTTTGAACGGACCTCATTTTTGTCATCTCCTGGGTAGGATCGATGGACATTTGAAGAAATTTTTCGAAACTCGCGTCATGAGTACGACCTCAATAGCAGATTTCCTTTAAGGGAAATCTGCTAAAATCAGCAGTTAATGATGCCTTTTCTTTTTTCTTTGATTGTGTACATGGTGGACTGTATAAACTCTAATTAGGCAATTTTTAGATTTGTTTGTTTGCTATTTTTTATTAGTTTTAATTGCTAGTACATACCATAATAGAATAGTTAAATATGAAAAAACACAATATGAATTTAACATTAATGTAAATTTCACAATAATTAAAAAGTTAAAACTTTCTGGTGGAACCAATGAAACATACTTAGTAGTGATTCGGTAGTGCAGTGAAATAATATGAATAGGGTTAAAATAGGCCGTTTTGAAATAGGAACAAACATTTCTAAATTGTGATTTATGAAGACAATGAAACTCCTAAGGTGAATTACATTGGTAGTTTTATAAGGTACAAGAAACGCGTGGGATAGAATAATTAAATGAAAGTGCTGCGTAAACTAAGTAGATTTTCCACGTGCTAGAATGATAAAGAAACAATGTCAAATCGCCAAATATTCTCTATTTCTAAAATTTGAAAAAGTAGAAGTCAGGGTTAATTTTTGGCTGAAAAAATGATGTAGGTACTAATAACTCGCTTAATATTAAGAGATAATGTATATAACAACAATTGTAGAGTATGAATAGTTTAACAAAAATGGTTCCATTTTTCGATACGACTCATAATAATGGAGATATTTGGAATTTTCGAACCCTTTTCCCTTCCATCCACGTGGTATAGAAGCCATTAACTAATATGATCTTTAATCTTGAATGGAGAAGTTAAATATCGAGAATGTATAGATGAAATAAACATTTTCGAGCTGAGCCCAAAAATCATAATTAATGTCATGGATCAACTCATATATATATCATATATATCATATTTGCGTGTATCTCTCATAAAAAAAAAGGACCGGTGAAAACCATATTCAAGCATTTAAGCTTGAAGTAAGACATTTCATGATACACGACGTTTGGATTTTTATTCTTTTGTCATACGATGTTTTGTCAAACAACCTTTAATCTCAACTTTGCTCACGTGAGGGTCATGCCTAGCTGAAGAGATCAAAATATCGAAATTAAGTCATCCAAAACATGTCAAACGCACTGAAAGTGCATCCCGAAACCAACCTGTTACAGTCCAGTTTCAGTGTAAATGTGGGACTTTAGCGGCGATCGTTTTCGTGATACGGTGACTCATCAGCAACTGGATTTTAGCAGATTTCCCTTCAGGGAAATCAGCTATTGAGGTTGTACTTATGACGGAATATTCGACATTTTTCGTCCAATGTCCATCGATCCTACTTAGTAGATAACGAAAATGAGGTCCGTTCAAAACTGTGTGTGTGTGTGTGTATATATATATATATATATATATATATATATATATATATATATATATATACTTGTCTGTTACCGCTCTAGCGGTCGCAATTTTTGTTTGATCGTTACGAAACTCGAAATTTAGTCGTTTCATGTAAAAAGAAAGATCAAGTTCGTTAACGGCTGAAATCGGACCAGTGGGAGGGGGGAGGGTTTAGAGGGGAGGATTTTCGAAAATTCGAAATATCTCCGTTACTATACGTCGGATCGAAAAATTGTATAAAATAAATCTTATTGCAAATTACATTTACTATAAATATTGTTCTATACATATTTTCTGTATAATGAGTATTAACCGAGATATTTGTATTTTTTGTAATGAGTTCAGCTTTCAGTAAACCCCTACTCCTACTAAGGACATATTAATAATAAGCTGATATCTAATGAACCACCTCATTATTAGGTTAAATACAAAATATTGTTTTCAACAAAGCTTTATTTTACGAGGTACAAAAAAATACGTTCTGTTGACCCCCTCCCCCCTCTTTTTCTTGGACTACAAAATCTGAGTGATTGAGATAGAAATTATTTTGATTCATTTCAAATTACTCCACTAACTATAATAAATAGTTTCCAATAAAATTAATATTTTATATTCAGATATATTTCTTTAATTGTTTGTTTTTCCGGTCTATCTATCGATACTGCACTACAAGGTTGGCTAACCTGTTTGTTTACAATCCAGCTGTATTACGTTGTAGGGACTATTAACTTATATTGTAAATTCACTGAAAGATTTCTCATTGCCGTTTGTAATTATTCACTAATATTCACGGAAGTGTTACCTGTATGTATATTTATCTATTGTAAACCTTCGCTGGCTAACTTGCTTGTTCCTTAATCATGTGAAAGTCTCATAACCGTCTGAATCGCAATCCCCCCCCCCTTTCTCTTTTCTTTCCGGATTCCTAAATTTGGAATGGTTGTGAATAAAATTATTCTGGTCTATTATTAATTACAGTACTAGATATAATAAATAATTATATGAATAAAATTTTTAACTTATATTCAAATATATTTCCGTAATTGCTTTTATTTCCGGTAAAAGCTGGCTAACCTGATTGTTTAGAACTCAGACTGTTTGCTATCAGGAAGGTTCTTAACATTTGACTTGCCCTTTATTTGTTTACTTAATATTCACAGCAGTATTGTCTTACAAATAATGGATATTCTGTGGTACTATTAAGTGTTGGTGTAATAAGTGTTCAGAGCGCTGCTATCATTAACGGTAAGTCCATCTTTTGTGTTCTTGTTGTTTTTTGAGATTGAATTGTTTTTAATTTAATCTCGGAGCCTAACGGACGAGAGTTACTTGCCCGCCAAAAGCTAGTTCGGCCGTTTCTTTGGCTGGCTCGGCTCTCGTGAAATTTCTCTATTGTAAAACTTCACGTGGGAAATCTGCTTAGCTTACGCAACCTTTTTAAGCTTAACAGCTTGTTTTGAGCAAGACTGCTTCTTTCGGTGAAGAGTGTTGGTTACATGACGTTTGTCCACATGACTTTTGGATTTTATCATTTTGTCATACGAATTTTTGTGAAACAACCTTTAATCGTTTCATGATATATTAACCTATTTCCTTAAGGGGCGGGGTTATACCAAGAACCACTTCATTTGAAACTTAAGTATATTCCAAATATTCATGGAATTTTTACTGTGTGAGATACGTGAAAATATATTGTGTGATTACGCCATCAATTAAGATGTTACGTTCTTATATCGAAAATATTCATTTGATCCATACAAGACTCGATTTTTATCAGTTTCATTCAACACTAAAGTTTATAACCACTGATAGCTAATATCAGACAGAGACGTGGTGGGGGAATTTGAAAATTCAAAATTTTTCCGTTATTATAATTCACATTGAAATGTGTTATAGAACCAATCTTGTTAAGCTATTGATGATCTACAATTGTTGTTCATTACATTTCTTCGTAGCTCAAATATTAAACGAGGTGTTAGCACTTTCATGTTTCCAGCCTTCAGTAACCCCAACCCCCTGTCATTCTACTCGAATTTTTATATAGAAATAGCGAAATATGTGTTAGCATGTAGGAAATCGGATTAGTTTACACAATCCGTGCGTGACGGACGTTTTTAATAAAATCCAATAAAAAGTCCGTCACGCAGGGGCTGCGTAAACTAAGCAGATTTCCCACGTGAAGTTGTACAATAGAGAAATCTGCCTAATAACGACTGTAGTAGTAAGAAACCTCTAAACCTAAAACATTATTTAGGGCGTAATAACCCAGTAGTTTCTAGCCCCAAAAAACAGATAACCTAACCTTTAAACCTATTCACGAGGGACGAATAGTTATGGAAACGGCCGCCAGAGCTCTCGGCGGAAAGTCCGAACATTGCCTACTGGCGACCACACGAAGAATACAAATGCAAATATCTCGGTTAATATTCAAGATAGAGAATAAATGTATATAACATTATTTATAGTAAATTTAATTTGCAATATAATTGGCTCTATACATTTTTTCGATCCGACGTATAGTAACGGAGATATTTCGAATTTCTGAAATTCCCCCCTCTAAACCACCTTCCATTGGCCCGATTTCAGCCGTTAACGAACTTGATCTTTATTTTTAAATGAAACAATTAAATACCGAGTTTGGTGACGATTAAACAAAAATTACGACCACTAGAGTGTCAACAGACAAATATATATATATATATATATATATATATATATATATATATATATATATATATATATAGTTTTGAACGGACCTCATTTTCGTCATCTCCTGGGTAGGATCGATGGACATTTGAAGAAATTTTTCGAAAATCGCGTCATGAGTACGACCTCAATAGCTGATTTCCCTTAAGAGAAATCTGCTAAAACTAATCAATGCTCGGGCCACACTTAGAAACTTATGGGGAAATATGCTAATCCACTCATTAACAGCTGTGAAGTAATAATGTTCATGACGAGTACTCACTGTTTGATGGCTGCGAGAAGGTGACTGGGAGTATGGCCGAGATGCGTGATGATACGGCACGGTTCTACGTGATGGCACTCGTAATTTATCATCAGTTAGTATCGTCCAACTAATAAGTGTTTACAGCCCATAAATAGATAGACAGATATTTTATTTACTTTGCAGAATTTCTCCTTAGCAAACAAGAAGTAGAAGTAGGTAAGAAATAGAACTGGTTAATACTTTTTAGCAGATTTCCCTTAAGCGAAATCAGCTATTGAGGTTGTACACATGACGCGATTTTCAGAATTTTTCTTCAAATGTTTCTCCTACCCAGGAGATGACGAAAATGAGGTCCGTTCAAAACTATATATATCTATATATATATATATATATATATATATATATATATATATATATATATATATATGTCTGTTACCGCTCTAGCGGTACCAGTTATTGTTTAACCAAACTCGATATTTAGTCCTTTTATGTAAAAAGAAAGATCAAGTTCGTTAACGGCGGAAGTCAGATCAGAGGGTGGGGAGTTTAGAGGAGGAGAATTTTGAAAAAATCTCCGTTACTAGACAATGGATCGAAAAAGTGTATAGTCACTCTTACTGCAAATTAAATATACTATCAATGTTGTTATATACATTTATTCTCTATCTTGGATATTAACCTAGATATTCGGATTTTTCAGTTTTCAGCCTTCAGCAAACCCTCACTTCTACTCATGTTACCTAATATTACTCGGTTATGTAATAAACCACATCATTCGAACCTTAAATACCAAGTATTGTTTTCAATAGACATTTATCAAACGAGATACATGCAAATATGTTCTGGTGAACCCCCCCCCCTTCTTAAGTTTTTGGACTATTTAAATTTGATTGATTGAGATAAAAATTATTCTGTTTTATTATAAATTACAGTATTAGATATAGTAAATAGTTTTCAATCAAATCAATTCGTTATATTTAGAAATATTACAGTAATTGTTTTTCTTTCCGATAAGAAGTTGGCAGAACTGTTTGTTTACGTTTCAGATGGTTTCCGTCGGGAGGTTTCTTATTATCGTTTGTATTTATTCACTTAATATTCACGGCGGTGTTGTGTTACCGGTATGTGAATTTATCTATTTTTAAACTTCACTCGGGAAATATGCATAGTTTTCGTAGTCCCTGCTTGACGGATTTTTTTATATAGGCCTATGTAAAGAGAAAATTATAAAAAAAAAAAAAAAAAAATAAAAAAAAATGAGAGTCCGGCATTTTCTTCGAGCAGTCATTACGCGCGGTATACACTTTTGTAGCAGATTTCCAATTAAGGGAAATCAGTTTAGGTCCAATTTAGTTCGTACTCATGACGCGATTTTCGAAAAATTTCCTCAAATGTCCACCGACTCTGCCTAGTATATACCTAGTAGTAAATAATTATATTTAGAAATACTTGTCTCTTACGGCTCTAGCGGTCGCAATTCTTATTTGAAGGTTACAAAAATTGATATACAAGCTTTTCGTACAAAACTAAAGGCCCAATCAACAAAAATAGCTCAAATCGTACCAGTGGGAGGGGGGAGCTTAGAGAGAAGAATTTTGAAACTATAAAATATCTCCGTTATTATACGTGGAATAGAAAACTTGTATAGAATAAATCTTATGAAAATAAAATTGTATCACTGCTATATAACATCTCTTATTGATTTTGCAAGTGATAGAAGTTTATTTGAAATAATTTTGAATGCGGAAAAATTTTGAAAAGCCTCCTTTGTTGGACGTAAGATCGAAAAATTGTATGGAACTATTCTTATAGAAAATTTTATTCCCTAAAAATGATGTGTATACATTGTTTCTAATGAGACATTTTAGTTTTCAGGATACTTCTGTGACTAATGGGACTTTCACAAAGCAAATGGAGCTTAAATTAAAAGTCGTTTTTTGAGAGGCTCCTGATTTAGGAGAAAATAAAGAATAAAATGTTAGATGCCATCATTAGCGAGTCATTCCTGATGAATTCAGGTAGATCCAGAATCATGGTTTTTTTCACCATTTTATATTAATGGATCTTATTCACTCATAAATATCAAGTGAGCTAACTTGAGTAAAATATTTGTCTGCATTCCCAACCAAAGATTTGTTTATGAGAAATTTTGTTAGACTTACTTCAGTGAGATTTTATCGAATTCTTAACGTCTTTATTAATAGAAATGTGTTGTGCTAATTGGTATACATGTTACATTTTATTGCCATTTTTACTAACATTTTTTTGTTACAATGATAAAAATAACAGACTCATCGGAAAGCTATGATAAGACACTAAAGTCCAATAGAGATCTTAAATTGAATAAGTACTAATTATTTGGAGTATTATAATGCAAATAACCAATATAAATATATTTACCAATATATAATATGTGAAAGGAAGGCCTTAGGGCCAAAAGTGTGATTGAGACTTCAAAGTAATGTACCGGTCTAAAATGGTTCAAGTGCAACTATATTTCGTGAAGGTATGTCAAGTCTGAATATGTTGCGATCAACAGATGATATCGGATTGTGCAGTTACTCACTATAAGAATCATATACGAGCTATGCATTGCGAAATGAACAAATGAATGTATACCTGTACTCATTCTACTCCAATCTATGTATATTTGAACCCCCTGTACCCAGGTCAACGTATACCTGAATTCTGGGTATTTGAATCTATGAATACCTCAACCCGGTGTGCAATAACCCATGTATACCTGAACCCAGTGTACAATAATCAATGTATGCCTGAAGACGGTGTACAATAATCTGTGTATATCTGAACCCAGTGTACAATAGGCAATGTATGTCTGAAGACGGTGTACAATAATCTGTGTATATCTGAACCCAGTGAACAATAATCAATGTATGTCTGAAGACGGTGTACAATAATCTGTGTGTATCTGAACCCAGTGAACAATAATCATTGTATGTCTGAAGACGGTGTACAATAATCTGTGTATATCTGAACCCAGTGTACAATAATCAATGTATGTCTGAAGACGGTGTACAATAATCTGTGTATATCTGAACCCAGTGTACAATAATCAATGTATGTCTGAAGACGGTGTACAATAATCTGTGTTATCTGAACACAATGTACGATCCCAGTGTGCAATAACCCATGTGTACCTGAGCCCAGTGTACAATAATCTATTTATAAGTGAAGACAGTGTACAATAATCTGGGTATATCTGAGCCCAGAGTACAATAATCAATGTATGCCTGAAGACAGTGTACAGTTATCTGTGTTATCTGAACCCAGTGAACAATAATCAATGTACACCTGAACATAGTGTATAATAATCTATGTATACCTGAACCCAATGTACGATCCCAGTGTACAATAATCAATGTATGGCTGAAGACAGTGCAAAATAATCTGTGTATATCTGAAATGAGTGTACAATAATCAATGTATACCTGAACCCGGTGTAAGACCCCAGTGTTCAATAATAATCAATGTATACCTGAAGACAGTGTACAATAATCTGTGTATACCTGAACCCAGTGTACCATAATCTATGTATACCTGAACCCAGTGTACGATCCCAGTGTGCAATAATCAATATATGCCTGAAGACAGTGTAGTGTACAATAATCTGTGTATATCTGAACATAGCGTACAATAATCAATGTATACCTGAACCCGGTTTACGACCCCAGTGTTCAATAATAATCAATGTATACCTGAAGACAGTGCACAAAAATATATGTATACCTGAAGACAGTGTACAATAATCAATGCATACCTGAATATAGTGTACAATAATCAGTATATATCTGAAACCAGTGTACATGAATCAATTTATACCTGAACCCAGTGTACGACCCCAGTGTTCAATTATAGTCAATGTATACCTGAAGACAGTGCACAATAATATATGCATACCTGAATATAGTGTACAATAATCAGTGTATATCTGAAACCAGTGTACATGAATCAATGTATACCTGAACCCAGTGTACAACCCCAGTGTTCAATTATAGTCAATGTATACCTAAAGACAGTGTACAATAATCAATGCATACCTGAATATAGTGTACAATAATCAGTGTATATCTGAAACCAGTGTACATGAATCAATTTATACCTGAACCCAGTGTGCGACCCCAGTGTTCAATAATAGTCAATGTATACCTGAAGACAGTGCACAATAATATATGTAAACCTGAGCCCAGTGTGCAATAATCTATTTATACCTGAAGACAGTGTACCATAATCTATATATACCTGAACCCAGTGTGCAATAATGCATGTGTACATGGACCCAGTGTACAATAACCTATGTATTACTGAACCCACTGTACGATAATCTATAAATACCTTAACTCAAGTGCTCTATGAGAAGACTGAGTCAAGTCAATAGGTGGATTTGGCAGACATTTTTTCCTCACATTAGGGCTTGCTCTTCATTATTTATTGGAATATTCCAAATTATTTATATAGCACAGACTAGAATAACTCATATTTACATGTTTATTTATCATAATATATTTTTTTTATTGGAGACGAAGGATCGTCATACCATGAATCCATGCGGCCAGGTTTCTGTCGCTGGTTGCAGATCTTCTGGCTGAGGTTGTTAGCTGGTTTCGGGACGTGAAGCGGTTTCTCTAATGCCTTGATTAGGTTTTTACACGTTGAGTTTCGGCAGATACCTATTCTTAGTTGAAGCTGAAGGTTATATGTCTTTCTACCTTGCCCTTGGTTTTCTTATCTTGCCTTGAACTCTGCCAGGTGAATATGACTGCCCCTCAACCATCGGAGTTGAGTTGAACCCAGAAACAACTACAGTCGGCTAAGCCGATAATGTCAGGAAGTAATAATTCACGGGGAGGTGTAATAGAACTCCTGGATAATATCAGGAAGTAGTGATCTACGGAGAAGTGAAATAGAGTTCCAGGATAATGTCAGCAAGCAAGAGTTCATCGGGTCTTCGGGATATTTGGGGGGGGGGGGGGTTAACTCATTTTGAAAACGTGGCCTTGATAACAGATGTACGAAACATCATCCTACTGAACATTTTTCGGATTGTTGTTTTTATTTTCGGAACATGTGAATGCACCACAAGTCAGTGTAGAGCTGTGGTCAGCAGACTAGACTTAGAGTGATTATCTAGAGACCATTTGCTTTCGGAGGTACTCACTGATTTCAGTATATTTTCTACCATTCGCAATGTCCAGCGGTGTCTTTCCCTGGAAATCCCTGGAGTTAAGACAGGCTCCCAACTCAGAAAGCGTCTTCACAGCTTGGAGACGATTGGAAGCTGCTGCAACGTGGAGTGGAGTCTGCCCGAAGTAGTCTACGTTCTCCAGACAAGCTCCTAACTCCACGAGAGTCCTGACGGCCGACAGACGGTTGTTCATGGCAGCAAGATGCAGCGGCGTGTAGCCGTCAAAGGAACCAGTGCTGTTTAGATCTACTCCATGATCCGCTAACCAACGGATAGAATGTGCACTCCCCTTCTCTGCCGCGTAATGCACAAGGTTACCCCGATACGAGCTAGGGCCATTTATTTTCGCTCCGTGTTCGAAAAAAAACTTAAGATAGTCAACATCGTCTCTATCGATTGCAGCTTCCATCAAAGATCTACCATCGTCATCAATTTTGAGTCCTTTCTGCAGAAGCCACTTCATAGACTTGTGGCTTCTCTTTTCCTCCGCCATGTCCAGCAAAGTACTGCCGTCCTTCCGATCGTTCAGATCCGCCCGGAAAGCGACGAGGATCTCAGCGATATCCGTGTTATCGTTACGGACAGCCAAAGCGATTGGAGTATATCCTTGTTCATCCTTGCCATTGACAGGTAGTCCTCTCTCCAACAGTGTGCGGACGAAGTCTGTCAGGTTGTACTTGACTGCCAGGTGTAACAGGTTTCCTTTCGAGACGTTAGCTCCGGACGCAGCTAGCAAGTTGAAAGTCGCCGGGTCGTTTTCCTTCACTGACAACATGAGCGGGCTGTTATTCGACCAATCCATGGCTTCCAGATGAGCTCCTATCTGGATTAATTTTCTCGTAAAGGAGAAATCGTTGCATCTTATCGCCCGGTGAAGGTACGTCTCGCCGTTTGGTTCGAAGATCTGGTTTACGTTCGCGCCTAATTCCACTAGGAATTGAACCATATCGAATGAGTTCTTAATAGCGAACTCCAACACTGTTCCAGTACCGCGGAACACTTTGTTTATATTGAATTTCCTCTCCAGAAGAGCAAGGACGATATCTTTCCTCCGGTTTAGGACTGCAATGTGCATTGATGAAATCCCGTTGCAGTCAGTTGCGTATATGTCCACTCCTTCTTTCAGAAGAGTCACTACCTTCTCTAGATCTCCCTTAGTAACAGCACTCAGCAAAGGCGATTCACTCTGTACTTCCGATGACCCGGGTTCGTGAAAGCTATTGGCGGGAAGTTCCGAAGATGGCTGCTCCTGGAACAGAATGGAATAAAAGCATTAAACAACAAACAGACCATTTCTATTCTATTATTAGACTTCAAACAAGTCTACACACACGGGAGTCGACTCCCAAGATGCAACAGAGTAAGTGTTTCTTTAATTATCTAGCCTAATTGTGCTATATCTCTGATTAAATAGATAAATTAGCTCTTATAGCAGAGATGGTGGAAACGGGAATGCTTGCCGTGCAATATATGACCCTGAGAAGCAGCCACGTTGGGCGCCATTTTATATAATTAACCTTTCATTATATAAAATGGCGCCCAACGTGGCTGCTTCTCAGGGTCATATATTGCACGGCAAGCATTCCCGTTTCCACCATCTCTGCTATAAGAGCTAATTTATCTATTTAATCAGAGATATAGCACAATTAGGCTAGATAATTAAAGAAACACTCTGTTTGCAACTTGGGAGTCGACTCCCGATTCCTGTCCTGCTCAATTGACCTTTGGATTCACAGGGCTCCGCTGTGAGTCCCTTGACAGGTGCTGCTACCTCTTTTAAAGCCCAGTACTAATCACTCTGATCACATAGATATAGAGAGACAGCGGAGTATCTCTAAGGCTCGACAGTTACAATATATATATATATATATATATATATATATATATATATATATATATATATATAAAATTGTAACCTCTGTCTGTACATTGATTTTTTTCGCGAAATTTCACGATAACTTTTCGTTTCACATGCCATAGACACCATATCTGCATTTTGTTTCTTTCGTGTATGTTTGTTTGTTTGTTACCTTTTCAAGCATAAACGGCTGAACCGAATTTTATGAAACATGGTATGCATATTACTACTAACCCAACTTAGACTTTAGGCTATATTAATTTTCTCTGAGACGAACAGGAGTGGGGGTTATAAGGAAAGCCTGAAATTAAAAATAGCGATATTTCGTTTTCTATTGGTTTTTCGGCAAATATGCACATAGCAAAAGTTGTTTATTTTGTTATTTAGATTAACTTTTGTCATATACACTTTTGTCGTATACCGAAGTTTAAATGCGTTATACGTTAAAAATTATATCGGGAGTCAACAATATTATTTGCCAAAAAAGACTCAACCGAACTAAATAAAACTCGGTATGTGTATTAGCAGTGAGGCCTTCATTATAATATGCCATACCAACATTTCTATGTACGGGCAGGAGTGGGGGTTATAAGGGTAGCCTGAAATTAAAAATAGCGATATTTCGTTTCCTATTGTTTTTTCCGCAAATATAAACATAACAAAAGTTGTTTATTTTGTTATTTGGAGTAACTTTTGTTATATAGACTTTTGTCGTATACCTAAGTATAAATGAGTTATACGTTAAAACTTTAGCGGGCACTAACGGCTGAACCGAACTTAACAAAACTCGGTATGTCAATTAGCATTAATTTTTCCATGATTATAAGTTATATTAAAATTTTTAGGTTCGAACGGGAGGGGAGTTATAAGGGAGGCCTGAAATAAAAATTCACCATATTTACATGTATAAGAAACGGGAAATATAAAAATATCGAAGACTGTGAAGAATTATCAAACAAATAATTCTATTATTAGCAAATCACCGGCAACGACGGGTATCAATCCTTAACACTGGGCGGGTAAATGTCAAAATATTGTGCAATGTAAAGCCTGCTAAAAAATACCATCACCATTCAGCCTCAAATGAATTCCCGGGCGAAGCCGGGTATCTGAGCTAGGATATATATATATATATATATATATATATATATATATATATATATATATATATATATATATATAAGGAATGTCCACTCCTGATAATGGTAGTAAAATATAAAACCGTAAGTGTCGGTAACCAATAACCTGGAATTGTGATATTTACCAAGGTGCGTCCCAGGGTATAGGGAGCAGTCAGCTGAGAGTATTGAACAAAAACTGGCATATTCCACTTTGCTATCAAATAGAAAAGCTATTATTTAGTGAAAAGTAGACGCTACTCACCGATTTCGACTCCGTTATGAACAATGCACAGGAGATGAGTGCCAAAAACAGCATCCTGAAAACTAAATACAATTTTTATACCACGTATTAAGAAAAATAAAATAAATGTAACCAGAAAACGGGATTCATAATAAAATATATAAAAGAGTATGTAATCATTATACCTCTAATATTACTGGAGAATCAAATTGGGAAAACAAATATTAACAACGATAATAGAAGATATTTATTGATAATACAAGAATTTATTTTAAGTATTTTAACAAAATATTGAAAAACGAAAAACAATCCTACATCAAATTTGCCACTGATAGGTAATTTAATGATTAAGAAAAAAGTCCGTCACGCAAGGGCTGCGTAAACTAAGCAGATTTCCCACGTGAAGTTTTACAATAGAGAAATCTGCCTAATAATAACAGCAGTAGTAACCTATTTTCACGAGGACGAATAGTTAGTGAAACGGCCACACTAGCGCTCGGCGGAAACTCCCGAACATAGCCGACCACACTCACAATACAAATGCAAATATCTCGGTTAATATTAAAGATACAGAATAAATGTATACAACAATATTTATAGTAAATTTAATTTGCAATAAGATTGGTTCTATACAATTGTTTGTTGATCCGACGTATGGTAACGGAGATATTTCGAATTTTCGAAAATCCCACCCTCTAAACCCCCCCCTCCCACTGGTCCGATTTCAGCCATTAACAAACTTGATCTTCCTTTTTACATAAAACGATTAAATTCCGAGTTTGGTAACGATCAAACAAAAATTGCGACCGCTAGAGCGTTAACAGACAAATATATATATATATATATATATATATATATATATATATATAGATAGATATATATATAATTTTAAACGGACCTCATTTTCGCCATCTCCTGGGTAGGATCGATGGACATTTGAAGAAATTTTTCGAAACTCGCGTCATGAGTACGACCTCAATAGCTGATTTCCCTTAAGGGAAATCTGCTAATATTGGGGATGTGAAACCATTAAGTTAAACAATCTATCGTAATTGCAAATAGTAAAAAAAAAAATGCATTAGTCTTATCAGACCGAAGAGAAGATTTTAAAACCCAATTAAAATGTCGACGGGAAAATTGGCCTGTTGAGGAAAAACTATTATTTTATAAGCATAATAAACAACTAAAACAGTTTGCTGAAGAAATGTATGACTTCCTGAATTATTTAAAACTGAAATACAGTTAAAATAATTAATTATTCAGCATCGAATCAAAAATTTGTTTTTCTTTTGTTTTTTTTTTCTTTTTCTTTGTTGTAAATAATTTTATTGTACAAATATTTTATGTTAGTCATAGTTAAAAAAAAAAAAATGTTATGTATCAAGCACACGTTATGTACTAATTATTGTCCGGGACGTGTGGCTAATAAACTCCCTTCCTGTAGGGTTACTTCAGGAAGGAAATATATATCTATATATATAAAATTGTAACCTCTGTCTGTTGATTTTTTTCGCGAAATTTCACGATAACTTTTCGTTTCACATGTCATAGACACCATAACTACATTTTGTTTCTTTGGTGTCTGTTTGTTTGTTACCTTTTCACGCATAAACGGCTGAACCGAATTTTATGAAACTTGGTATGTATATTACTACTTGCCCAACTTAGACTTTAGGCTATATTAATATTCTCTAAGACGAACAGAAGTGGGGGTTATAAGGGAGGCCTGAAATTAAAAATAGCGATATTTCGTTTCCTATTGCTTTTTCAGCAAATATGCACATAACAAAAGTTGATTATTTTGTAATTTAGAGTAACTTTTGTTATATGTACTCTTGCCGTATACGGAAGTATAAATGAGTTATACGCTAAAAACTATAGAGGGAGTCCACAATTTTATTTGGCACAACAGACTCAACCGAACTAAACCAAACTCGGTATGTGAATTAGTACTAACACCTTCCTTATAATAAGTCATACTAACATTTCTAGGGACGGGCAGGAGTGGGAGTTATAAGGAAGGCCTGAAATTAATAAT
The DNA here is from genome assembly GCA_019009955.1 of Riptortus pedestris. NCBI lineage: Eukaryota > Metazoa > Arthropoda > Insecta > Hemiptera > Alydidae > Riptortus > Riptortus pedestris. The sequence goes on from CM032230.1 coordinate 145,117,475, forward strand.
AGTGATATTTCGTTTCCTATTGCATTTTCGGCAAATATGCACATAACAAAAGTTGTTTATTTTGTTATTTAGAGAAACTTTTTTTTTTATGCACTATCGTCGTATACTGAAGTATAAAGGCGTTATACTCTAAAAATTATAGCGGGAGTCAACAATTTTATTTGGCACAAAAGACTCAACCGACTAAATAAAACACTCAGTATGTGTATTAGCACTAACGCCTTCCTTATAATAAGCCATGCTAACATTTCTATGGATGGGCAGGAGTGGGGGTTATAAGGAAGGCCTGAAATTAATAATAGTGATATTTTGTTTCCTGTTGCATTTTCAGCAAATATGCACATAACAGAAGTTGTTTATTTTGTTATTTAGCGAAATTTGCTCATCAATTCTTTGGAACTACTAGGAACCTCACCGGGAAAAATTAATTCAAATGTATGTCAATATTTTGTGATTAATAATTCAAATCTATGCATAATGCACAGAAAACAGGAAATATGACAATATGGAGGACAGTGAAGTCTTATATAAAAAATAATTTTAATATTAACAAATCCACAGAAACGACGGATATTTACACTAAACACTGGGACGGGTAAATGTCAAAATATTGTGGAAAGTAAAGCCTTGCCAAAAAAATACCATCACCATTCAGCCTCAAATGAATTCCCGAGCGAAGCCGGGTATCCGAGAGATTATATATATATATATATATATATATATATATATATATATATTTATATATTATTTATTTCCTTCTTGAAGTAACCCTACAGGAAGGGAGTCATTTTAGTCATCTCCTGGGTAGGATCGATTTGAAGCACTTTTTCGAAAATCCCTTCTTGAGTACAACCTCAACAGCTGATTTCCTTCAAGGAAACTGCTAAAAGGTGGAAGTAGCGTATATATATTATTCATGTGTGTATATATATATATATACATATATATATATATATATATAAATACCTGTATGTGTGCGCAAGTACATACTTGTCCACTTTTGCCTTTCCTGGGCGATTCCAGTTTCCTTCCAGGCCAGTTGGTGTATCCTTTTACCGGCCTTCTTGACTCTCTCATAACCTTTCACCTTGGGACTTCTTCGAGGTTGGCAACAATCCACTGGAAGGAATAAAAATACATTAAATACACATTATTCTCATCGGCTGTTGTCTTGTACATTCTTGTAACATATGAAGAACAGTTTCCATATTAAAAGAGTAATTAGTAATGATGTTGAGTAATAGTGATTGACGTATAAGTAATAGCAGTATTCAGTTGGAGTTGCAGGAATATCTTTTGGATCCAGATAGCTCCTTCTCAAAGAATGAAGAAGCATTGCAATTAGCAAATCAAATCAATTTTTTTTATTTAATTTCCGTTACCCGACTCCCAAGAAGTCCTGCATATAGGAGCTACATAGGCTAAGCAGATTTCCCACGTTGCGGTGTTAAAAATATCGAGTATGATACAGATAAAAAAAAAAATATCGAACGTAACTTCTTAAATGATGACGTCTACTTCACAATAATACAATAAGTCCATCATGCAGGGGCTGCTAAACTAAGCAGATTTCCCACGAGAAGTTTTACAATATAGAAATCTGCCTAGTAATAACCTATTCTCACGAGGACGAATAGTTAGTGAAACGGCCACACTAGCGCTAGTGCGCTCGGCGGAAACTCCCGAACATAGCGGACCACACTCACAATATAAATCCAAATATCTCGGTTAATATTAAAGATACAGAATAAATGTATAGAACAATATTTATAGTAAATTTAATTTGCTGTAAGATTAGTTTTATACAATTTTTTGATCCGACGTATGGTAACGGAGATATTTCGAATTCTCGAAAATCCCCCCTTCTAAACCCCCCCTCCCACTAGTCCGATTTTAGCCATTAAAGAAATTGATCTTCCTCTTTACATAAAACGATTAAATTCCGTGTTTGGTAACGATCAAACAAAAATTGCGACCGCTAGAGCGTTAACAGACAAATATATATATATTTATATATATTTATATATATATATATATATATATATATATATATATAATTTTGAACGGACCTCATTTTCGTCATCTCCTGGGTTGGATCGATGGACATTTGAAGACATTTTTCGAAACTCGCGTCATGAGTACGACCTCAATAGATGATTTCCCTTAAGGGAAATCTGCTAAAAGTACAAATATCTCGGTTAATATTCATGGTAGAGATAACGCGTATATAACAACATTTATAGAGAACTAGGCTTCGCCCGGGAAATCATTTGACGCTGATTGAAGATAGTATTTTTTTTTGGGCTTTACTTTGTACGATATTTTTACATTTACCCGTCTCAATGCTTAGGATTTACACCCGAGTCCGGCGCGCTGGGGTTATGTTAATAATAAAAACATTTGTTATGTACTTAACTTCGCAAAATACACAATATTTTTATATTACCCCTTTCCAGTTCATATATCTTTTTTTTATATATAACATAATCATAGATTATCGTATTAAACCTATTATCCATAAGGTTAATACAATAATGTATTAACAGAATTAATAGATAGATGAAAATAATTAACCCTAGTATTACCGACCTCTCCCAGGTCGCATGGATTACCAAGGGGGGGGCCTTAAAAACCTTTTATTTTGGTTCTATAATTTTTTTAAAAATTTTATTTCTATTGGATTATGTTTAATGAACGTTTCTTATGACACCTGTGAAAAAAAAAATTAAACACAAAAATAAAAATAAATTAAAAAAAAAAGTTCGGATGGGGAAAAAAGGATGACTTTAAATTAAATGTAATTTTATTCTACTGGAGGAACATATCTAAACATTGTTAGAATAAAAAGTTATCTATATCTAAGTTATTATAACGTTATAATAATTTAAGAAAATATAATTATCAGATTCGTAATGCAATTATCGGTGCTTTTGCACAATAATTTTTTTTCCGAGTGTTTATCCAGGATGCAGCATGGACTAACTGTTCCCCTAGTTGGGAACAACCTAGAAAATCTTCTCTTTTCTAAAAAAGTACCTATCAGGAGCAATAATTATAACCATCTCAGTAATATATTTTTATATGAAAAAAAAATTATATGGGGAGAATATATATATATTTTTTGAGGAAAAAAAAAACTTGAGAAGGTTTGTGTATGTTAAAATTACATCAAAGTAATTATTATTTGAGCAATATAATTAATAACACTTGAATTACTAGTTAAAAGTAGTATTAAATATCAGTGGGCTCGAGGAGCCCCCCCCCCCTTGGTACTTAAGTGTATAACTACCCCTTGCAAAAAATATCCCATTAAAATTGAGTGATAGGGAACAAAAACAAAAAGTTGTGGGCTCAAGGAGCCCCCCCCCCTTGGTAGTTCTAGGGTTAATTAATTAAATAGCTTAAACAACTCACTGAAATATCCCAGCTTTCCTCCCTACACTCACTGTTGCCAATAAACATCCCACCCTTAACCTAATTCTCTGAATAATCTATTAGTTATAAATGACACTTGAGACCCTGAGTCTATAAGGGCTCTAGCCTTTATACTTTTTCCAAATTTATTTTTTATATTGACTATAGCAGTGCTGAGCAGAACTGAAGCATTAGATTTGCTAGCAGAGCAAGCTACTATGTTTTCACTGTTACTTTCATTGTTATCACTATCTTTTGTATTACTTTTTAAACATAACAAACTATTATGCTTTCCCTTACAAGAGCATAATTTATTACGTTTGCACTGTTTTAAAAAATGTCCAGAAAAAAGGCACAAAATGCACAATTTATTTTCTTTTACAAATTTAAATCGATTAGGTATTTCCATAATAAGAAATTTAGCACAATCAAATATTTTATGTTTGCCTTTACAGCAGTGACAAGGGGTTTCATTTGTTCTGATAGATACTGAAGTCAAAACATTCTTATTTGAATTAAGTAAATCTATTATTACTGCTAATGGACTTATTATGTTTGAGGTCACTGGTTTTCAAAATGTTAACAAATTGTAGCGAGAATTTAATGAAAGAAGAAGCTGTTGGAAATTTGACCTCTCTATGTTCAAGTTCAAATTGCTGTAATGTTTTAGAGTCAACTAATTTCGTAGCCAAGTAAAACAAAATGAATTCTGCTAAGTCATCAATAGGCATTTTCTTCAAAGGAGCTACATTTTCGTTGAAAGAGTAGACGAATGTTTCTAAACTCTTAATATCATCAGATTTAACGGGCTTCTGATTGCTAATGTTGTCTAGAAATCTAAATGCTAAAAGCCTATCATTTTTGTAATGATTAACAAAGGTGCTATATGCTGTTTCAAAATTATCAGAATCGAATGGAATTCCTTTGATCAAATTTAATGCTTGACCAGACAACGAATTTAGAAAGTAATGATACTTTTCAATATCAGACAAGTTATTATTTTTGTATATCAACGCATTGAACAGATCAAAATAGGTAGAGAACTCTTCCAAGCTCCCCGAGAAATTAGGTATTTTAATGGGAGACAACTTTGGACTATTAGAAATTTCAGTTGAAGGTTTATTTGGGGAAGCGCATATATTCAACTTAGAGGCAGCAGAAACAATATGATAATATTTCCTTTTAAACTCACTCAATATTTCTGCCTCTTTTTCTGGTATGTCACTATCCATTTCTATATATAAAACCTTAATGTCATCATAAAGATCATCAAATTTCTTTGATAGCCCAGATAGATCTTGAAACCTGCTGGTAAAATCATCTAACTTGTCTGTTGACACAACATTAGGTTTTATCTCATTACTCAGGTCAAACAATACATTTAAACTATTTATAACTTCTTGCCTTCTGGCAATATTTAATTTTAGTTTCCTTTTTTCTCTTTCAAAGGACATATTAGCAACAATTAAACACTAAGTGAGTAATTAAACTGTTTGTTTATTAAGCTATAACCTGAGCTATAACCTCTGCCTAGCAGCTGGGAGGGAAAGGGGCTCTGTCTGATAACAGCTGAGCCGAACAAGTCTAATCTCGACAGCTGGCTTAAGGTCTCATTAGGAATTAAGCACTTCATAAACCATCGAAAACGACATTGCAGTGTATAATATCAAAATAACGAACAATAACGATAATAAAACGATAGTATACCTACAAATAGCGAAAATAAATATTCCCCCTAGAAACCAAGCTACAAACAATAAAGGAAGAAAATTTCCAGACATACAAATAAGTCACGAATTGACTTAAATGTACAAATAATTCCGGTCGGTTAAGACCAAACAACATTTATCCGGCCGGTGGGAACAAAAATAGATGTATGCGAAATTTAGTGGACTGTATACTTAACACAGGCTGGTTCCGATGTAAACCGACTGGACATGCCTGGTGTAGGGAAAATAACAAGTACTTACTGTATAAGCACTAGAGCTCGACTGACTATCTGCTAATCTTGTCCGGCAGGGGCGCCACCTGTTGTCTTCTCGATCTAGGAGCTCCCGTAACTTCAAAACCGGACGTACAATTACCAAACAATATATATATATATTTGTCTGTTAACGCTCTAGCTGTCGCAATTTTTTTTTATCGTAACCAATCTCGATATTTAAACGGTTCATGTAGAAAGACAGATCAAGTTCGTTAATGGCTGAAATCGGAAAAGTGGGAGGGAGGGGGTTAGAGGGGGGTTTTTCGAAAAATCTCCGTTACTATACGTCGGATCGAAAAATGTTATAGAACCGATCTTATTGCAAATTAAATTTCCTATAAATAATGTTATATAAATTTATTCTCTATCTTGAATATAAACTGAGATATTTGCATTTGTATTAAATGTTGGCGGATAACGGACGAGTGAGTTTCCCGCCAAAAGCTAGTTCGGCCGTTTCTGAAACTGTTCGGCACTGGAGATTTCTCGATTGTGTAACTTTACGTGGGAAATCTGCTTAGTTTACGAAGCACCTGTGTGAGGGACTTTTTTAATATATCAGTTCTGGGTACATTAAAGCATGTTAATATTTCTTATAGCATGTTCTTCACAATAAAAAACAGTTTGTTAAATTAATTTTCCTATTTTAATTAAATACAGTATTAAATACATTTAAGGAGAAACTGACATTTCTGATTAATTAATGTTTGGGAATGGAGGGGGGGGGGCATGGCAATATACTTTGGTCTTCATTCAAATTGTTAATAATGGCTCTTAAGTATAATGAAAGTGTATTAATCCACCGAGTTACTAAGTTGAATAAATTGATACATGGTACGCATTGATGACTATAACAGAACATCTATGCAAATTATTTGCTTTATAAATTACGATAAAGATGTATAAAAGTTACTATAAATATCTAATCAAACATCTTTTGTCGTGTGCACGTTCGCCTAAATGACATTAGGAAACGAAATATGACGGTTATAGCAGATTTCCCTTAGGGGAATCAACTATTGACGTCGTACTCACGTCCCCTTTCCAGTTCATGTATCTTTTTTTTATATATAACATAATCATAGATTATCGTATTAAACCTATTATCCATAAGGTTAATACAATAATGTATTAACAGAATTATTAGATAGATGAAAATAATTAATTAATTAAATAGCTTAAACAACTCACTAAAATATCCCAGCTCTCCTCCCTACACTCACTGTTGCCAATAAACATCCCACCCTTAACCTAATTCTCTGAATAATCTATTAGTTATAAATGACACTTGAGACCCTGAGTCTATAAGGGCTCTAGCCTTTATACTGTTTCCAAATTTATTTTTTATATTGACTATAGCAGTGCTGAGCAGAACTGAAGCATTAGATTTGCTAGCAGAGCAAGCTACTATGTTTTCACTGTTTCTTTCATTGTTATCACTATCTTTTGTATTACTTTTTAAACATAACAAACTATTATGCTTTCCCTTACAAGAGCATAATTTATTACGTTTGCACTGTTTTAAAAAATGTCCAGAAAAAAGGCACAAAATGCGCAATTTATTTTCTTTTACAAATTTAAATCGATTAGGTATTTCCATACTAAGAAATTTAGCACCCACTCCTGCCGGCTATGTTCGGGACTATCCGCCGAGAGCTAGTGCGGCCGTTTCCGTATCTATTCGTCCCTCGTGAATAGGTCTAGACATTCCGTCCTACTACAGTTATTATTAAACAGATTTCTCTATTGTAAAACTTCACGTGGGAAATCTGCTTAGTTTACGCAGCTCCTGCTTTGACTTTATTTTATTCCATGCCTCACTAAAAGCCCCTACTCCCGTTCGTTCCTAAAAATGTTAAGATAGCTTATAGAGTAAAATATGGAGTTTCGTTGATTTCGATTGTCTTCAGGCAGTTATTATGTTATTTTCAGATATATATCGTTAATGGTTTTATTTTCCAGTCTATCTATCTATTCAGCGCTACGAGGTTGGTTGGCCTTTTTTTTTTTTACAATTCAGCTTCTTTCCGTTATAGAGATTATTAACCGTTTGTATTTATTTGCTTAATATTCAAGGTAGTGTCACCTGCATGTATATTTATATATTGCAAACCTTCACGTGGGAAATCTGCTTAGCTTCTTCTGCTTAACGGACTTTTAATTACTTATTGATGGTAGTTAGTTGAGTACTCACTATTCGCTGGGAGTGGGAGAAGCAGGAGGCCGGTGACTGGGTGTATCTAGTATACTGCAGATGATATAGCAGGCACCTGCGTGATGGTTCCCCTCCCCACCCAACGCTGTTATCAAACCTATAATGCGTTATCAATGAATTATAGTGTTTACATTTCCTATCGCCCGGCGTCATATTTCACTCCTAAGCCGGCATTCCTGCATCGATGTAAGGTGAATCTGATACCAGCATAGGACAGATTTAGGCGCTAGTTCAGCTTCATCAAGGGAAATATGCTAATAAAAAAAATATCGGTCGCGCAGGGGCTGCGTAAACTAAGCAGATTTCCCATGTGGATAGCAAACTGCTGATCTCATCTCACCATATATCCTTGTTTAAGATAAGAAAAAAAAAGTGCGTAGAAGTGGAGGGGGGTTCTTAAAGGCAGAAAACAAGAATTTTAGTATCCCCACCATCCCACTCCTCTATTACTGGACCCATGGTCCTTAGGAGTCGAATGGAATGGTTAAATATCCACAATTGTATATATAAAATAAACGATTAAATTCACATAGTAAAAGTCCGTCACGCAGGGGCTGCGTAAACTAAGCAGATTTCCCACGTGAAGTTATACAATAGAGAAATCTCCATAGGAGAGCCGAACGGTTACGGAAAAGGGCCGAATTAGCTTTTCGCGGGAAATTCAAAAATCCGTTATCGGCCCAAATTTCATAAAAATGCAAATATCTCGGTTAATATTCAAGATAGAGAATAAATGTATAGAACAATATTTATAGTAAATTAAATTTGTAATAAGATTGATTCTGTACAATTTTTGGATCCGACGAATAGTAACGGAGATATTTTGAATTTGAACGAACTTGATCTTTCTTTTTACATAAAACGACTAAATATCGAGTTTGGTAACGATCAAACAAAAATTGCGACCGCTAGAGTGGTAACAGACAAATATATATATATATATATATATATATATATATATATATACAGTTTTGAACGGACCTCATTTTCGTCATCTACTAGGTAGGATCGACTGCAACTGAAACATTCAAGCATAATAATCAAGATAGTGTAAAAACAAATATAACAACATTAATAAATCAAAAGTCCGTCACGCAGGGGCTGCGTAAACTAAGCAGATTTCCCACGGGAAGTTTTACAATAGAGAAATCTGCCTACTAATAACGGTAGTAGTGGTAATGAATCTTTAAACCTATGCAAGAGGGACGAACAGTTACGGAAATGGCCGCCCTAGCTCTCGGCGGAACGTCCCGAACATAGCCGACTCCTGCCGACCACACACATAATACAAATGCAAATATCTCGGTTAATATTTAAGATGCAGAATAAATGTATAGAGCAATATTTATTGTAAATTTAATTTGCAACAAGATTGATTCTTCACAATTTTTCGATCCGACGCAGAATAACGGAGATATTTCGAATTTTCAAAAATCCCCACCTCTAAACCCCCCCCCCTCCTACTGGTCCGATTTCATCCATTAACGAAGTTGATCTTTCTTTTTAAATAAAACTAATAAATCTCGAGTTTGGTAATGATGAAACAAAAATTACGACCGCTAGAGCGTTAACAGACAAATATATGTATATATATATATATATATATATGTTACTGTAAAACCCCGGAGTGTAGTAAATCTTAAGATTTACCGGTAAATCTTAGAATTTACCAGAAGCGTTGGTAATTGTCCGATTTTATCTTTCAAATCGGACTTTAGCCAGTAAATCATAGGATTTCACAAGAGTCTTGGTAAAAGCTAGAATTATCTCAATCAGGATGCGTCTTTCGGACTTTTACCACCAGATTTTGGCAATTCCTAACATTTCCCAGCGTCTGCCGGTAAAATTTGGAATAAAGGGAAAATGTTTTAATAAATTTTATTATTATTTGTTACAGAATGGGAGAGAATTGTGGCACTTTGAATTGCCCTTCATATTAGCTTAATTGCACAAACATTTCTTATTTGAACATTTTTTTAACAGTTGCATTTTTTGAAACCCTGGCCACCAACCAATGACTGTTGACGAACTGCGGTCCGAAGGCTTATCTCTTCCTCGGGTACTTCATAAGGAGACATGAAATTCTCTGTGCATATTGTAAACTGATTATGGGAATATAATGTATTCCATTTTCCTGTAGAAGTTCCGAATTGGTAGAAACCATCTTTTTTGACGATCACTGCAATCACGCTTTTGGGGTCGATTTTAGATCGGTCGACATCAGGAATTTTGATCCTCACGTTCTGGCCAACTTCGGGATCTGGGAATTTTCCTTTCTTCGTATTTTCCATTTTCTTGGCCAGTGATTCAAGACCTTCCCTTGCTGCTTGGCGAATTTCTTTGACAGAGCACATCGTCTGTTCGGTGGCAGATAACTTATTATTGGCACTGTCTTGCTGAAGTTAGGGGGGAGTATCCCTGTCCCCACTCCTCTTCACTGGACATTTACCAATGAGCCTTGGCAAATCCGCACATTTACCCAAAATGAGCATTGGTAAAAGTACGAAATCTCACTTTTATTTAATGTCTTTCGGGCATTTACCAAGCCAGACGGTAAATCCGGGGATTGACCAACTGCCAAGCGGTAAAAGCTCGAATTTCATCTAGATTTCGGACTAGTGCTCTTGGTAAATCCTAGGATTTACCGGTAAGTCCTGACATTTACCACACTTTTACAGTAACACACACACACACACACATATATATATATATATATATATATATATATATATATATATATATATATATGCTAGCTCAGATACCCGTCTTCGCCCGGGAATTCATTTGAGGCTGAATGGTGATGGTATTTTTTAGCAGGCTTTACATTGCACAATATTTTGACATTTGCCCGCCCAGTGTTTAGGATTGATACCCATCTTTGCCGTGGATTTGCTAATAATAGAATTATTTGTTCGATAAGGCTTCACAGTCTTCGATATTTTTATATTTCCCGTCTCTTATACATGTAAATATGGTGAATTTTTATTTCAGGCCTCCCTTATAACCCCCCTCCCGTTCGAACCTAAAAATTTTAATATAACTTATAATCATGGAAGAATTAATGCTAATTGACATACCGAGTATTGTTAAGTTCGGTTCAGCCGTTAGTGCCCGCTAAAGTTTTAACGTATAACTCATTTATACTTAGGTATACGACAAAAGTGTATATGACAAAAGTTACTCCAAATAACAAAATAAACAACTTTTGTTATGTTTATATCTGTGGAAAAACCAATAGAAAACGAAATATCGCTATTTTTAATTTCAGGCTTCCCTTATAACCCCCACTCCTGCCCGTCCATAGAAATGTTGATATAGCTTATTATAATGAAAGCCTCACTGCTAATACACATACCGAGTTTTATTTAGTTCGGTTGAGTCTTTTTTGGCAAATAATATTGTTGACTCCCGCTATAGTTTTTCGCGTATGACGCATTTAAACTTCGGTATACGACAAAAGTGTATATAACAAAAGTTACTCTAAATAACAAAATAAACAACTTTTGTTATGTGCATATGTACCGAAAAACCAATAGAAAACGAAATATCGCTATTTTTAATTTAAAGCTTTCCTTATAACCCCCACTCCTGTTCGTCTCAGAGAAAATTAATATAGCCTAATGTCTAAGTTGGGTTAGTAGTAATATACATACCAAGTTTTATAAAATTCGGATCAGCCGTTTATGCGTGAAAAGGTAACAAACAAACAAACAAACATACACGAAAGAAACAAAATGGAGATATGGTGTCTATGACATGTGAAACGAAAAGTTATCGTGAAATTTCGCGATAATTTTGAACGGACCTCATTTTTCGTCATCTCCTGGGTAGAATCGATTGACATTTGAAGAAATTATGAGTACGGCCTCAATAGCTGATATCCCTTAAAGGAAATCTGCTAAGATTCCTTGCTGACTCACGGGCACTTAATGACAAACAAGAACTCACCCACTTCCTGACATTGCAATAAAACTTTGATTATCCATCACGTATTGACAGACTGTCGACGAAGAGAAAATTTCCATATTTTCCACATGCCTTACAGGCATTTTTGTCTGATAACAGTAATTACCTAGACAATATCATTAAACATCTAAATTACATTAATATATACAACACACTATAATCTACAATTTCTAAACACTACTCTTCACTTCTCTTCTACATTAGCAGGGGTGAATACTCTTTAATTTTATTTATTTATTCTTAATTTTTGGTTCTCCCTCCTATACTTATATTTTCATTATACTGATGTTTCCATACTGAATATCGTTTCAAAATTATATATATATATATATATATATATATATATATATATATATATATGATGATCTGTTCGTTACCAAACTCGACTTTTAAACGTTTTATGTAAAAAGACAGATTAAGTTTGTTAATGGCTGAAATCAGACCAGTGGGAGGGGGATTTTCGAACATTCGAAAAACTCCGTTACCATACTTCAGATCAAAAATGTATACAGAACCAATCTTATTGAAAATTACATTTGCTATAAATATTGTTCAATACATTTATTCTCTATCTTGAATATTAACCGAGATATTTGAATTTTCCAGTTTTCAGCCTTCTGCTCTTCTACTTCTGTGACTGCTGTCTATATTATTAAAGACTTTATTATTAAAGAATTTATTATTAAAGAATTTATTATTAAAGAATTTATTAACAAAGAATTTATTATTAAAGACTTTATTATTAAAGAATTTATTATTAAAGAATTTATTATTAAAGAATTTATTATTAAAGAATTTATTATTAAAGAATTTATTATTAAAGAATTTATTATTAAAGAATTTATTATTAAAGAATTTATTATTAAAGAATTTATTATTAAAGAATTTATTATTAAAGAATTTATTATTAAAGAATTTATTATTAAAGAATTTATTATTAAAGAATTTATTATTAAAGAATTTATTATTAAAGAATTTATTATTAAAGAATTTATTATTAAAGAATTTATTATTAAAGAATTTATTATTAAAGAATTTATTATTAAAGAATTTATTATTAAAGAATTTATTATTAAAGAATTTATTATTAAAGAATTTATTATTAAAGAATTTATTATTAAAGAATTTATTATTAAAGACTTTATTATTAAAGAATTTATTATTAAAGAATTTATTATTAAAGAATTTATTATTAAAGAATTTATTATTAAAGAATTTATTATTAAAGAATTTATTATTAAAGAATTTATTATTAAAGAATTTATTATTAAAGAATTTATTATTAAAGGTTTTATTATTAAAGACTTTATTATTAAAGAATTTATTATTAAAGAATTTATTATTAAAGGTTTTATTATTAAAGGTTTTATTATTAAAGAATTTATTATTAAAGAATTTATTATTAAAGAATTTATTAACAAAGAATTTATTATTAAAGACTTTATTATTAAAGAATTTATTAATAAAGAATTTATTAATAAAGAATTTATTATTAAAGAATTTATTATTAAAGAATTTATTATTAAAGAATTTATTATTAAAGAATTTATTATTAAAGAATTTATTATTAAAGAATTTATTATTAAAGAATTTATTATTAAAGAATTTATTATTAAAGAATTTATTATTAAAGAATTTATTATTAAAGAATTTATTATTAAAGAATTTATTATTAAAGAATTTATTATTAAAGAATTTATTATTAAAGAATTTATTATTAAAGAATTTATTATTAAAGACTTTATTATTAAAGAATTTATTATTAAAGAATTTATTATTAAAGAATTTATTATTAAAGAATTTATTATTAAAGACTTTATTATTAAAGGTTTTATTATTAAAGAATTTATTATTAAAGACTTTATTATTAAAGAATTTATTATTAAAGAATTTATTATTAAAGAATTTATTATTAAAGGTTTTATTATTAAAGGTTTTATTATTAAAGAATTTATTATTAAAGAATTTATTATTAAAGAATTTATTATTAAAGAATTTATTATTAAAGACTTTATTATTAAAGAATTTATTATTAAAGAATTTATTATTAAAGAATTTATTATTAAAGAATTTATTATTAAAGAATTTATTATTAAAGAATTTATTATTAAAGAATTTATTATTAAAGAATTTATTATTAAAGAATTTATTATTAAAGAATTTATTATTAAAGAATTTATTATTAAAGACTTTATTATTAAAGAATTTATTATTAAAGAATTTATTATTAAAGACTTTATTATTAAAGAATTTATTATTAAAGAATTTATTATTAAAGAATTTATTATTAAAGGTTTTATTATTAAAGGTTTTATTATTAAAGAATTTATTATTAAAGAATTTATTATTAAAGAATTTATTATTAAAGAATTTATTATTAAAGACTTTATTATTAAAGAATTTATTATTAAAGAATTTATTATTAAAGAATTTATTATTAAAAAAATTATTATTAAAGACTTTATTATTAAAGAATTTATTATTAAAGAATTTATTATTAAAGAATTTATTATTAAAGACTTTATTATTAAAGAATTTATTATTAAAGAATTTATTATTAAAGAATTTATTATTAAAGAATTTATTATTAAAGAATTTATTATTAAAGAATTTATTACTAGCCTAATGTTTATTTATGTTTGTTTATGTCTTATGTTTATTAATTTTCTTTATTACTAGTATTTAATGATTATTTGTTGTATTTAATTTTTTATTTGTTGTTTCAGTTTTTGTTATTTTTCTATAATTTTGTTTTCATTTTACATTGTGAAACTTTGAGCTAAATCACCAAGATGCGGGTGCTCCTGTATAAATAAATAAAAATGAAATAAATCTACTACTTTTACTCATTTTACATAAACAATACTCTGTTATGTAATAAACCACATAATTCGAAGCTTAAATACCATAAATTGTTAATGCGAAAAGGCAAATATGTTATTGTGATTCCCCCCCTCGTCTTAAGTTGTTGGACTACTAAAATTTGATTGATTGAGACAATAATTATTCTGATCCATTATAAATTACAGTATTAGATGTAGTAAATATTTTTGAATAAAATTAATATGTTATTACCCGATATATTTCCGCAATTGTTTTTCTTTCCTTTAAGAAGTCGGCACACCTGTTTGTTTACGTTTCCCGTCTGGAGATTTCTTATTATCGCTTGTATTTATTCACTTGATGCTGACAGTGCTATTGTGTTAATAGTGCGCATATTTATCTATTGTTAAACATCACGAGGGAAATCTGTTTAGTTTACGCAGCCTCTGCGTGTCGGACTTTTTTTTTTTTTTTAAGCACACCTGGTTAATGAGTGAATCACAAGCATTGCTGCTCACATTTAATTAAATAATAAAAAAAAAAATCAATTTAAAAAAATATTGGTTATTAAAATTTTTCGACCGGACGTTAAAAACGGATAAATTTCCCTCTCTAATGAATGGAATTCATTTTTCAGATTTACCTTAAGGGTAGATTCCTAAAGGGGAACCTGCTAAAATGAAAATATCTCAGTTAATACTCAAAACTTTGAAGAAATGTAAAATCAACATTTTTAGAAAATTAAGTGTGCTATATGATTGTTTTTATACAATTTTTCGACACGACTTATACTCAACGGAGATATCTCGAATTTTCGAAAATCCTCTACCCAACTGATGGATTACAGCCATTAACTAACAACTATTATTTTTAGACCAAACTCAAAAATATCAAGTATGTATACATGTGTATACATCTAATATATACAATTTCCATGTCACAATTCAATGGCTTTACCGATTTTTACCAAATTTTATATTCTTATTCAGTTGGTCTCTTAATTCATAAGGGTTGTTCACCCTTAACATTTTTTTTTTTAATTTTTGAACGAAATTTTTTGTTTTTATTTTTTTATAATGTGGCATTAAAAAATACATACAACCCTAAACTTTTACTTTTTTATCACCAACCCCTATTTTTTTATAGCCATTTTAGTAATTTAATCATTATCATCCCGCTCGACAACTGATCAATTATAGTGTTTTTAACTGTACTTCGATTAAAATTTCAATTTGCAATAACAATCAAGAAATCCCAAGGCCAAACGATGTCTATTTGTGGCTTAGATTTGAGTACACCATGTTTTTCACACGGAAAATTGTACGTAGCATGCTCTCGAGTGGGTAAACCATCCAGTTTGTTTGTGCTCGCTAAAGATGGGCTAACAAAAAATATTGTTCACGCTATAGCATTAAAAGATTGATGTTGTTTGTTAGTGTTACTGTCTTAGTTAATATGTGATATGTAATTTTAAGAAATAAACTATAATAACTTATTTATATTCCCTTATCGTTCATAGCGCTCCATGCCTATCTCATGTATATACCACATACACACTTATAATAAGTAAGTTACTTTTTGTCTACACTAGAATTTATCTAGAAACTAGAAATAATTTATATGGCAAAACAACGTTTGCCGGGTTATCTAGTATATATATATATATATATATATATATATATATATATATATATATATATATATATATATATATATAAAATTGAAAGGACTTAATTTTTATCATCTCCTTGGGAATTTGTCATGCCTTGAGAACAACCTCAATAGCTGATTTCCTCAGAGAGAAACTTGCTAATAGAAGGCTGTCTACAAAGACAGAGATGGACCGATAATTGGGTCATACTGAAAGGATTATAAACAGAGTCCTTTAAAGCAAGCTGCTGGTGTGTTTAATATTGATAAGTCGCTATCAGTTCAGGTATGTCGTTGCAAACACCGATAGAGTTCAAACTAGCTGAGGCTGATACGAGAAGAAGGAAACAAGCTGGTATCAATCTAGATAAAAGATACAACTGAGGTCAAATTCTAGAGATAGTCAAACTGTCATAATTGCAGAAGGGCCAGCCACTCCTGTCAGAATTGATGCAGTATTAGCTGTCCTACCCGTCGTTGACGGGATGAAATAGAAATGGTTTCTCATGGAAATATATAGATCGAATACACAAAATCATCACGTCATATTCATCAATACCACAAATGACCATTTACACGTACAGTAGAAGTGCTGCTATTCATTTTTTTAACGTTATAAGAATTTAGACAAATTAATAATTGAAATTGTTGCAAAATAGTTATTTATTATACAAGTGACGAAAGTAGATCATTTTACAACTCGAGAGAAACGTTTATCCACACGAGCGAAGCGAGTGTGGTAATTTCACGAGAGTTGTAAATTCTACTTTCGTCACGAGTGTAATATTAATTTTTTTCTGTATTCGTGTAATACATGATCAGATCTAACCAGAATATGAACAAAATTAGGATGTTGTGAAGATTATGGTATGTTGTTGGTAGGTTATAAGCATGGTTGTGAAAGGTTATAAGCATAGTTATAAAACAACTAGTGATGATTGTGAAGCAGTGCAGTTATAAACAAGTGCAGGTTATAAACAAGGAAGGTAATTATTATTATATTTAAATTTTAAAATATATTTATTATTTCCACCAATAATTCATTCACATTTCAATTTATTTTGTTAAAATTATGTTAAGAAACATTTAAAAGCATTTAATTACCAACTTCAAATTATTTTTTAATTTATACTTATTACTAATTAAGAAGGCAATTCACTTTCTTCACTCTATTGCAAAATGTTTCACTTTCTTCACTCATTTCAGTTTAGTACTGCTCCCATTATTCAACGATTACAGAAACAATAATTAATGTAATATTTGTTTCCCTTCAAAATAAAAAAAAATCCGTCACGCAGGGGCTGCGTAAACTAAGCAGATTTCCCACGTGAAGTTTTACAATAGAGAAATCTGCCTAATAACAACTGTAGTAGTAAGTAACCTCTAAACCTATTCACGAGGAACGAATAGTTACGGAAACGGCCGCCAGAGCTCTCGGCGGAAACATACATAGCAGCCTTCTGCCGACCACAAGCAAAATACAAATGCAAATATCTCGGTTTATATTCAAGATACAGAATAAATGTATAGAACAATATTTATAGTAAATTTAATTTCAATAATATTTATTCTATACACTTTTTCTATCCGATGCGTAATAACGGAGATATTTTGAACTTTCAAAAATCCCCCCTTTAAACCCCCCCCTCCCACTCGTCCGATTTCAGCCATTAACGGACTTGATCTTCCTTTTTACATAAAACGATTAAATTCCGAGTTTGGTAACGATCAAACAAAAATTGCGACCGCTAGAGCGTCAACAGACACACATATATATATATATATATATATATATATATATATATATATATATATATATATATATATATAATTTTGAACGGACCTCATTTTCGTCATCTCGTGGGTAGGATCGATGGAGATTTGAAGAAATTTTAAGAAACTCGCGTCAAGAGTACGACCTCAATAGCTGATTTCCCTTTAGGGAAATCTGCTAATACTGAATATCTGAAATCAGCATTTAAATCAGTCACATTTATAGTTTTTATCATGAAACGTACGTTGAAATATGTACAAACAATTTCCCAATTCTATTAAGGTATTTTACGTGAAAAAAGGAATCTTTTTACGTGAAATTAGATCTTTGGTACCCGTAAGACGGAAGTAAAAATTTAAGTAAAAGCAGGCCAAGTCCAGGACTCGACTGGTTGGTAGGCAGAGGGCAGATCATGTCCAGAATTCATCCAATTACTAATGATGTACGGCCCCAGTAGATGTTTCATATCTACCGAGTTGAGGCGGTGAAGTTTTCAGCCAATCAACACTCGCTTTTCCATCCTTTGTAACTTCCCTCAGGTGCTTAAGGGTTGGCTTTTGGGGAAGGACTCAAAGCATCTCCAGCTCTGGACCTGCACACATCGCATAGTCAGGAACTGCTTTCTTTCCTTTGACTCCTCGATGCACCTAGGACAGCACTCCCTGAAGATGGTGAAGAAGGACCTTGCGGCATGGGAGTCTTCATCGAGACGCCATCGTGGGGAGGAGGTGCTAATATGCAGGCTCAGGCTTGGCCACACAAGATTAACGCATCTCCATCTAATTAAAGGGAGAAACGCGCCCTGGTGTGTTGTTTGTCGGAAAAGCCTCTCAGTCAGGCACATTATTGAGGAGTGCAAAAAATTCAGAGGGATCCTTGCTCACCTCGGTATTCCAAGAAGTTTATGCGAAGCACTTGCCGACGATAGAGCGGTCATCAACAGGATGATTAGGTTCCTACATCTAACAGGCCTCTCCAGCCACATATAACTCTGCCAAATATCGAAACAACCCGGTATCCTCTGTTAGTTACCACTTATTTTTAAGACACTTTGTTAGTTACCAAATAGTTTTATGCTAATGTAGTAGCTTTCATGTAAATGCTCACTTAATAGCTTTAATTTTAATGTTCATTGATAATTTTAATTAGTTTTAATAGTTTTTAATTTTAATAGTTTTTTATATTAATAGTTGTAGTCTATTTAATAGGACTGTTTTTAGTTTTTATGTAGATAGTTAGTGCTAATTTCATTGAATTTTAATTGTGGTACAATATACCTGTGATACCGGTACGTAGGTTTCAAGGCACATGCCTCCTTACAAAAAAAAAAAAAAAAAAATTGGGAAAGGAGAAAAATGTGAAAAAAGGGGGAAAAGGAGAAAAATGCATAATAAAAAAAATAGATAAATAAAAATAATAAAATAAAAAAATAATAAAAAAAATTATAAAAAAAAAAAAAAGCAAATAAATATATAAAAATAAATAATAATCAGAAAAACGGGTTGGTGTGCATTTGTCGGCGATTTCCCATGGTCGGGGAACTTTAATACGGTTTTGCGAGCGCAGGGCATTGATGACCATGATGTTTTATGCTCAAAACCCAAACAAACAAACAAAAGCACTCCCTCGGCGCTGGACAGCCCATGGCGGATTAAACTCCAGCCATGCTCAACAAATTATATTTGTTAATGAATGTAGAGTATGTAGTTGCATATGATGTATAATGTTTTTTGAGAGTTCATAATATCTCCATGCTGATATGGGCCGACGAGTACGGGGTTCTCCTCCGCAGGTCGTCTCCTTCCAGAGAGCCCGTCCTCCGGTAGAAGCTGTTCTTGACTATAGCACTCCTAGCATGGTGCTTGTCCGTCTTCCATCCCCGCTCCTCGATGTCCCAGCCGTACTCCTGCCCGCTGCTCGGAGGGTCGTAGAACCGCTTCTCGGGGCTGACTCCGTAGCGCACCTTCAAGTACAGCTTTCTTCCTTCGTCGTTGTGGCTCACACCTGGACACATATGTGTACATATTTTAATGTCTCGTTAGGAATCGAATAAATAAATATTGCTCACACTTATATATAAGTCCTTTCCGCAGGAGCTCCCAAAACAAACACTCCATGTCATTATATACTCAATTCCTCAAGCAGAAAGCTAGAGGAACCGGACTTGAAGTTTACACGGTGCGTATGATTAAGAAATAAAAGTCCGTCACGCCGGGGCTGGGTAAACTAAGCAGATTTCCCACGTGAAGTTTTACAATAGAGACATTTCACGAGAGCCGAGCAGTTAATGAAACGGCCGAACTAGCTTTTGGCAGGAAAGACACTTCGTCCGTTAGCCGCCCAGATTTAATAAAAATGCAAATATCTCGGTTAATATTCAAGATAGAGAATAAATGTATATAACAATATTTATATTAAAATTTAATTTACAAAAAGATTGGTTCAATACAATTTTTCGATCCGACGAATAGTAACGGAGATATTTCGAATTTTCGAAAATCCTTCCCTCTAAACCACCCACTCCCCGTGGTCCGATTTCAGCCGTTAACGAACTTGATCTTTCGTTTTACATAAAACGACTAAATATAGAGTTTGGTAACGATCAAACAAAAATTACGACCGCTAGACCGGTAACAGATATATATATATATATATATATATATATATATATATATATATATATACAGTTTTGGACGGACCTCATTTTCGTCATCTACTAAAATACTACTTATAGGTAGGATCGATGGACATTTGAAGAAAAATTTTGAAAGTTCCGTCATGAGTACAACCTCGATAGCTGATTTCCCTCAAGGGAAATCTACTAAAATGGAGTGTGTCGAATAAATAAAAATTATAATTTACATAAATAAATAATAAATATATATAATACCCAGTGGGGAGAGGAAATGAAAATTAATGACATTGAACAAATATTTTTATTTTTATTATTTTATTATTAACTTTTTGCAACTAAGGCTAATTGGGACGGGTTATCTACAGGCTACCCCCCCCCTTTTCTAGCACGGGTGGGATTTAGGATTTTATTTAATGAATTTCGTCACTAAATAAATTCCCTTGCCCAGGCGGGAATCGAACTAACCACTCTAGGATTACCATGTGAGATTAAAGGAAACGCTTTAACTCACATGGCTAACCTGAGCCCATAAAAAATTATGGAAAGCTTGTAAATTAGGCTGTGGTGACCTGAAATAAGCGACAAATGAACTGAAAATATCAAGTTAATCAGAAACACTTTTGTCGCTCATCATAATTTATTTTTACAAACACTTAACTCTTTCAGGAATTACATTTCAGTCCTCAGAGCTGCAAACAATAGAGCACCATAATTAAGGAGTATAAAACTATTTTTTTTTTTTTTTTTAAATGTACATAATTGGTCATATATCAAAACAGCCAATAAACCTATATAATTTACAGCAATTACATGCATCTTTAACAATATATTTATAATTAAAATATAATAAATTGATAATGGCTTACTTAATAACTAAACATTAGAATTACATAAAACAAAATTACCTTCAGAAAATAAAAATGAGAACTGAAGCCACTCATTTCATTTGTATCTTAATCATGATCATGGTAAACCTAGAGTGGCGAGTTCGATTCTTGCCTGGGCAAAGGAAATTATTTAGTGACGAAATTCATTAAATAACGTCCTAAAATCCCACCCTGGCTAGAATAGGGTTGTAGCTTGTAGATAACCCGTCCCGATTAGCCTAAGTTGCAAAAAGTGGACGTTAACAAATAATAATAAATAATAATAATCATGATCAGGAAGCTGGGGTGTATGAATCACCTACGGGTAACGTGAGAAACATTATATCAGGACAAACGCTTTAATAAGTAAATGAAACTTATATAGAAAAATGATATTCTGATAAACCATCAGCGGATTCTACTGATGATGGCCGCATTGACAAAACCGTTAACTCATATTTCTACGAAAGAAAATGAGCTATTGACTCCTACTAAAATACCGTAAAAAAATTAGGTACGTTCATATTTGTAAGTGTATTTAGCAGATTTTCCTTAAGGGCAATCAGATATTGAGATCATATCTGGTCCGAGAGTGTAGCAACCACGATTGTGACCGACACCCGTGAGTGTATGGTTACAATGATTGTCGGTGATGGCTACCACGTATTTCTGAGGTTTAATTTCCACGGATTTTTTAGTGCGCCAGAACCCGCATTTTAAATCTACTGGTGCACTACTTAAATTAATTGAATTTCCGTAGGAAAAGCACTAAAAATCTCTGCAAACATTTACCTGAAAAGAGTAGGGCGAACACTTCCTTAGGTACTGGATACATGGGACCTCTGGATAACTCTTCCAGGGTGTAGATAGGTTTCTCTTTCTCTTTCTGCGGCGGTCTCCTTTCCTCCTTCCATTTCTCCTCATTTTCTTTCTGCCACTGGAGCAATCTCTTTCTACTCTGCACTATTTCATTGTATAACTTTGCTGCATTCTTGGGGATCTGAGGGGCACAAAATATTTTATATTATGAGAGCGCTTTTGTAAACTTCATTTCACAGTAGCGTTGTTGGAAGTGAAAAATATTGGGTATTTGGAGAGAAGAAAACGTCGGATTCTTCATAATTTTTTTATTTTAGAGTTAAGTTCATTCAAAGACTATTGTCTCCATCTTCAGAGCGACATGCATGCACTCATTGGGAAAGACAAGTGACTCACTTAAGAAACTAGTAAACATTTTCTTCTCTCCATGTATGTGTAAATTGTCTCCCAATTGTATTACTGAAGTATTGTATGTGCTGTAGTCATATCTGTCGGTGCATACCGTCGTCACTGGCTGTAGGTCAAGTACAGTTGGCAAACGTTTTCGATGCAAAAGAACCATCTTCAAGCCTTCTAGAGTTGTATGTGCTATTATTCCACATTAACCGTTAAATTGCTCAATAACTGCTCTGGAGTGAACTATTATGCACTGTAGATGGTATATTGCTGAATACCTGCTCTGAATTGAACTGTTATGCACTGTAGATGGTATATTGCTGAATACCTGCTCTGGAGAGAGGTATTATGCACTGTAAATATTATACAACTGAATACCTGTTCTGGATTGAGCTATTATGCACTGTACATGTTATATTGTTGAATACCTGTTCTGGATAGAGCATTATGCACTGTACATGTTATGTTGCTGAATACCTGTTCTGGATTGAGCTATTATGCACTGTACATGTTATATTGTTGAATACCTGTTCTGGATAGAGCATTATGCACTGTAGATGTTATATTGCTGAATACCTGCACTGAATTGAACTATTATGCACTGTAGATGTTATATTGCTGAATACCTGCGCTGAATTGAACTATTATGCACTGTAGGTGGTATTTTGCTGAATACCTGCTTTGGAAAGATATTATGCACTGTAGATGTTATATTGCTGAATACCTGCTCTGAATTGAACTATTATGCACTGTAGATGGTATATTGCTGAATACTTGGTCTGGAGAGAGCTATTATGCACTGTAAATGTGATACAACTGAATATCTGCTCTGGATTGAGCTATTATGCTCTATAGTTGTTATATGGCTGAAAAGCTGCTCTGGATTGAGCTATTATGCACTTTAGATGGTATATTGCTGAATACCTGGTCGGGAGAGAGCTATTATGCACTGTAGATGTTATACAACTGAATACCTGCTCTGGATTGAGCTATTATGCACTCGCTATAGTTGTTATATGGCTGAATACCTGCTCTGGATTGAGCTATTATGCACTGTAGATGTTTTATTGTTGCATACCTGTTCTGGATTGAGCTGGGGGTTCTTGAAAACCTTTTCATAGTTCTTCTGGAACCAGCGGAGAGCTATTTTCTCTGCCTTGGCCTCCATCTCCTGAACCACTCGTTCTCTTCGCACGTTCATCTTGAATTTCGATTAATATACTCCAATTAGGATATTTTACTAGTAATTTTGT
The DNA here is from genome assembly GCA_019009955.1 of Riptortus pedestris. Lineage (NCBI taxonomy): Eukaryota > Metazoa > Arthropoda > Insecta > Hemiptera > Alydidae > Riptortus > Riptortus pedestris. Next base: position 145,141,270 of record CM032230.1, read on the forward strand.
AGCTTTTTTTATTCTTACAAAAAATTAAAAATAATAAACATGTGATCAATGATGTATATGTTTTTAAGTACGGCAGTGTGATGTAAGGGAAGTAACATGGACATGAATAACTCGAACCGGTGGACGAAGTAGATTTCTTATGTGTAGTTATAGTACAATCTTGATCTCATGTCACCTTATATTTTCTATTTCTAAGTACAAATCCGATGAGTAGAAGTGTGGCTTTATTGAAAGCTGATAACATGCAATCACAAGTAACTCTCTTAATATATGATTTAGGAAAAATTGTATAGACCAAAAATTTTAGAATATCAACAGCAAAACAAGATTGGTTCTATAAAATATTTCGTTCAGACTTATAGTATATCTTCAAATTTAGACCCCTCCCCACGTCACCCACCCCTGCAATTTATGGTGTGATTTCAGCCATTAACAAATATGAGAGTCCGTCACGCAGGGGCTGCGTAAACTAAGCAGATTCCCCTCGTGAAGTTAAACAACAGATAAATCTACATACTGGTAGACACAACCGTGAATATTAAGTGAATGAATTCGAGCTGTAATAAGAAATCTTTCCCCTCCCAACGGGAAGTGTCTAAAATGTAAACGAACAGGTTTGCTAACCTCACCGGAAAGAAAAAACAATCACCAAATTATATCGGAATATAACATTAATTTTATGGAAAACTATTTACTATAGCTAGTGCTATAATTTACAATAAATTAGAATAGTTTTTATTTCAATCACTTAAAATTTAGTAGTGGGGCTCAGGTTAGCCATATGAGTAAACGCGTTGACCTTTATCTCACATGGTAAGCTTAGAGTGGCGAGTTCGATTCTTGCCTGGGCAAAGGAAATTATTTAGTGACGGAATTCATTAAATAACATCCTAAAATCCCACCCTGGCTAGAAAAGGGTGGTAACCTGTAGATAACCCGTCCCAATTAGCCTGACTTGCAAAACGTGGACGTTAATAATTAATAATAATAATAAAATTTAGTAATCCAAGAACAAAAGAAGGGGGGGGGGATGGTACACACAGAACGTATTTCTTTGTATCTCCTATAATAAAGCTTTGTTGAGAGCAATATTTGGTATTTAGTGGGGGTTTACTGAAAGCGTAAAACTATAAATCCAAATATATCAGTCCTCATTATACCGAAAAATGTGTAGAAAAATATCTATAGTAAATGTAATATGCAATAAGATTGTTTCTATACAATTTTTCGATCCGACTTATGGTAACGGAGATATTTCGAATTTTCGAAATTCCTGAGCATCAATAGTAAATATTTATTATTAAAATTAATCTATTACTATCTATTTACAGTTCTGTCTATTTACTATAGATCGTGCTGTAATTTATAATGAATCAGAATAATTTTTATCTCAAACACTCAAATTATAGTAATCCAAGGACAAAAGTAGGAAGGGGGATCAACAGAAAGGTTTTCATATACCTTACAAAAAGTTCAATGAATATAATATTTGGTATTAACCTTGTAATAAAGTGTTTTGTGATATAAGGAGTTTATCATTAAAATTAATACGTTGTATTCAGATATATTTCATTAATTGTTTTTCTTCCTGGTCTAGAATATTTCCATCTATCTATTGAGCTCTGCCAGGTTTTCTGACTTGCTTGTTTTCAATTCAGACGCTTTCCGTTTTAGTGATTATTAACCCTAGTATTACCGACCTCTCCCAGGTCGCATGGATTACCAAGGGGGGGGGGGGCTCCTCGAGCCCACAACCTTAAAAACCTTATATTTTGGTTCTATAATTTTTTTAAAATTTTTATTTCTATTGGATTATGTTTAATGAACGTTTCTTATGACACCTGTGAAAAAAAAAATTAAAAATAAAAATAAATTAAAAAAAAAAGTTCGGATGGGGAAAAAAGGATGATTTTAAATTAAATGTAATTTTATTCTACTGGAGGAACATATCTAAACATTGTTAGAATAAAAAGTTATCTATATTTAAGTTATTATAACATTATAATAGAATAATAATTTAAGAAAATATAATTATCAGATTCGTAATGCAATTATCGGTGCTTTTGCACAATAATTTTTTTTCCGAGTGTTTATCCAGGATGCAGCATGGACTAACTGGTCCCCTAGTTGGGAACAACCTAGAAAATCTTCTCTTTTCTAAAAAGTACCTATAAGGAGCAATAATTATAACCATCTCAGTAATATATTTTTATATGAAAAAAAATTATATGGGGAGAATATATATATTTTTTTTTGAGAAAAAAAAAAACTTGAGAAGGTTTGTGTATGTTAAAATTACATCAAAGTAATTATTATTTGAGCAATATAATTAATAACACTTGAATTACTAGTTAAAAGTAGTATTAAATATCAGTGGGCTCGAGGAGCCCCCCCCTTGGTACTTAAGTGTATAACTACCCCTTGCATTACCAAGGGGGGGGGGCTCCTCGAGCCCATACGACAAAAAAAAATTTTTTTTCTCAACATAGAAATTTTTTTATTTAATTTTATTGTTATGCCCTCACTCTAGGATGTTTTTCTGAGGAATACATAAAATATCAAAAATATCCCATTAAAATTGGGTGATAGGGAACAAAAACAAAAAGTTGTGGGCTCGAGGAGCCCCCCCCCCCTTGGTAGTTCTAGGGTTAACTTGTAAAGTGGCTGAATGATATCTCATTGTCATTGTTCACTTACAATTCGCTGTGATGGTACCAGTGTGTAGATTTATCTATTGTAAACCTTCGCGTGGGAAATCTGCTTAGTTTACGCAGCCCCAGGTTAACCCACACGATTATTGCCTCCCAATACACAAAGACACACACACACACACACACAGTCACAGTCGATTTACTTGAGAATAGTAGCAAATGGGAAATGCGCTCATTATAAATGTTATTAATACTGATCATACCTAACTCCCCCCTCCCCGCCGATTTCATGGGATTCTCACAACATAACCTCAAGGCTGCCAACTCTTATCTAACACTCAATACAAACGCACTCATAATTATTCCAGGAAAAAAAAAAGTTTCAGTATAATAAATAGGCAGAGCATTAAAATTATTTCTGAGAACATGTATATAATCAGTTATGAAAATCTAAACAGCATTTTAACTAGTTCTAAACCGGCATGTTATTACCTGTCAGGCCGTATCATGAATATTTTTATCTCTTTGGCCAGTTTTACTATTCATTCTTCATGCCAGTGACAAAAACTGTTATTTGACTTGATTAGCCGTTCCTCGTCTTTCAATAAATAGGAACTCAGCCAGAATATTAAGCAGCCTTGCTAATGGACTCTGCTCCCAGGCCTTCTCATAGAAATCATGTAATACATATATTTATGCAAGCTTGCAACTACTTCCTGCTAAATCCACTGAGAAGGAGGTTGCAACAATGAACGGTTAGACTCGCTTAAAAAAATTCATCACGCAGGGGCTGCGTAAGCTAAACAGATTTCCTTCTTGAAATTTGTACAATAGAAAAATCTACATACTGCTAACACTTGACACCACCGTGAATATTAAGTGAATGCGTACAAACGGTAACAGACAGATAGGAATATTCTTCACCAGAAAGAAAAACAATTCCTGAAATATATCTGAATATTACATATTAATATCATTCAAAACAATTTACTATATATAGAACTGTAATTTACATTGAATCAGAATAATTTTTACCTCAACCTCTCGAATTTTAGTAATCCAAGAACTAAAGACGATCGACAGAACGTATTTGCATGTATCGTTTAATAAAGATCTATTGAAAACAATATTTGGTATTTAGTCTTCGAATAAAGTGGTTTATTATATAACAGAGTATCGTTTATATGAAATGATTAGGAGTGGGGGTTTGCTGAAGGCTGAAACTAAAAAAATGATCTCGGTTAATATTCAAATTAGAAAATAACAATATATTTATAGTAAATATTATATATATATATATATATATATATATATATATATATATATATATATATATTATATTTTCCTTTGCACATTACCCATGCACAAAGGGCGTTTATTTGCTACATGTACCATACTATTACAGTATATAACATGTATGTTCATAATACATAGTGTTTTGTTTACAAGAAATGTTCATAAATTTGTTCTTGAAGTTAATAAAAGAAATAAATTAAACAGAAAAATAAAAAAAAATAAACGAAAAAAAAAAAAAATGAAAAACAAAAAAAAAATAAATAAAAAACGTACATAATTAAAGAACAAACAAAGTAATAAAAATTAGTTCGCATAATCGTAAATTTGAAACAATCAAATAACATGTTAATTTCACTTCATTAAGAAAGTTATGCCACTTATTCTATTGCATTATTCTTGATGTACGCGTTTAAAAGAAAGAAAAAAAAATTAAGGAAGACTTAAATTATTCTTTAAGTAAGATGTTTAAGATGTCCGTTGTTTCTATTAATGCTTTAGAAAAATGCCTAAATACTAATGGGTATTTTTTAAACAAATACTTTGGATTTATTGGCCACTGGTCATTGTTTTTGATAAGATATATATATATATATATATATATATATATATATATATATATATATATATATATATATATTACAATATTTGCAATATAATTGGTTGAATACAATTTTTCAATTTGACGTATAGATATTTGGAAATTCAACTCTTTAACACCCCCGCGCCCTCCCTACCACCGGTCCGATTGCAGCCGTAAACGAACTTGATCTTTAATTTGACATAAAACGTTTAGATATCTAGTTTGGTAACGATCAAACAAAAATTGCGACCGCTAGATTCTTAACAGACAAATTTATAAATCTATCTATCTATGTACCTATATATATACCCGTGTCGTTGACTGGTTGAAATTGAAATGGTTTCCCTACGAAATATAAAGATTGGATAAACAAAACCATCCCATGATATTCATCAATGCCACCAATGATCTGTAACATGAACAGTAAAAGAGTTCATACATTTTGTTTCACCCGACATGTAAGCAGTTAGACGAATTTATAATTAGAATCGCTTTTATCCGGAAATTAATAAATATAATAATGGTTTTCCGTCGAAATGTTAATACTGGATAATCTGAAACACTAAATAATCCAGTTACTGGTTTTAAATAGTCATATTTATAGTGCTGAGGACGAAGCACGAAATGCTTACTGGGCGACTTGTGACGAATTCATCATCGTTTTTGGGATCAAATAAATCTACTCTCCTGTCAAAATAATATGATTGTATCATCTTCTCTGGTACAATATGAGATAAATCAATATTATATCATTTTTTTAAATTTATTTATTAACGTCCACTTTTTGCAACTTAGGCTAATCGGGACGGGTTATCTACAGGTTACCACCCTTTTCTAGCCAGGGTGGGATTTTAGGACGTTATTTAATGAATTTCGTCACTAAATAATTTCCTTTGCCCAGGCGAGAATCGAACTCGCCACTCTAGGTTTACCATGTGAGATAAAGGTCAACGCTTTAACTCACATGGCTAACCTGAGCCCCAATATTATATCAGATGTTCATCATATTTGAGAAAGGCACTTGAGTTAAATCGTTGGCCTTAAAGACGTAGAGTGGCGAGTTCGATCCTTGCCTGGGAAATAGGAATTTATTTAGTAACAAACTCATTAATTAAAACTCTTAGTGACACCCTGGCTAGAAATGGTTGGTAACCAGCACCTAACCCGTCCATATTAGCCTTAGTAGCACAAAAGTCCGTCACGCAGGGGCTGCGTAAACTAAGCAGATTTCCCACGTGACGTTTTACAATAGGGAAATCTGCCTAATAACAACTGTAGTAGTAAGAAACCTCTAAACCTAAAACATTATTTAGGGCGTAATAACCCAGTAGTTTCTAGCCCCAAAAAACAGTTGACCTAACCTCTAAACCTATTCACGAGGGGCGAAGTTATAGAATCGGCTGCCAGAGCTCTCGTCGGAAAGTTCGAACATAGCCTACGGGTGACCAGTATCACGCAGAATACAAATGCAAATATCTCGGTTAATATTCAAGATACAGAATAAATGAATAGAACAATATTTATAGTAAATGTAATTTGCAATAAGATTTATTTTATAAAATTTTTCGATCCGCCGCATAATAACGGAGATATTTTAAATTTTCAAAAAAAAACCCTCTAAACCCCCCTCCCACTGGTCCGATTTCAGCCATAACGAACTTGATCTTCCTTTTTACATAAAACGATTAAATTCCGAGTTTGGTAAAGATCAAACAAGAATTGCGACCGCTAGAGCGTTAACAGACAAATATATATATATATATATAATTTTGAACGGACCTCATTTTCGTCATCTCCTGGGTAGGATCGATGGACATTTGAAGAAATTTTTCGAAACTCGCATCATGAGTACGACCTCAATAGCTGATTTCCCTTAAGGGAAATCTGCTAAAATGGGCGTTAATAAATAACAATAACAATGATCGAAAACATATGATAAAAGTTTGTTAAGGCATTCCGAAGTAATGCAATAGAAGAATATATGAAGAATATAGAAGTTCAAAATATCTCCATTGTTTTGAGTCAAACCAAAACATTGTAATGAACTGATCTTATTGTTCCATTAATGTTGTTAAGTACATGTTTTCTCTATAATCAATATGAACCAATATATATATATATATATATATATATATATATATATATATATATATAGATTAACTTTGGCAAGAGGGCTAAACTAGACCCTAAAATTTCCTTTGCCCAGGCGAGAATCGAACTCGCCACTCTAGGTTTACCATGTGAGATAAAGGTCAACGCTTTAACTCGCATGGCTAACCTGAGCCCCTTATATAAGTTACTAAGTTACTAAACCCTCCCTGAATTTTATGTATAAGTTACGCTGAAGGTAGTCTACATAAAATTCAAGGAGGGTTTAGTATAGACGTCTCGCGTTTGATCTCGTCTCGACATGATTGTTTAAAGTATTATTTAGGTTGAAAGGTGGTATCTCTAACCCTCACCTCGGTTTTTAAATATAAATTAAATTATATTTAGGTTACGTCTGTTATTGATTTCTATGAGGTAAGTTAATCATTGGAAAATTCCAATTGTTTATTGCTTTGAACAAATAATTTAAGTAAAAATATATCGGTAACCCTCAATCGGGAGGGGAAGTTGCACGGAGGCTAACACAGTGAATTGTGTGTAACTTATTTCCTGTTAAAAGTTGGCATTATTGGAATAGCTTTCTACTTAAAACCGACTGTTTCTAAAAAATGTGTGTTCGGATTGATTTTTGACAGAAAATGTGTACGTTATAGATTAGTTGTGGAAATATGACTTATTTACTAAACTTTGCTGTGAACATTCCAACGGGTTATTCAAATCATTTTTATTTCTCAACTAATTTCCGGTCCATATCACATACGCCTCGTCAGGAAAAGTTCCACTACACAAAGTAACTAAACTAACGGCTACATCTTTCTATGTAGGACCTTCCACTAGCCGTGCCAGTCGGAGAATGGCTTACAAAGTATGGTGGGTCAAGTCAGCTGATTTATATCGATAAGTCACGAAATAAAAATATATCGATTATCCTTAATGAAGTGTAGTCTACATCGTAAATGATAAATCTATAATTGATTAACAATCGTTTTAAAGTTTCTAATAAATTTAGTTATTTATTTAATTAAATGAGTTCCGAAACACTGGCAGTTTACTTATAATTCAATTTTGCACAAAAAAGCCAATAGCAAAAAAATATGAATATGGAAACATCAGGGTGATGAAAATAATATAAATGAAAATATAAGTATCGGCGGGAGAAAAAAGAAAGAAGAAAAAAATGTAATAATGAAATAAGGAAAAGAGAAAAACGAAGAAATGAATAAATAAAGAAAAGAAAGAAAAATAAAATTAGGAAAAAAGAAAACCAAAAATATGACTAAATAAAAAAAATGGGAAAAAAGAGGAAAGGGAAACCAAAAAATAAATAAAATAATAAAAAGTTCGTCACGCAGGGGCTGCGTTAAGTAAGCAGATTTCCCATGTGCGCCACGTATTTGCATATATCTCGAAACCTAAAAGAGGCAATGAGAACAATATTTAGTATTTAAGCTTCAAATAAAATCCTTCATAACATAACAGAATATTGAAAATATGAGATGAGTAGGAGAGGGGCTTTACTGAAGACCGAAAACTAAAAAATGCAAATATCTCAGTAAATAATCAACGTAGTGAAAAAATGTACATAACGACATTTATAGAACATTACATTTGCAATAAGATTGAATTTATACAATTTTTCGATCCGACGCATAATAACGAAGATATTAAGAATTTTCGAAATTCTCTCCCTCTAAACCCCCCCCCCTCCTCCTCCTGGACCGAATTCAACCATTAACGAACTTGATCTTTCTTTTTACATAAAACGATTATATATCAAGTTTGGTAACGATAAGACAATAATTGCGACCGGTAGAGTGGTAACAGACAAATATATATAAACGAACCTCTTCATATATATACAGTTTTGAATGGACCTCATTTTCGTCATCTTCTGGGTAGGATTGATGGACATTTGAAGAAAAATTTCGAAAATCGCGTCATGAGTACAACCTCAATAGCTGAGTTCCCTGAAGGGAAATCTGCTAAAAATAAAATTAGTGTATAGAGCCTACTAATGTAGGAAAGAAAGAAGAGTAAAAATTGTAGATTATAGTCTGTTGTGTATATTAATGTCTTTTAGATGTTTAATGATTAAGTCTATGTAATTACTGTTATCGGTCAAAAGTTCCTGTAAGTCATGTAGAATGTCTAAATTGTCTCTTCGTCGACAGTTAGTCAATATGTGATGTACAGTTAATGTTTCTTTACAATGTCTACAAGTCGGTGTGTCCTTGTTTGTCATTAAGTATCCGTGGGTCAGCAAGGAATGGCCAATGCGTAGTCTGGTCAGCACAACCTCGTTTCTCCTTAACAGTTTGTTTTATTTGTCCTAGTTTATTGTCGTTTGTTGTGTTCCCAAGATTGCAGCAAATTACATTTACTATAAATATAGCTCTATATATTTATTGTTTGTCTTGAATATTAACCGAAATATTTGCATTTGTATTGTGTGAGTGGTCGGCAGAAGTCGGCCATATTCGGGACTTTCCGCCGAAAGCTAGTTCGGCCGTTTCCGTAACTGTTCGTCCCTGGTAACTGTTCGTCCCTCGTGAATTGGTTTAGAGATTCGTTACTACTGCCGTTATTAGTAGGCAGATTTATCTATTGTAAAACTTCACGTGGGAAATCTGCTTAGTTTACGCAGCCCCTGTGTGACGGACTTTTAGCAGATTTCCCTTAAGGTTGAGGTCGTACTCATGACGCAAGTTTCGAAAAATTTCTTCATATGTCCATCGATCCTACCCAGGAGATGACGAAAATTGGGTCCGTTCAAAATTATATATATACATATAAAACTATATATATATATATATATATATATATATATATATATATATATATATATATATATATATATATATAGACATATATATTTGTCTGTTAACGCTCTAGCGGTCGCAATTTTCGTTTGATCGTTACCAAACTCGATATTTAAACGTTTTATGTAAAAATAAAGATCAAGTTCGTTAATGGCTGAAATCGGACCAGTGGGAGGGGGGGGGTTAAAGGGGAGGATTTTCGAAAATTCGAAATATCTCCGTCACTATACGTCGGATCGAAAACTATTACAGAATCAATCTTATTGAAAATTAAAATTACTATAAATATTTTCCTTATACATTTATTCTGTACCTTGAATATTAACCGAGATATTTGCATTTTTCTGTTTTCAGCTTCTGAGATGAGTTCGGCTAACTTCGGGTCTAGTCGTGAGTTTCCGTCAAGAGCTAGTTCGGGCCCTTCCCGTAACTGTTTGACTCTCTATTCTAAAATTTCTCATATTTCACGTGGGAAATCTGTTAGTTTACGCAGCCCCTGCGTGACGGACTTTCTTATTTCTGTAGTTCATGTTCCTATTGATCACCTTTTATATATTTATTATGATGTGCATATTAAGTTTTGTCCTTCTCTTGCTTAAATTTCTTTCTTTTTCGATTATACATACATATTCAAAACATATTTATGGCTGAATTTAATTGTGTGATCGGCTCATGATGAGGCATCATATGGAAAACTAGTTGAAAAATAAAAATAATTTCAATAATCATTTGAAGGGTTCATTTTATTTTTGTTGACCTTCCGCCATGGACTAGTTAAGTTATAGATTAGATTTAATTCTAATAAGGGGCTCTGGTTAGCCATGCGAGTTAAAGCGTTGACCTTTATCTCACATGATAAACCTAGAGTGGCGAGTTCGATTCTTGCCTGGGCAAAGGAAATTATTTAGGGACGAAATTCATTAAATAACATTCTAAAATCCCACCTTGGCTAGGAAAGAGTGGTAACCTGTAGATAACCCGTCCCAATTAGCCTTAGTTGCAAAAACGTGGACGTTAATAAATAATAGTTAATAGTTAACTCTAATAAATGCTATACATGATTATGATTTCAGTGGTTCACGGTGTGTCAAACAGTAGTGTATCTTTGGAATGATTTAAAAAAAAAAAACTTATAAAAAAACAACATTTATTTATACAAAAATATTAACAGTGAAATATATGTACAGTCTTCTGATTAACTATGTTATCGTGAGTATGGGGAGTATGAGTGTTCGCCTGAGGGGTAGTTGTTGGACACGTCCTGAGATGGGTAATAGCCTTCTGACTGCTGGGTGGGGAAGTGTGCTTCACCCTCGTACTTGACGTCTGCGTGGAATCCAGTCTTCCAGTCTGCGTGGTAGGTCACGATCTGGGTCCTGCCGTCTGGGAGGACGACGCGGTACGAGCCCTTCACGTTGTGACCGTCAGAAGTCTCCTGCTGTCCGAAGTCAGTGCCGTGGTGGGGATCTTTGACCGAGTAGCCGAATTCATAGGGGTGTGCCTGCAAAGAAAACCGCACTCGTTAATTAAAAATAACACTCATTGTTTATAAACATATATATAAATAATTAGGATCAATAAGAAGGCCAAGTCCTCTACTGTTTTTTTAATATTATGCAGAGTGCACTTTCGGAGTCAATGCTCCATCCTCGGTGCCTGCTGATTAAAGCTGCGTAGCCTGGACCACGACCGCCGGGCGACTCCCCCGATAATAATGTTGCCCATCAAGAATATCAACAAGACTGGTGTCGGACCGACAACAAACTTAGACAAATTAATCCTGCTGTTGAAGATCAGACGTTTCGTAGTTCAGATGTTTGGTAGATCATATGTCCTGTAGAAGATGTGCTATTGGAAGTTTAAAGAATGTATGAAAATAAGGAGGTTAATAGAAGAGTTTGTGGTTAAAAAGAGAGAAAGAAAATTTATTTGGACCAATGCATAAGTATTATACACCGAGTGTTATTATAAGATTTGTTACAAAATTAAGAGATTTTGGTACTACCTCGGACGTAGTCGTCCTTCATTGGTTGTACCTAAATTATAATGAGTGGCTCCACTTGACATCGGAAGACTGCCATGATATTTCCTTACAAGTTGTTGAAGATGAACTGAAATAGGACCAACCTCCAATTCCCTGTGGATTTGGCTGTTCCTAACAAACCACGGAGCATTCACCGCTATCCGAAGTACTATGCTCTGGGAGGGCTGGAGTCTCTTTTTGTGTGTGCTGCTAATGCCTAGCCAGGCTGGGAGTTAAAAAGAATTGTGTATAAGCTAATAAAAATAAGCTATTTATAACATAACAGTGGCGATGAGTTAGCTGGACTGACTCGTGGTGAAGAAAGGTCGAGGTAAAAATAAAGTTAGCCTCGACGCTGAATATGAGTAAAACGTCGGTAAAACGGTGATGCGGTCATGCTCGAAGATCAAATGCGAGAATTGCAACCCGCAGAATATGGACTTCGAGGTATGATACTTCAGGTAATGTAACAGAAGTTGGCCAAAGTTAAGTCTGTGGAAACTAAAAAGAATTGGTTTCGTTATTATTTAGACATACATACAGTACTTGGAAATTGTAAAACTGAACTCAACAACTTCAGCGGTTATTATTAAACATATAAAGACAGAGGTAGATTTCTCATTTTGTCATAGCCAAGACCATAGTTACCGTTAACTGTACTTATTTCACATCTAGTCAGTTTATACAGTTTTGAAGACAGTTTGAAATCAATGACGTGACCACTCTGGCGTATCATCCGCAATCGAATGAACAAGTAGAAAAATATTTAGGGACAATGAAAAGTAGCCTGAAAAAAGATGAGTTTGGATAAGAGGGATATATCTTTAGATTACAATTTGAATAATTTTCTTTTCAGATATCTCGTAATAACTCATTGGTGACATATTGTTGACATTACATATTGTTCTCTGTAATAAACTCAAACAATACATCTTTGATTATTGTGAAACCGCTTCCAGAAATCTGGACCTTCTCCATGTAATTCCTTTTTGAATGTGTAGTTAACAAGAGATTGTAGGTTAATTGTTATTATAATATACAATGTAATCTCCGGGTGCTACGGTTTACGGGTTTTACGGTCCTTTGACAGAAAACCATCGATTTGTACCTGTCAATGTAAGGTAACAGTTATTTCTTACACATACAGCGATGTATATAGTTATATGCCCTTCTTACACGTCCCTCGGTAAAAGTCCTGAAATTAGTTTTGACTGTTTTCCTAGTTGAAGCATCACTCGGATTTTTCCCACTTTTTTTCTTTAAAGTCTTGTTGGAAGGGTGTTTAGGGTCAATGGGCAGCGTCTTGAAGAGAGGACGATGTTCGTACCCCTCACGTTAACGATGCTTTTAATCGAGTTTAAGTAGCGTTACAGAAGTAGGTATCCAATAAGGAAATCCTTTCTGTCAATAAGATATAAACGGAGATCAGATCCAGAGGCCATTCCTTATCATTAACAAGATATAAAAAACCAACAGGTGTGCAAGAGGGAGGCAGATTTTAGCCATAAGCGTCATGAGGAAGGGCTCGCCTCGAGTGCGTGAGGCGAAGCGGAAAATTACATACTTTCTCGGAGGCCTGGAAGCCTAATAGAAATAAAGCAGCTGATGAAAGTGTTACTGGATTGGAGAAAACACTGTCCAGCATTGTACAGCACCTGTTAGCTCCGATGGCTGGCAGATCCAGACATATATACATACCTCAATTCCTATGATGGCAGATATACACATCTATGCAAATATCCATTCCAAAGCTGCACCCTTCACCCAGGTGATACTGAACCTCCTAGCACCGATGGCTGGCAGATCCAGACATATATGCATACCTCCATTCCTATGATGGCAGATATACTCCACCTATGCAAATATCCATTCCTATGCTGCACCCTTCACCCAGTTGATACTGAACCTCCTAGCACCGATGGCTGGCAGGTTCAGACATATATGCATACCTCCATTCCTATGCTGCACCCTTCATCCAGTTGATACTGAACCTCCTAGCACCGATGGCTGCCAAATCCAGACATACATGCATACCTCCATTCCTAGGCTGGTACCTTTCACCCAGGGGACACTAAATCTCCTGGCTCCGATGGCTGGCAGGTTCAGGCATACATGCATACCTCCATTCCTATGCTGGCAGATCCAGACATATATGGTTATCTCCATTCCTATGATAGCAACCATTCGCCCAGGAGATAGAACACATCCTATCTCTTATGGCTGCCACTTCCCAACATATAACCATATCTCCATTCAAATGCTGGCAACCATTCTCCCAGGTTATACTACACCTTGCTTAGATGGCTGACATATCCAGAGATATATGCATACCATCGTCACTCCTATGGAGTGGTAGACCTTGTCGTTGTTTTACTAAGAATTTTATTTGATGGTATTTTCCCCCTGATGAAAATCTAGGAGTTCTCATTTTTTAATTCGGCCTCATGGAGTCCTGTTGAGAGTGAAAGGAATAGGTCTACCAATCTGTTATCCGCTACCAATTCGATGGTGACAAGAATGATTTAATAGTTAGCCGTGATGGAAAAAATAGGTAGAAGTCATGAAGGATCCGTGAAGAGAGAGGGACAGCGAGGGAGTGAGTGTGTGTGTGTGTGTGTGTATGTGTGTGTGTGTGCGTGTGTGTGTGTGTGTGTATGTGTGTGTGTGTGTGTGTGTGTGTGAGAGAGAGAGAGAGGGAGAGAGGGAGAGAGAGAGAGAGAGAGAGAGAGAGAGAGAGTGAGAGAGAGAGCGAGAGAGAGGACGGTATATAGGTCATTGACTGTACTAGTGCAAGGCGCTGGGAACAGCAACAGCTGACCGAATGAGCTAGCAGTTCTCGGATTGGGATGAGATAAGGTATGAATAGATTGTGTAACAGGGGAGCGTTAGACACCCCCCGTCGGCGGGAAGTGAGCCCTCAACTCCCGCCAACCAGTGACATCCAGGCCCCCTCACATTGCTCCACTACAAGAATGGCCCACGACTGGACAGTCATCTCTATCTCGCTTTACACGCTCCATTTGCCTCCAAACACACTAATACAAAACTACTATTACAACATCCTAACCCACAATACAACCACCTGTATTCATCCATCTCAGCACGTTTCTATCCAACGCTCGTTTAGAAGAAACCAACTTCCTGGCTTTACACATTTTTCTCCTAATGACAAATGCAACAAAATATTTTTCAAAACTAAATGATCCCTTCCAGGTCTTCGAGGAGGTAATTTAATTTACTTATTTCATTTTTCAGACATGAATATTAAAAAAAAAAAAAAATGATTTCCTGATCAATCCCTCTGCACTGTTTAAAAGACCGTGGTAATGTTAATACAGGTAACACTCATGGGCGTTAGTGCTAATTCACATACCGAGTTTTACTTAGGGTCGTAAGTGTCAACAAAAATCTTTGACTCGTTTTATAGGTTTTAGCGTATATTCGAAAATCGCAAAAATCGATTTTTCTCCAACACTATTAGGAATAGGAACACGATGCATATGGATAGTTTTGTTCCTTTTGATGAGTAGAATCACATCTAGAAGTTTGTCTATCTACTTACCAAACACCCTGTATACAGATATATAAAATTTTGAAGGGCTCAGGTTAGCCACGTGAGTTAAAGCGTTGACTTTAATCACCACATGGTAAAACTAGAGTGCCGAGTTCGATTCTCGCCTGGGCAAAGGGATTTATTTAGTGAAGGAATTCATTAAATATAATAAAGTCCCACCCTGGCTAGAAACGGGTGGTAACCTGTAGATAATCCTTCCCAATTAGCCTCAGTTGCAAAAATAAATAATTTTTAAAACAACTAAAATTTTTAATTGACTTCATTCCCGTCTTTTTTTGTGTAGTATGGATGGACATTTGGGGTAATTTTTGAATATCTTGTCATGAGTATGACATCAATACCCGATTAAGGTAAATCTTCTAAAACTAATCAGATAGGCTTGTAAATGCACGTTATCAGAAGATCCCCAAAATCTGATTTACTTCAACTGAAAGTTGCAAATAACTAATGTTCCACTACAAGAAATTAGATAATTTACTGTTGTTTGCCTCAACCACAGGCACTTAAGTTGTGATTGTATCGCGTCGGTTGGAATTATTATTATCAATTATTGCGTAATATAATCCGTCATTAATTCCATCTTATGTTGTAAACAGTTTAAGTTGTCCGGAGAAGCACGTTTTCCGTGCGATATGTTATCGGGAGGATTTGAGCGAGATTGTTGGGAAATGTCAATTATCCATTATCATATATTGTCAGTTAGTTTGTATGTGCTGCAGTTGAAGGGAAGTAAGTTAGTCCGTCACGCAGCGGCGGAGTAAACTAAGCAGATTTCCTTGTATAACACTTGTGGTTTCAACTCACGACATGGTCTCTATTTATATGTAAAGAAACTGTGAGGACAAGGAATGGGGTTACTGAAGGCTAAGAATAAGAAAGTACGAATAACTCGCTTAGCACGCAACAAGATTGGTTTTATAACATTTTACGATCCAACCAATAATAACGAAGATATTATGAATTTTCGAAGCCACCGCTATTCCAGATCTGATTTCAGCCAATAACAAATAAGATCTGATACTGAGTACGATATAGGTCAAATAAATATTTCCGAAGTAAAATTTTTATTGAAGAATCAGACAACGAATTTATCGCTTCAGTTATTATGCACATGTATCTCGCATAATTAACGTCTCTTAAAAACGATGTTGAGAATTTAAACTTATAACAGATTGGTTTTTGATAAACCAGAAAGAGGAGTTCACTGAAGGCTGACAACCAAAAAAATCCAAATTTCTCGGTTAATATTCATGATGGAGAAAATATGTGTACATAAATATTTATTGGTAAATAGATTTGCAATAAGATTAGTTGTATACAATTTTTCAATCCAATTTGTAATCGTAACATCCGTTGAGATATTATTTTAATATGAACATATTATTTTAGTGGATTTTTTTACTTCTTTTACATACCCCAGTAAGAACAGGGAGCCCCCCCTTCCTCCCTGTTCTTGATTTTACTAATCTTAAAGAAAAAAACCCGTTTAATCACCGAGTTTCATTCAAGTGAATTTAATTTGTTCGTCCGTTGAGTAAGTATTACCTTAACATTGCGCTTCTAAGGCTAATTGGGACAGGATCTACTGGTCACCAACCTTTTCTAACCAGGGTGGGACTAATGATAATTTTTAATGAGCTCGTCAATAAATGAGTTCCTATAGCTGAGTTGAGAATCGAACTCTAGGTCTACCAAGTAAGATTATGGTCCTACTCCTTAACTCACACGTCTATAACTTGATGAATCTGTAACTGATGTCGGTACCTTATCTTTTTGTAAATATTGAATGATTAATTTCTGTGATTGAATGAAGGAGGTTTTCAATTAATAGGCCTTTAACCTTGTTAATTTATTGAAACATAGCCAAAGTTCAATAGATGAAAAACAAAAATTCAACTATCTCCTATGATAAATCAAATAAAGGGTTGGAACCGTCAGTATAAATGATACTGTAGTCATAGCTATCGGTGGAGACCGTCGTCACTGGCTGATGGTCAAGTACACAGTTGGCATTGTGCTATAGATGCAAAGGCACCATCTTCAAGCCTGTCAAAAGTAGTACAACTCCAGACGGCTTGAATATGGTGCCTTTGCATCTAAAGCACAATGTCAGCTCTACTCGACCATCTGCCAGTGACGACGGTATGCACCAACAGGTATGACTACAGTATCTCCCATGATTTATTTTCTTCTACATTTTTCGCGTCCTCTATGACGCCTCTTCACGAGCAATGCAGCTATTATAAAAAGATTTGATCACACCACCTTTGTGGTCACGTCAAGACTAACTAAAATGGAGATGTATCAGACCACTCAGCTGGCAAAATCGATACATTAAATTGATGCACGGAAATGAGTTTTGAAAAATCGAATCAAGATGAAGCATAGCTATATCTACATCTAACCGAATTGTGTATATTCCTCATCTCGCTTTCATTACATGAATTTCCGTTTCCTTGGATTCAATTCGCATTGAATAATTCTTAATAATGAGTGAAATTGATGAAAGTACACTTTTTCTTCTCTAATTAATTTATTGCGCTTCCTAAATGCAAACTGCGCCCCAAGAAGAGCGGAATATCACTAATTAATTACGAGATATCTGAGAATTATACGGAAGAATGAGAAGTGGCCATGGCTGTTGGTCTGCGCTAATAAGGTGAAAGGTAGTGCAGCAATTCGCACGCTTCGGGCGCCGATCCAGTATCAGCTGATTGTGGATGAGCAATTAAACAATAATGGCATCATTAAAATTCATCCTGGGATTTCTTCTCCGCCGCCGTCTGATTGGCTGAGCAGCGGAATCCCATCGTGTCCATGATGCATCACGATTCCTTAGTGCAAGAACGTAGAATCATAATTGATGCTGTCATGCCACGGTATGAGGCACTATTGATTTCTTTCTCCCAAATATTTAAAGCGCCCGTCACGTAGGGGCTGCGTAATCTAAGCAGATTTCCCACATGTGCCATGAATTTGCATTTATCTCAAAAAGTAAAATTTCAATGAGAACAATAATTGGTATTTATGCTTCAAACAATGTACTTCATAATATAACAGCTTATTGTTAATATGGGTAGGAGGGGGGGGGGCGTTTACTAAAGGGCGAAAACAATGAAATGCAAATATCTCGCTATAATCAATATAGCGATACAAGATACATAACAACATTTATAGCACATTGCATTTGCAATAAGATTAGTTATATACACTTTTGCGATCCATCCTATGCATAATAAGGCAGATATTAAGTATTTTCGAACTTCCTCCCCTCAAAAACCCTCTCCCACTTGTCGGATTTCAGCCATTCACGAACTAGATCTTTTTTTTTATCAGATTTCCCTTAAGGGAAATCAGCTATTGAGGTCGTACTCATGATGCGAGTTTCGACAAATTTCTTCAAATGTCCATCGATCCTACCCAGGAGATGACGAAAATGAGGTCCGTTCAAAATTATATATATATATATATATATATATATATATATATATATATATATATATATATATATATTTGTCTGTTAACGCTCTAGCGGTCGCAATTTTTTTTTGATCGTTACCAAACTCAGAATTTAATCGTTTTATGTAAAAAGTAAGATAAAGTTCGTTAATGGCTGAAATCGCACCAGTGGGAGGGGGGGGGTAGAGGGGGATTTTTGAAAATTCAAAATATCTCCGTTATTATGCGTCGGATCGAAAAATTGTATAAAATAAATCTTATTGAAAATTCAATTTACAATAAATATTGTTCTATACATTTATTTTGTATCGTGAATATTAACCGAGATATTTGCATTTGTATTCTGCGTGTGGTCGCCAGTGGGCTATGTTCAGACTATCCGCAGAGAGCTCTGGTGGCCGTTTCCATAACTATTCGTCCCTCGTAATTAGGTTTAGAGGTTAGGTTAACTGTTATTTGGGGCTAGAAACTACTGGGTTATTACGCCCTAAATAATGTTTTAGGTTTAGAGGTTTCTTACTACTACAGTTGTTATTAGGCAGATTTCTCAATTGTAAAACTTCACGTGGGAAATCTGCTTAGTTTACGCAGCCCCTGCGTGACGGACTTTTTTTTTACATTAAACGATTAAATATCGAGTTTGGTAACGGTTAAACCGAAATTGCGACCGATTGAGCGGTAACAGACAAATATATATATAAACGAACCTCATTTTCGTCATCTACCAGGTAGTATCCATGGACATTTGGAGAAATGCTTCGAAAATCGAGTCATGAGATCAACCTCAATAGATCATTTCCCTTCAGCGAAACCTGCTAATAAAAATCTGATATGTCGCTGGATCTACTGAATGTTCAAAACAAGAAAGAACGAATAATTGGCTTAATTTTCACTATACTAAAAAAATATCTATGTAGAATGACGAT
Source organism: Riptortus pedestris (assembly GCA_019009955.1). Classification (NCBI taxonomy): domain Eukaryota; kingdom Metazoa; phylum Arthropoda; class Insecta; order Hemiptera; family Alydidae; genus Riptortus; species Riptortus pedestris. The sequence continues at coordinate 145,160,707 of CM032230.1, forward strand.
TGTAGAGCATAATTAAGGAGATATCTTGAATTTGCGAAGTCAACCCCTCTAAAGCACCCCCACCCTCTCCTTATTCTTGGTCCAGATTCAGCCATTAACGAATATGAACATTAGAATTGAATCAAACGGCTAAATATCGATTATGGTTTAGATGAAAATGAAAAAAGAAAACCCTTATATCTCTGTCAATACTCATGATAGGAAAAATATGTATATAACAAAATTTGTAGGTAATTAAATTTTCAATAAGATTGGTTATTATAATAACAGATATATTTCAAATTTTCGAATTACCTTCCCTCACATAAACCCACCTTTCTCTACACCAGAATTTCAGCGGTGATCTTTACTTTTATAAAACATGCTAATACTTTGAGTTTGGTAATGATTTGACAGAGACTACGACCGCTAGAGTGGCAACATACAAATAGAGATAAAAAGCCCGTCACGCAGGGGCTGCGTAAACTAAGCAGATTTCCCACGTGATGTTTTACAATAGAGAAATTTTACGTGAGCCAAGCAGTTAAGGAAACGGCCGAACTAGCTTTTGGCGGGAAAGTCACTCGTCCGCTAGCCGCCCAGATTTCATAAAAATGCAAATATCTCGGTTAATATTCAAGATAGAGAAAAAATGTATATAACAATATTTATAGTAAATTTAATTTGCAATAATGTTGTTGTTGTTGTATAGGGTTTAAGGGCGAAAAACTACCAGGTTATCATCGCCCTGTAATATTTATAATTCACATTTTGGTATCCTCATCCATATCGCCATTGTAACAATATAAACGAGGATACAAACAATTGCACTTTAAATTTCTTTGTATAAACTCGTGTTTTTACAAAATTAAACAATTTATCGAGTTCTTTCGGCTCATCTCCAAGGGCCACTTCTATACTATTGGAAATATTGTATTTGTTTCTAATATCTGTATACTTATGGCATTCCATTAATATGTGATATATAGTCAGTTCTGTGTTACTTTTTTCACAAATCGGGGGTTGATCTTTTGTCATAAGATAGCCATGCGTAAGTCGTGTGTGCCCAATTCGGAGTCGTCCTAATACAACCTCATCTCTTCTGTTGTCTCTTGTCGAATATTTCCATGGACGGATGGTGGTTTTAATAGTTTTTAATTTATTGTTCTGGGTTTCATTCCACATGTGTTGCCAGTTTTTATTAATTTCTTCTTTGAGTTCTGCAGATGTAATTGTTGTTGGGGTGATGGAGTCGAGTTGATGGGCTTCTCTGGCTGCTAAATCTGCTTTTTCGTTACCATCTATTCCCACGTGACTTGGAATCCACATGAAGTAGACCAATTTGCAATAAGATTGATTCTGTAAAATGTTTCGATCCGACGTATAGTAACGGAGATATTTCGAATTTTCGAAAATCCTCCACTCTAACCCCCCCCCCCTCCCACAGGTCCGATTTCAGCCATTAACGAACTTGATCTTTATTTTTACATAAAACGACTAAATATCGAGTTTGGACACGATCAAACGAAAATTGCGACCGCTAGAGCGGTAACAGACAAATATATAGATAGATCTATATATATATATATATATATATATATATATATATATATATATATATAAATAGATAGATAGATATACAGTTTTGAACGGACCTCATTTTCGTCATCAACAAGGTAGGATCGATGAACATTTGAAGAAATATTTCGAAAATTCCGTCATGAGTACAACCTCAATAGCTGATTTCCTTAAGGGAAATCTGCTAACATTTGGTAAACAATATTTGGTATTTTAGCTTAGAATAAAGAAGACCATGATATAAGAGCTTATTAATATGAAATTAGCAAGAGCGGGGACTTCCCTCAAGGGAAATCTGCTATCACCTTACTTTTTTTTCTTCTATCACTGTGAGAAGTAGAGTGTGAAAGCTTGTAAGATTTACGAGTTGCTATTATGTAGAACCTTGTAGAAAGCACGCGCATCAAACATAACATTCAGACAGTCATCGGCTAATCTCTTCTGCCGGAGTTCACACATATTTTCTACTTCATAATTACACATTTTAAAGTGATGTGCCTCTATTAACACACAATTCACTGAACTTTTCAAGAGGAATTTTGTAGAATTCAACAACTTTTGAAATATCTCCGTTATTATAAGCCGGATCGCAAATTTAATTACCAATAAATATTGTTAAATAAATTTTTTCTCCATCGTGAGAATTAACCGAGATTTTTGGATTTCTTAGTTTTCAGCTTTTAGTAAACCCCACTCCTAATCATACCATATAAATAATAAGCTGTAATATCTGAAACCACTCTATTCTCATCAAAAATATTAAATCTTACCTTAGTACATAAGAAAATGAGGACCTATCAAAATTACATACGTACTTGTCAGTTAACGCTTTAGCAGGCGCATTTTTAGCAGATTTCCCTTAAGGGAAATCAGCTATTGAGGTCGTACTCATGACGCGATTTTCGAAAAATTTCTTCAAATATCCATCGATCCCACCCAGGAGATGACGAAAATGAGGTCCGTTCAAAACTATATATATATATATATATATATATATATATATATATATATATATATATATATATATATGTATTTGTCTGTTAACACTCTAGCGGTCGCAATTCTTGTTTAATCGTCACCAAACTCGGTATTTAATCGTTTTATGTAAAAAGAAAGATCAAGTTCGTTAACGGCTGAAATCGGACCAGTGGGAGGGGGGGTTTAGAGGGGGGATTTTCAAAAATTCGAAATATCTCCGTTATTATCCATCGGATCGAAATATTGTATAGAACCAATCTTACTGCAAATTTAATTTACTATAAATATTGTTATATGCATTTAGTCTCTATCTTGAATATTAACCGAGATATTTGCATTTGTAATCTGCGTGTGGTCGGACTTTCCGCCGAGAGCTCTGGTGGCCGTTTCCATAACTATTCGTCCCTCGTGAATAGGTTTAGAGGTTAGGTTAACTTTTTTTGGGGCTACAAACTACTGGGTTATTACGACGTAAATAATGTTTTAGGTTTAGAGGTTTCTTACTACTACAGTTGTTATTCGGCAGGTTTCTCTATTGTAAAACTTCACGTTGGAAATCTGCTTAGTTTACGCAGCCCCTGCGTGACGGACTTTTTTTAATCCTTACCAAACTTGATATATAAGCGTTACATGCAAAACTAAAGGTCCAGTTCGTTAATGACTGTGGGAGGGGGTTTAAGAGGGGGAAATTCAAAAATTCGAAATGTCTCTGTTATTATAAGTCTGATCGAAAAATCATGAATATACCGAGTAAATTCCTTATCTCACTTTCATTCTTGTATGAATTTCCGTTTCCTCGGCTATATACTCAATTTGCATTGAATAATTCTTAATAATGAGTGAAATTGATGAAAGTACACTTTTTCTTCTCTAATTAAATTATTGAGCTTCCTAAATGCAAACTGCGCCCCAAGAAGAGCGGAATATCACTAATTAATTATGAGATATCTGAGAGTTATACGGAAGAATGAGAAGTGGCCATGGCTGTTGGTCTGCGCTAATAAGGTGAAAGGTAGTGCAGCAATTCGCACGCTTCGGGGGCCGATCCAGTATCAGCTGATTGTGGATGAGGAAAAATTGTATAGAGTCAATTTTATTGAAATTGCATTTACCATAAATACTCAATCTTCAATATTAACCGAGGTATTAGGACTTTTAGCAGATTTCCCTTAAGGGAAATCAGCTATTGAGATTGTACTCATGACGGAATTTTCGAAATTTGTCTTCAAATGTCCATCGATCCTACCTAGTAGATGACGAAAATGAGGTCCGTTCAAAACTGTATATATATATCTATCTCTCTCTCTCTCTCTCTCTCTCTCTATATATATATATATATATATATATATATATCTATCTATCTATCTATCTATCTATCTATCTATCTATATATTTGTCTGTTACCGCTCTAGCGGTCGCAATTTTTGTTTGATCGTTACCAAACTCGATATTTAGTCGTTTTATGTAAAAAGAAAGATCAAGTTCGTTAACGGCTGAAATCGGACCACGGGGATGGGGGGTTTAGAGGGGAGGATTTCCGAAAATTCGAAATATCTCCGTTACTATTCGTCGGATCGAAAAATTGTACAGAATTAATCTTATTGCAAATTAAATTTACTATAAATATTGTTCTATATATTTATTCTGTATCTTGAATATTAACCGAGATATTTGCATTTGTATTCTGCGTGTGGTACCAGTAGGCTATGTTCGGACTTTCCGCCGAGAGCTCTGGCGGCCTTTTCCATAACTATCCGTCCCTCGTGAATAGGTTTAGAGGTTAGGTTAACTGTGTTTCGGGGCTATAAACTACTGGATTATTACGCCCTAAATAATGTTTTAGGTTTAGAGGTTTCTTTCTATTACAGTTGTTATTAGGCAGATTTCTCTATTGTAAAACTTCACGTGGGAAATCTGCTTAGTTTATGCAGCCCCTGCGTGACGGACTTTTTCTTTTTCAACTTCCACTTTGTCTCCGACTCATGCCACATAAACTATACTCTTTTATACAATGAACCACTTCATTTGAAGCATAAATACCAAATATATTTTTCAATTCATGCGAATTCGTTTTGTGATAATGTCATCATAAAGATTTTACGTTCTTGTTTCGAAAATGTTTATTTAATCTGTACCGTACTTGATATTTAACTGTTTCAGTCACCACTAAAGATAATAATTGTTATTGGTTGAAATCAGGTGGGGGCGGGGGTTAAAGGTGGAATTCGAAAATTCAATCTTGTTAAACCGTTGATGGTCTATAACTATTGTTCTTTGCATTTTTTCGTAATTCAAGAAATAAATGCATTATTCCTGCTTTCCTGTTTTAGCAGATTTCCCTTAAGGGAAATCAGCTATTGAGGTTGTACTCATGACGGAATTTTCGATTTTTTTCTTCAAATGTCCATCGACCCTACCTAGGAGATGACGAAAATGAGGTCCGTTCAAAACTGTATATATATATATGTCTGTTACCGCTCTAGCGGTCGCAATTTTTGTGTATTCGTTACCAAACTCGATATTTAGTCGTTTTATGTAAAAAGAAAGATCAAGTTCGTTAACAGCTGAAATCGGACCAGGGGGAGGGGTGGTTTAGAGGGGGGAGAATTTCGAAAATTCGAAATATCTCCGTTACTATAAGTCGGATCGAAAAAGTGTATAAAATCAATCTTATTGAAAATTAAATACACTATAAATGATGTTATATACATATATTCTCTATCTTGAATATTAACCGAGATATTTACATATTTCAGTTTTCAGCCTTTAGTAAACCTCCACTTCTACTAGTGTTGCATAAATAATGCTCTGTTATATAATAAAAGATATTAATTGAAGCCCAAATACTAAATATTGTTTTCATTGAACAACATACTTTGTGAGATATATGCAAATACGTTCTGGTGACCCCCCCCCCCTCCTTTTGTTTTTGGATTACTAAAATTTGAGTGATTGAGATAAAACTGATTCTGATTCATTACAAATTACACCACTAGCTTTAGTAAATTGTTTTCAATAAAATTAATATGTTATATTCAAATATATTCCATTAATTGTTTGTCTTTCCGGTCTATCTATGCAGCACTACGAGGTTGGCTTGCCTGCTTGTTTACAATTCAGCCTTGTATTGTACATTTACTGAGCATTCACGGTAGTGCTACCTGTATGTATATTTATCTATTGTAAACCTTCACGCGGGAAATCTGCTTAGTTTACGCAGCCCCTGCGTGATGGACTTTTATCAAATTTTCAGTCGCATAACTGTTTTGCATATGAAACATGGCATATTTACTGACTGGCCACTTTATGGAGTCAAATAACTGTAGATTCGCACCAAAATATAGTTTTCCAGGCACTGGCACTTATAGTGATTCTCCATCCAGCATATTCATCAGACATTGTCCCCACAGATTTTGACTTACTTCGGGCCCTTTAAAACTCTCTTAACAGGAAACATTTTAATTGGTCCCAGAACTGTAAAACGCACATAGAGGGGTTTATCTGAGAAGTTCTGGGAGGACGGAATTAAAACAATACCTGACTGATGGCATCATGTAATAGATGAAAATGGGTCATACTCGTATATAATTGATCAGAAATACTTAGAAGAATCTGAACTTTCTATTGAAATCTCCTATAAAGAACGCTTCGAGCTTATTTTACAACCCAATATATTAGGTAAATTTTAAAAAGAGACATTTACTATGTATATGTGTATATTTATGGGCAGTATAAACATTAAACACAACTAAAGGGAGAACGAGGAAGTGATTGAGAGTTAGAATTGGAAAAGCCGATGGGAATCGAATTCTAGAATTCAGGAATTGTAAAGGATTCATGAATAATAATTATTTCCCAGAGATAAAAAGTAAATAATGCTAGGCGGCTTCCCAAATGAACTGATTTGAACTCCAAATGACGTTCTTTTGCGTGGGGTCTCTCGGAGTCCTGAGGTCTCGTCTCATCGGGAAGCAGGAAGGACCAGGAACCCGGGAGGATGATCGATTCGTCCTGGAAGTGGAGGAAGAGTAACGCCCCATACACATCCTCTCACCGATTCAATTACCTTCCCCCCGTCAATCCTTTATGTACCTTACTCCGGGATTACGTAGTGCGCTACCCCATTGCCCGCTCGGCTACCGGCGTCAGAGGGGAAGTAGGTAATCTTGTTATACATACGTTTCCTTATTTGCGCAACGGAGGAATCTCAATGGTCTACGTTGTAAGATATGGAATTTCAAATTAATTTCTCAAGGCGAGACCCGACTGAGAAAGAATCTTGTATGGATTTCACTTAAGGGAAATCAGCTATTGAGATTGTACTTATAACGCGACTTTAGAAAAATTTTTCCTCATATCTTCATCGATCCTACCTAGTAGATAACGAAATAAAAAAAGTCCGTCACGCAGGGGCTGCGTAAACTAAGCAGATTTCCCACGTGAAGTTTTACTCTCATCCGTTATCCGCTCCGATTTCATAAAAATGCAAATATCTCAGTTAATATTCAAGATAGAGAATAAATGTATATAACAATATTTATAGTATATTTAATTTTCAATAAGATTGATTCTATACAATGTTTGATCCGACGTATAGTAACGGAAATATTTCGAATTTTAGAAAATCCTCCCCTCTAAACTCCCCCTCCCACTGATCCGATTTCAGCCATTAAGAACTTGATCTTTCTTTTAACATAGAACGACTAAATATCGAGTTTGGTAACGATCAAACAAAAATTGCGACCGCTAGAAGAAATATATATATATATATATATATATATATATATATATATATATATATATATATACAGTTTGGAACGGACCTCATTTTTGTCATCTACTAGGTAGGATCGATGGACATTTGAAGAAAAATTTTGAAATTTCCGTCATGAGTACAACCTCAATAGCTGATTCCCCTTAAGGGAAATCTGCTAAAAAATGACGGTCTGTTAAAAATTATATACACTAGTCTGTTACCGGTCTAGCGGTCGCAACCGCTTAGATCATACCAAACTTGGCATTTAAGCATTTCAAGGCAATCTAAAGGTAAAATGTAGGAGTGGCGGGGTTAGAGGGAGATTTTGAACATACGAACTATCCCTGTTAATATAATTTGGATCAAAAAATTGTATAGAACTAATCTTCTTGCAAATAAAATGTACTATGAATATTGCAATATTTATAACATATCAAAATAAAGCAAATGTACGATATCTTCAAAGAAATTGGTTCATTATAACATAAATAGGATTGGGGGTTTACTGAAGGTTCATAACTAAAAAATCCAAATATTTCGGTTAATATTAAAGATAGGAATAAAAGTATATAACAGTACTTATAGTACATTTAATTTGAAAAAAAAAAGTTTCTATACAGTTTTTCGACCCAAATTATAAAACTGAGATATATTGAAGTTCCGAATTCCCTCCTCCCCACTCGGGCTCCTTCGATTTTAGCCGTAAAAAAACTCGACCATTCGTTTTGCATGGACCGCTTATACATTGAGTGTCTTAATAAAAATTGCGACCACTAGAGCGGTAACAGACAAGTTATATGCAATTTTGACTGGTCCTCATTTTCGTCATCTACAAGGTAAGATCGATGAACATTTGAGGAAATGTTTCGAAAATTGCGTCATGAGTACAACCTCAATAGCTGATTTACCTTAGGTGAAATGTATTACGTGTGGGCCTTGTCACTCTCTCTCTCTCTCTCTCTCTCTCTCTCTCTCTCTCAGCATGCTCACATTAAATTAATATTTGTTTACGTGACCCATATTGGAGATAATGTAAAAAAAAATTGAGCAGTTTCAAAGCCATTATCACCCAATTTTCAACCTGGAAAGAGTATACTTCCGTCAGATGAGTGAATGTGTGTCATTACGTATTATGCTATTGAATAGTTTGATTAATAAAATTTTAAACTTGCGTCACCTCCACTATTAAGTTCTCAAAATATGTCGGTCGTTAATATTAAACGCTTCACGATCAAATTAGTTTTTAGTGTTATAGTGGAATCATTTTGAAAGGCTAGAGAAGGAAAATGGGTGTTGACCCAAGACTGTAGCAGAGATGCAGGTAATATTTAAACTAAATGTATACAACAAGCAATTTAGTAAGTAATGTGTTTGACAAGCTACATTATGCAACATTCTTGGAACCGCTGCATAATGAGGAAGGTATTTACTTCCCTAAATCCCCATTCCTTCAAGTTCAATTTGAGAAAATAACCAATTTCACATATAGTTATATAAATAACACTTAAACATTATGTTGTTTATTTTTTTACTATTAATGAAAAATTTCTCAGAGAGCGAAACATAATTACCCCCCCCCCCCTGATGCTATGGATGGAAACGAAATATATTTTCAAACGTGAATCAACCAAAAACCAATCTACCCCAATGACCAGGTCATGGTCCACCCCCTCTTTTTACTTACGGGATTTTGTAAATGGAAGAATACAGATTAGAATGTCGGAAAACGTCAACTATATGTTCTACGATTGGAAAATCTGCTTAGCCCAGTGTTTATGCACTGGACGTGGGCATATTAACAGGTGGTTTGGATTATAAATCGAGCCAAGGATGGTCCAGATTGGATGATAAGTTCAGTCAAGGTTGGTATAGACTGGATGATAAGTTCAGCCAAGGACGGCACAGATAGGATGATAAATCTAGCAGAGGCTGGTACAGTTTGGATGAAAGTCCAGCCAAGATGAAACAGACTGGATGAGAAGTCCAGTCAAGGATGGTACAGATTGGAAGATATGTTGCCAAGGATGGTGCAGTTTGGATGATAAGTCCACCTTAAGATGGTACAGATTGGATGATAAGTTCAGCCAAGGACGGTACAGATTGGATGATAATTCCAGACCAACTATGGTACAGATTGGATGATAAGTTCAGCCAAGGACGGTACAGATTGGATGATAATTCCAGACCAACTATGGTACAGATTGGATGATAAGTTCAGCCAAGGACGGTACAGATTGGATAGTAAGTTCAGCTAAGGATGGTACAGATTGGATGATAACTTCAACCAAGGATGGTACAAATTCGATGATAAGTTCAGCCAAGGATGGTACTGACTGAATGATAAGTCCAGCCAAGATGGTACAGACTGGATGATAAGTTCAAGTATTTTACAGATTGGATGATAATTTCAGCAGAGTATGGTACAAATTGGATGATAAATCTAGCACTTCTCACAGCATTTAACAAAAAAATAAAAAACCAACCAAATATTAATTAAAACTTTCAAAATTCCCAAATCATTTCAAGAAGTTAAATCCTTTCAATTAACAATGTTATAAGTCATGTATAATTTCAGTTAACTGGAAAAAATGAAATAACTAAATTAGTTCTAACTTTTTTTATGGTTGCTCATATCTTCATAAGGGTTTTATTTTATTTCTTTCAACCCTGATGATGACAGAATAAAGCTCAGTGCTTATAAATTTTGTGGGGCCAATGTATGCAATTTAAGAATTTAGTAAGAAAAGGTAAATCTTAACTTTGTTTGAGCGTTGTCGGCTAGGCCACATGAGGTAAACTCAGACGGCTAGACGGATAGAGAATGATTTGAAGCAACACTAACAAGTGTCGAAGGGTCGTCGACGGCCGCCATTTGGGAAAGAGTGCCACTGTCGAACACCCTTCGACAGCTGCCCTTAACGTGTTAATGTGATATTGTATATTGTTTATGAACTATTTGTAAATGGTAACCTCGTGGTGTTCCTCATGGTGTTCTTCATGACCTCCTCCGTAGCCACTGTCGACGAAACCTTGGTTGAAGTTCTCGTAACCTCCTCCAGACGATGAGCCGTGGTTGAAGTTCTCGTATCCACTGGACGAGCCGTGGTTGTAGTTTTCGTATCCTCCCAGGCTGTTGGAGGGCACTTCCCCGCCGTAGCCGCCTCCGCTGTAGTCACAGCTGACTCCAATCAGCACCAAACTCCATACTCCTACCTGCAACAACAGAAAAGGAAACCCATTATAGCAAGATCAGCAACGCAGCCCGTCAGGAAGCCTTGGATTTGGGATGGCTTATTACTTAGGCATTGGAAATGCAAGGGTCATGTTCAAGGATTGATGGCTGTAGTTGGTCTGAACTAGCCACCGAATGGAGACCGTATAACAGGAAGACAGAGGAAGAGGTGGGCAGACAGCTAGAAGAAGCTGGCGTCCGGGAAGTGTTGCAAGAAACATGGAAGGCAACAACTCCAACCCCAAATAGGTTTGGTCACCGCGGGGATTTACACCTTTTTGCATCAAAGATTCCTTGCAGGGCTACAATTAAAAATTTAGAGTCCGTCAAGTATGGGCTGCGTAAACTAAGCCGATTTTCAAAGTGTTGCCACGTACTTCGAATTATCTCAAAAAGTGAAGGTTCAATGACAACAATATTTAATATTAATGCTTTAAATAATATGCTTCATAATATAACAGCTTATTGTTAATATGACATGAGTAGGAGAGGGGGTTTACTAAAGGCCGAAAACTATAAAATGCATATATTTCAGTTAATAATCAAGATAGCGAAAAAACGTACATAACAACATTAATAGAACATTACATTTTCAATAGCATTGGTTCTATACAACATTTCTATCCGACGCATAATAACGGAGATATCAAGAATTTTCAAAATTCCTCCCCCCTCACTCTGGTCGGATTTCAGCAATTAACGAACTTGATCTATGTTTTTACATATCGAGTTTGGTAATGATTAAACCAAAATGGCGACAGCTACTAAGTAGGATCGGTCGACATTTGAACAAATCTTTCAAAAACCACGTCATGAGTACAACGTCACATTACATCGTATAAAAGAAAAAAAATAAATTGATATATTTGTTATATTATGTTTGTCTACGTTATTTCTAATTTACGTTCTCAGACGCCCGGAAGTCGGACAAGTGGGAGAGGGGCTTTAGAGAGATGAATTTGAAAATTCGGAATATCTCCTTTATTATACGTCTGATCGAACCAAACTTATTGTAAATTGAAATTGCTATAAATATTTTTATTTATATGTATGTTTTTTTTCAATCTTCAATACTAATCGTGGTGTTTTCATTCTTTATTTTTAGCAAATTTCCCTTAAGAGAAATCTGCTATTGAGGTTCGTACTCATGATGCGAGTTTTGAAAAATTTCTTCAAATGTCCATCGATCCTATAGATGACGAAAATAGGTCCGTTCAAAATTATATAATATATATATATATATATATATATATATATATATATATATTTTTTTTTTTTACTGTTAACGCTCTAGCGGTCGCAATTTTTATTTGATCGTTACCAAACTTCATATTTAAGCGTTTTACGTAAAAAAAAGATCAAGTTCGTTAATGGCTGAAATCGGACCTGTGGGAGGGGGGGGGGTTTAGAGGGGGGATTTTCGAAAATTCGAATCATCTCCGTTATTATACGATGGATCGAAAAATTGTTCAGAATCAATCTTATTGCAAATTAAATTTACTGTAAATTGTGTTCTATACATTTATTATGTATCTTGAATATTAACCGAGATATTTGCATTTGTATGCATGTGTATGGTCGGATGGAGTCGGCTATGTTCGTGACCCTCTGCCGAGAGCTAGTTCGGGCCGTTTCGGTAACTATTTGTCCATCGTGAATAGGTTTAGAGATTCCCTACTACTGTTGTTATTAGGCGGATTCTCTATTGTAAAACTTCACGTGTCAAATCTGCTTAGTTTACGCAGCCCCTGGGTGACGGACTTTTTTACGTTCAGTAAACCCCTACTCCTACTCTTTTCAGAATAACAATGAGCTGTTATATCGCGAACCAAGTTATTCCATGCTCCAATACGAGATCATCTCCTAATTGTCCCTTCATTTCGTATGTTCTAGCTGTTGACAGTTTCGTTCAATCTCTACCAAAGTCGATATTTAAACGTCTTATGTAACAATAAACATCAAGTTGAAAGTTAAAAATATTTACACTGTTGCACATCGGATTGATATGAAACCATTCTCGTTGCAATTTAATTTACTATAAATGTTTTCCCACTATCTAGATTATTGAATGAAATATTTGCACGTTTAGTTCCCAGCTGTTAGTAAAACCCGTACTAAAAAAAAAGATGTTATATAATGAGCCACTTGAATTGAATCTTAAATACCAGATATTGTTTTCGTTAAACTATTACTGTATGAGATACAAACAAATACGTAGATTAATATTTCGTGGTTTCGAATAGGAAATATGTATTTTTTCTACACCATTCTCGATATTTTAATGTTTTATTCAACAATAAAGATCATATTGTTAAATGGCTGGAAACGGAAGTGGGATTGGGGATTTATTAATATATCTCCGTTATTTTTAATTGGATCCAAAAAAAAATAGAACCAATCTTCGTGAATTAACCAAAACCCCATTTACCCCAATGACCAGTTCATGGTCAACCCCTCTTTTTACTTACGGGATTTTGTAAAGGGAAGAATATAGATTAGAATATCGAAAAACGTCAACTATATGTTCTACGATTGAAAAATCTGCTCAGCCCAGACAGTGTTTAAGCACTGGACTTAGGCATATTAACAGGTGGTTTGGATGATAAATCGAACCAAGGATGTTACAGATTGGGTGATAAGTTCAGCCAAAGATGGTAAAGATTGGATGATAAGTCCAGCCTAGGATGGTACAGTTTGGATGATAAATCGAGCCAAGGATGGTACATATTAGATGATAAGTTCGGTCAAGGATGGTACAGATTGGATGGTAAGTTCAGTCGAACCAATCTTCGTAAACTTGTGTTGTTCTACAATTCCTGATCTTTACATTTATTTCGAAATTAAAATATTAAGCACGTTATTTATACTTGTATTCCACCTTCAGTAGACCCCCGTTACTGGGGGCCCCAAAATCGTCCAATTTTGATTCAGAGATAGAAAATATATTGGGAGAGGAGATCGACAACGTGTCACAGCATCAGATGGGAAATCTGCTTAGTTTACAAAGCCCCTGCGTGACGGACTTAGTCCAGCTAAAGCGTCTAAACTTTGTTACTTCAACATCTAATTATAATGGTCGAAGGAAATATTTGATATAGTTTGTTTCTTGTTCGTCCAATTTATCTATTGATGGGAACTATCAACAGGTTTGCTGGCCCAATCTTAAGATCCTTGCTGAGGTAGGGATTGACCATGTTGTCTGCAAGGATATGGAAACTTCTACATTCCCAGGAGTTAGCTACTGGATAGAAGGAAGCAGCGATCCGTAGCACCCCAGGATGGTCTACGCTAATAGGATCAGCTCTGCTGGATACGATATGAGATCGAACCTCGTAGAAAGTTATAATCTACATATATATGAGTCAGCCTCATTTCTCCGACGAGAATAGCCCCATAACACATTCTAGTCTCAACAAGGTCACCGTAAATAAAAATAAAAATTTACGAGCTCTTGATACGTTAAATATAATCTGGATGACACACTTTTTCTCGCTCGAGTCTCAAAATCGGCCGCTGTGTTACATGTTTCACTGTGTAGAAAGTTTTGGGAGAGCAGTGCCCGTTAATGCTGACTTATATAGCCCGAGCTCAAATCACCCAAATGGACCTTGACGAACTTTCCACTTTCATAACTTATTAGAAAATAATATTTGTATGTAGATTCATGGACTTAGATCAAGTTTAGGTAGGGATTAGAGCGAGTTCCACTCCCTTGCTTTCTGGACAGATTAATCTTTCCAATATCTACAGCTTGATGTACATTTCCAATTTCCATATTTATCGCTGATTATGAGAAATCAGGAGGCCGAATGGTTACACCGAGGGTCTCTTCCCTTTGTAACCTGAACAAAAGCCACTTATTAGCAGATTATGGATGTATGTACTTTTTTCGGTTGGCATTATATTACATTATTATTGAGATCTTTAGACGCCAACTAGCGAGACTCAAGAGATTCTTGATCAGTGTTTTACGTAGAAACGGTATCAAATCGACGTACAACCCTCGTTAACCAAGCAGAATCTGGAATGAGCTGTTTTAGCAGATTTCCCTTAAGGGAAACCAGCTATTGAGGTCGTACTCATGTGGCGATTTTCGAAAAATTTCGAGATATTTGCATTTTTATGAAGTCTGTGGTCAGTTCGGATTATGTCGGCCATTTCCGTCATTTCTCGGCTCAGGTGGAAGCTTCTACTAACCTTACCTCTCGTTTCTAACCTTACTTTACCTTCGTTACTTTGTGAGATTTATGCTAATACGTTCTGTTCATCCGCCCCCCCCTTCTTTAGTTCTTGGACTTTCTCTATTGTTAAACTTCACATGGGAAATCTGCTTAGTTTACGCAGCCCCTGCGTGACGGAATTTTGTGTAGACTGGCGGTCCTCATTGCACACGGAAGGTCTGTGGTCGCTACACCCTTCTCCAGCCTGCCTGAGAACGGGTTCCAAACATATCTACTTGTTGGACTCCCGCTGATCCACAAGCACAACGACACTAACGCGCTCTGGCAGCGAACTCGTGAACTAATATTCTTGGCGAGGATCGGACCTGCACCTATTTTTACCTTTACCTTACTCAGGGCAATGGTAGATATACCAACGCCTCAACTCAAAGCCACCTGGACTCCCTTATGAAATCCCACCGGAAATATGAGGGTTTCGAAAATTCAAACAAGTCTTTTATTATGAATCGGATTGAAAATTTTGTAGAAATAATTTTGTTAATCTATTGATGACCTACAATTGTTGTTTTATACGTTTATTCGTAATTTATTCAAGAAATTTATTCGTATTTTCTTGTTTTCAGCATTTTTTAAACCCCCCGCTTCTACTCATCGGATTTTTACTTAGTAATAGAGAATATATGGTGAGATGAGATTTAGTCTCATACCAACACGTGGAAAATCTTTTTAGTTGAGACAGTCCTTTTGTGATAGATTTGTTATTTATACGAATTAGCTGCATTGGTTTCATTATTTCAATTGTTACTACCAGCAATACCGAAGGAAATTTTAACTTTAGTCCTTTCTATAATTCCTGTGTATGTTCCAACGTTATGTGAGCTGGTTTTTAGCTGAGAGATTGTAAGGAAGACAGAATCCTTTCCTTGGTGCTTAGTCTGAAGGATATGGGATTAGTCATACCATTACGTGGGAAAATTGCTTAGTATAAGCAGACCCTACGTGACAGACTTATATAGCATACAAATACAAGATATGTATGAAGAACAGTAAACGAATTCAAATTTTATTAAAGAAAAAATATTGTTCTCAATTTTTTAAGTGCTTGACATTGTGTAATGTATTAAATATTTTAATGGAGTTATTTAGGCAAAAAAGTCCGTCACGCAAGCGCTGCGTAAACTAAGCAGATTTCCCACATGAAGTTTTACAATAGAGAAATCTGCCTAATAACAACTGTAGTAGTAAGAAACCTCTAAACCTAAAACATTATTTAGGGCGTAATAACCCAGTAGTTTCTAGCCCCAAAAAACAGTTAACCTAACCTCTATACCTATTCACGAGGGACGAATAGTTATGGAAACGGCCACCAGAGCTCTCGGCGTCCGGTGAAAGTCCGAACATAGCCTCCTGGTAACCACACGCAGAATACAAATGCAAATATCTCGGCTAATATTCAAGATAGAGAACAAGTGTATATAACATTATTTATAGTAAAGTTAATTTGCAATAAGATTGATTCTGTACAATTTTTCGATCCGACGTATAGTAACGGAGGTATTTCGAATTTTCGTAAATCTCCCCCTCTAAACCCCCCCTCCCACTGGTCCGATTTCAGCTGTTAACGAACTTGATCTTTCTTTTTACATAAAACGCAGGTAACAGACAAATATATATATATATATATATATATATATATATATATATATATATATATACAGTTTTGAACGGACCTCATTTTCGTCATCTACTAGGTAGGATCGATGGACATTTGAAGAAAAATGTCGAAAATTCCGTCATGAGTACAACCTCAATAGCTGATTTCCCTTAAGGGAAATCTGCTAAGAACATAGAAACCATTGCAGATAAACTCGTAAAATTGTTTATTATTTTCTACTTCATTCATTTTATGGCAAAAGCTAGGTATTTGAGAAGTTTTTAGAAAATCAGTTCTAATTAATTTAATTATTCTATAATGTTGTATATTTAAAAACCATGGAGGGGCTCAGGTTAGAGGTTAGAGTTAAGGCGTTCGACTGTAAATCTAGAGTCCTGACTTCGATTTTCACCTGGACATTAGGAATTTAATTAGTGACAAGCTCATGGAATAATATCATTAGTCCCACCCTGGCTAGAAAATGGTGGTATCTTGTAAAACCCCGTCTCAATTAGCCTTATTAATACATATTGGACGTTAATAAATAACAGTTATAAAAAGAATTGTAAAATTTTGTAATAATTTTGACATTTAAAAAAGTTTGGTATATGACGTCTATATACTTTTTCAATTAAATTATTTTTAGATTAGTTACTTTCATGAGATATTTGATGAGGGAACTAGAAAGTTTGAAGATTTGAGCTACCGTATAACCAAAATTTAGCCTCCAATCCAGGAAATACATAATTATAAATGGAAGGATCATTTTTTGCATTGAATGACATATTACAAGGCGGCCCTTCACAAATAACTTCAATGTATAAAAAAAAAAAACATTGGATTAAGTAAGCCAATCAAATTTTCCCATTCTACATAGCAATCCAATCACTTTATGTTCCATAAATTTCCCCTGTCACAATAGCTTTCTATTTCAATATCAGGGGACAATTGAAAATTGTATTATTTCAATCAACTTCATTTGTAAGATATCATTCATCTTAATTGAATGGCGTATACTTTTGTGATTTGGAAATATATTTCTTAAGAAAGAATCCATTCTTCAAGTAATTACTGAGTTCACTCTAGAGAAGAAAGTAACTAATTATACATCTAGTAAACGAATCTACGAAACGTTTTTTTGTTATGAAGATTCGATCGTGTTATAGTTAAAATTTAGGAACATTTGAAAAATCCTTTTTTTTATTCCTAGACTTCCTTGGCTTATTATTTAAGAAATAAATTTAAAAAAAATCATCAGTCGTTTCTCTTCAATTGAAAATCATTATTATAATTATTTATTAACGTTCACTTTTTGCAACTAAGGCTAATCAGGACGGGTTATCTACAGGTTACCACCCTTTTCTAGTCATTGTGGGACTTAGGATTTTATTTAATGAATTTCGTCACTAAATAAATTCCCTTGCTCAGGCGGGAGTCGAACTCACCACTCCAGGATTGGCGAAATTGAAAATGAGATTAACCGTTTGAGAAAGCATCTATTAAAGTTATTGTTTGTAACAATAATGAAAACATATGTTTGACAAGGAAACCATATTAGATAACTATTTATTAACGTCTGCTTTTTGCAAATATGGCTAATTGGGACGGGTTATCTACAGGTTAGCACCCTTTTCTAGTCAGGGTGGGACTAAGGATTTTAATTAATGAATTCCGTCACTAAATAAATTCCAATTCCCCAGGCGGGAATCGAACTCGCCACTCTGAGATTTACAATGGCCACTCAAATGGCTAACCTGAGCCCCGACAGATATTTTAAAAATATTTCCTTAACTTTCAGTGAGTAAAACTTTGTTGGTAACGGTTAAGAAAAAAACCTAAGATTTTTTTTAATGTAACCCAGTTAATAAAGGGGGTTTGGTATGAGTAACCATTGGAAACTAAGATTACGAACTATGTAATTAGTAATAATTAAATTTAATAGCTTATGAATTCCTCCCGGATAAAGTAATTATGCTAAATCCTCGGATAAGATATGTGAAGAGGGGCTTAAGTCTCTGCACGACACCAAACAACACCTTCGCATTGCCCACAGTTCATTCACCTCTCTCTCTATTATTTATTTATTAAATAAAGAGTATGCTGCTTGGCGATATTCAACAAAACAGAAATAAAAAGACAAATATAACAAAACGAAAAAGAGAAATTAATCACCAACTACTACAAAACAGAAAAATACGGTCAAATAAGAATTGCGACCACCAGAGCGGTAAAATACAAGTATTTGTATGTATAATTTTGAACGAACCTAATTTTCGTCTTTTACTTGGTAGGATCGATGGTCATTTGAGGAAAGTTTTCAAAAATCATTTCATGAGTACGGCCTCAATAGCTGATTTCCCTCAAGGTAAATCTGCTAATAATGCTCAATTACTTTTAGCAGATTTCAGAGGAAGGGAAATCAG
Organism: Riptortus pedestris; assembly: GCA_019009955.1. Lineage (NCBI taxonomy): Eukaryota > Metazoa > Arthropoda > Insecta > Hemiptera > Alydidae > Riptortus > Riptortus pedestris. Next base: position 145,179,488 of record CM032230.1, read on the forward strand.
CTATTGAGGTCGTATATATATATATATATATATATATATATATATATATGTGTGTGTGTGTGTGTGTGGCTGCTAACTGTCTAGCGGTTGCCATTTTTGTTTGATCGTCAACAAACTCAATATTTAATTGTTTCATGTAAAACGAAAGATCAAGTTCGTTAGTCACTGAAATCGGACAAGTGGGAATAGAAGTTTAGAAAAAGGATTTACGAAAATTCAAAATATCTCCATTATTATACAGCAATTCAAAATTTGTATAGAACCAATCTCATTTCAAATTAAATGTACTATAAATATTGTTATATACATTTATTCTCTATCTGGAATATTAATCGAAATATTTGCATTTTTTAGTTTTCTGTCTTCAGTAAACCTACACCTTGTAACTTCTACATATTTTACATAAATATAATAAACCACATTATTAGTAGCTTAATTACCAAATGTTTTTTTCAAGAGAACTTTACTATACGAGATACATGTAATATGTTCTAGTGACCCACCCCCCTGCCTTAATTTCTTGGACTACTAAAATATGACTGAGATAAAAATTATTCTGACTTATTATAAATTACAGAACTATATATAGTAAATAGTTTTCATTAACATTAATATCCTATATTCTGATATATTTTAGTATTGCTTTTTTTTTTCGGTGAGAAGCTGTCAGACCTGTTTGTTTACGTTTGAGACGCTTCCCGTCAGGAGTTGAAAGATTTCTTATTTCCGTTTGTATTTATTAACTTAATATTCACGGTGGTGTTGTGTTACCAGTAAGCAGATTCATCTATTATTAAACTTCTCGAGGGAAATCTGCTTAGTTTACGCAGCCCATGCGTGACGGATTTTTTTCTTTTGTCATTATTCAAAATACTCATGGAATTCTCACTGCGAAACACCTACACTTTTTTTTTTCCTTTTCTTAAAACGGTTTCTTTTGACTATGGCCCTATCAAATTTTCAGAAAAGCCAATAGAATTTCCACGGTCCGTCAATGTTATTTTTTTTCGTCTGAACTGATTTAGAATGAAATTCTGTTGATTGACAGAAAGAATAGCTCATCTGTCAAAGCAATTGGAACATTCCCATTTGACAGAAGAGAAAGATGGCTGCCAGCTGTTTGAGAAGGGAAATCCTTACAATTACCTAACTGTGTTTTCCAGAAACATCAATGTTATCTTACTGATTCAGACAAATCTCTCTTAAAGGTTAGGCTTTGATGAGAGCTGTTATTTCAATCCGGGGGGAAAGTTCAATCATTAATCATCAACACAATAACAATAATTGAGTTGTAATCTTCGAATATAATTACCATTGAAGTTGCCTCATATATCTAATCTATTAGCAGATTTCCCTTGAAGTTGTACTCGATTTTCGAAAAATGTCATCGATCTTTTCCAGGAGATGACGAAAATGAGTTCCCTTCAAAACTATAATATCGCGAACCTTGTCTGAGTTAACATTATTAAATTTCTCTTCTTTCTTAATTGTTTTTTTGTTTATTTAGTACTGTTATACCTACCTATTAGTAAATTCTTGTCAGTTATACTCAATTCTAGTTTGTAAAAATATGTTTATATATAAGCTACTAACATTGAAAACTATCGCATTATATAAGGGCCAAATCCATTGTAAGCAATAAATAAATAAAAATAAATAAATATATATATATATATATATATATATATATATATATTATAGCATATATTTATATATATATATACCTGTAAACGCTCAATTGGTCGCAATTTTTGTCTGATCGTTACCAAACTCGTCATTTAAACGTTTTATGTAAAACAGTCGTTCAACGATCAAGTTCGTTATGGGTGAAATCCGATCAGTTGAGGTGGTGTTTAGAGGAAAGGAATTTCGAAAATTCGAAATATCTCCGTTACTACACGTTAGATCGAAAACTTATATAGAACCAATCTTATTGAAAATTAAATTTACTATAAATATTGTTATATACATGTATTCTCTATCTTGAATATTAAAAGAGATATTTGCATTTTTATTAAGTGTGTGGGAATAACGGACGAGATGTGATCGACTATAGTCGGTATTGTTCCTGAGATTCCACCGAATATTCATAATATCTCCGATATATTGCGTGGATCGCAAACTCGTATAGAACCAATTATATCGTGAATTTAATGTTCTATAAATGTTGTTATGGATGTTTCTTCACTATCTTGATTATTAACCGAGATATTTGCATTTTTTTAGTTTTTGGCCTTCCGTAAGCCCCCACTCCTACTCATGTAATATTAATGATAAGCTGTTATATAGTGAGCCACTTTATTTGAAGCCTAAATACCAAATATTGTTCTCAATGAACTTATACGTTTTGAGGTAAATACAAATACGTGACCCACGTGGGAAATCTACTTAGTTAAAGCTCTCCTTGTTCGACGGACTTTATCTTCTATAATATAACGGCTCATTGTTAATATGGCATGATTAGGAGGGGGGGGCGTTTACTGAAGGGCGCAAACAATGAAATGCAAATATCTCGCTTAATAATCAAGATAGCGATACAAGATACATAACAAAAAAAAATAAAAAATTTATAGTCCATTACATTTGCAATAAGATTAGTTCTATACACTTTTTCGATCCTAAGCATAATAACGGAGATATTAAGTATTTTCGAACTTCCTCCCCTCTAAACCCCTTTCCCACTTGTCGAATTTCAGCCATTCACGAATCTATCTTTTTACATTATACGATTAAATGTCGAGTTTGTGGGACGGACTTTATTTTCTATTTCTTGTGTTGTGAACGTTTTATCTAATTTTTTTATTTTTTTATTCCTTTCTTTATCGATTATTTGAACGTTATCGAAATTAAATGAGTATTTTTGTTTATGGATATATATATATATATATATATATATATATATATATATATACGAAGGTGCTTGCTGAGTTGGGAAGTGCGCTAGGGTGGGCGTATTTTATTAAATTTAATAGCCTGAATCCTCTAGGAAAAAAAATACAGAAAGCGAACTAATAATGTGTAAATACCCCTCTCAAATCCTCACCTATATATTTTATATAGTCTTTTAAAATAACACACTTCCGGCCGGTAATTTGCAGCTTCTTATGAATATGTATGAAGCTCGCTTGAACTGGTTAGGGCGAAAACAAGGTTTAAGGATTCTCTTCGAATCCATTTTGAAGGGAAAATGATCTTCCCAATGTTAGAAGATAATTACGGTATTATTTTTTTTTTTTTCGTTTCTCGTGAAAATACGTATCACTATTATTATCTTCTAACACGCCATTACGGAAATTAGACATGGAATGTCCGTGACTCAGTAATATATTAAATATTGAGTAGTAATCAAATAAATATTTTCAGTACGTAAAATCTTAAATCATGGTGTCATCACACAACGTATTTGCACGTACCTACCATAGTAATTGTTCAATAAATACGATATTTGGTATTTAATCTTGTACTAAAGTAGTTCATGATATAACAGCTTATTGTTAATACGACATTACTAAGATTGGGAGTTTACTGAAGGCTGAAAACTATTTTGAACGGACCTCATTTTCGTCATCTCCTGGGTAGAAATAGATGAACATTTGAAGAAATTTTTCGAAACTCGCGTCATGAGTACGACCTCAATAGCTGATTTCCTTTAAGGGAAATCTGCTAAAAAGTACCAATATCTCGGTTAATATTCATGATAAAGAAAATAAGTTTATAACATCATTTATAGTAAATTACATTTCCAATAATATTGGTTCTATACATTCATTCGATCCGACGTACAATAACGGAGATATTTTGAATTTTCGAAATCCCCCTCCAAACCCTAATCCACTCTTCCGATTTTAGCAATTAAAACAATTGATCTTTAGTTTTGAATGGATCTCATTTTCGTCATATCTTAGTTAGGTTTCATGAGCATTTGAAAAAATATTTCGAAAATCGCATCATGTGTACAACCTCAACAGCTGACTTCCTTTATCTGCTAAAATTACTTACGATTTTAACTTGAAAGAAGGTCCTTGAAGTCAAAGAGGTCCAAGGAATCCGATGATATTTAGAAGGTGAGGAGTTATATCATATGGGAACATCTCACAAATTCAATTTAATCTAATTTATTTAAATTCAAAACTGAGCAACTGCTTGAACATTTTGAAAACACGAATCTGGTGCAATTTCTTCATTTACTTAAATTTAGTATACCAAGAGACGATCTCTTGTCAACCATCACTTTGGATGATAAGAAGGGGGTGAAATCATCAGGAATAATAATGTAATTACTTTGACAAATAATGGTATCAATTTTACCGAAAAAAGAAATTACTTTCAAATATCCTCTTCGTTATCGTGATTGAATCTAAGTAACTATCAATTTGAATGACATAACCCGAGTAATTTCCTAAAAGTTGTTTTGGTTGTGCGTGACACAATAACGAGCTGGCTGTAGAAAGTGATGCCGGGTTTCAAATTACTCCCCCCGGACGAGATGTAAGATCATGGGAAAGTTACCTAGAACTATTTCAGGTTTGTAGGATTCACAAATAAAACAATTAGTTTACGGCGAATAGATTGTGGATATTTGTCAATACTCCCCCCTCACCTTGCTCAGCCGCTTCCGTATCCTTGTAAAAAGTCCTTAAAGGAAATCAGCTATTGATGCCGTACTGTTGACAGGATTTACGAAAAATGCCCACAAATGTCCATCGTCCCTTATCCAGGAGATGACGGAAATGAGGCCCAGACAAAACGTACGTACAAAAGCCTCTGAATTCAGACTAGTGGGAGGGAGGTTTAGAGGGTAGAATTTTCAAAATTTTAAATATCTCCATTACAGTAAAAATGATATAGAACCAATCTTTATGTTCTTGTCTGGAAAAGGTTTGTACGATGTACACCATACTCGGTATATGTTTTGTTTGACACTGAAATTCATAATAGTTATTGGCAGAAATCAGTCCAAGAATATAGGAGGAGGGGATTTCAAAAATTCATAATATCTCCGTATTTATGACTTACATCGAAAAATGTTATAGAACATAACTTTTTAAACTATTGAAGCTCAACCATTGTCGACCTATACATTTTCTTGTAACTCAAAAATTAAGAGAGCTATTCGTATTTGTTTGAACTCATCCTTCTGTATACTTCATGGATTTTTAATTGGTAGTAGAGAAAACGTAGCTTATAGATCCATACTAGGAGGGAGACGAAAGGGAGGTACAAAAGTAACCTAAATATTTCTTTTCCTATTGTTGGGGTTTAAAAGTGCTGTAAGACACATATTCCATATGTATATCATACGTATTGACTGTAGTAAAGGTATTTTCTTTAGAATTTTGAGAATTAATGTACAAACAAATAGTAATTTTTGAAAAAAAAAGCATACTTTAATTATGAAGCATTGACAACCGTTTAAAAAAGTGTTTGCTAAGGCCTCTGGTGTACTCTTTTACGGAAGGAAAAGTTGAACTCTCCACTAAAAGGATTTAATAAATGGGAAGCACCGGAAATGCGGATTTGTGGAAAATCACAAGAACAATTTGGACTCAAAAACAAGATTCGAACATCGAAGTACTGAGGCAAGTGACGGCAAAAGTATTATCAAGGCAATTGAAAAAAAAAAAATAATATATTTGAAGGTAAACTTCTTGAGCTTAGGGGAAGATTTTAAGGCTAGAAAATTTATTTTGAATTCTTGAAATTCTCATAGAGGTGGATTAGTAATACGAAAAAAGTAGTTTCTGAGGGGAAGACACAATTTATAATAATTCGGTATGGATGTTCTCAAAGCTATGTTAGCCATTATGATGTATAAATCGTGCCAAAATCGCAAAATCAATTGCTGACACATGTTCAACTAAATTAGGTAAAGGCTAAAATTCAAAACACTACATACATAAATTACGAAAAAAAAAATGAACTAAAAGGTAAATAAAGAATCTTAGATCCTAGTTAGCAGTCATCATACCAGATCAGACAAATAAATAAAATCAAGAGGGAGTGTAAAATTTCTATCAACAGTCAACCATTCATATGATTATAAATGCAATTTACGTATTGACCCCAAATCATTTTTTGTTATACAATCATTTTTATCTCTCTCACCACCTTCGTGTCCATACGGTAGTTATATCATTTCGTATAAAGTTAACATGTCAAACCAGCCTGAGGAAAGATATTGTTTATCACATCAACTAATGAAACTCCAAGGAAAAGTAAATCACTTTAATAGATTGTTCAGAGTAAGGGAAGGCAGATCAAAACCGAAAATAAATGATTCCCTTCAATAATTAATCCTTAGTAATGTCAGTTTTATTTCAGGAACATATTGAAAAATATAGCAACTAAATCTAATATTACAATCCAATATTGATGCCTGGAAATCATAGCGTGTGCAACAATAGTTTGCGGTTTTCTCGCTAGTAAATATTTATAAACTTTATATGAAGCTAATTCCATCTTTTGTGTGGAGGAGTTTAAAACGTTAGAGGCACTAAATCAGGCACAAATATCAAGTATCAACAAAAGCATATTTAGTTTTAATTCACTGAGCTCCCATAGTGGATATCAAGAAATACTGACTCAAAATCCTTTAATCAGGGCTTATAACTTTTGGTCCAAAATGTGTGAAGAAGAAATAACTTTCATGTGAGCATCATCCCATAAAAATATAAAAGTCAATGTGAAAACAGGTGGTGGGGCCAATAATGCTCTCAATTCTAGTAACAGTGCAAGCGTCGACACATCTCCTAAAGACGTCCAAAAATATTTGTTCGAACATTACTGAAACAAGGGTGGACCACGAGACACTTATCAATAAATTTCAGTTTAGTAAAAACTAAACCAGATATAGATAAATGGGAAACATCATCAAAAAAAAACCTCGAAGTTCTACTCACGCGGCCATTGCCCTTTCTACCTCAGGACCAGAAGAAAGAACAATCTTGGATCTTCTGACGAAGGAAGAAAACACTGTTCGAAACATATTTAAGTTCCATAAGGCTGTAAATTATATTAATGTTAATTGTCTATTTATTAACGTTCATTTTGTGCAACTTCGGCTAATTGGGACGGGTTATCTACAGGTTACCACCCTTTTCTAGCCAGGATAAGACTAAGGATTTTATTTAATGTGTTTTTCACTAAATAAATTCCTATTGCCCAGGCTGGAATCGAACTAGCAACTCTGGGATAACCATATGATATTAAAGTATCTTAACTCACGCTGATAACGTGAGCCCCAAATGAAGAACTTACGTTTCCAATGAAAGTTTACTGAGCTGGATGAGAAAAAAACATATCCTAAACTGGAGTATATGTAAACTAAGAGAATATAATTGCTGGCCATAACTCTACATAATGTTTTACCGGGAACAACAAATACTTAGATTTAAAACCGTAAATATTAACACCTTGGCTTTGCTATTGTAAAAACGAACTGTTGAGCAGCTAGAGAACACAGCAACGTAGAACTTCAATCAAAGAAAAAATATATATATATATATATATATATATATATATATATATTTATACATTGCACAACATACAGTAAGCGCAATTAACAAAACGAGAAGTTCCACTGCAACCGGACACAAACAATCCAATAAGTCCTAATTAAATATTCAATACACTATTATTACATTTCAATCTCATTTTTTATTTTCTACCGCTAACTGATTATTTTAATTTTTTTTTAACATTTAATTCGTTTTTGGGATATGTTCGTTAATCTTATTTATTCACAAATTCGATTTTTCTGAAAGCATAAATAACTGTGATAGAATGAGGCCTTTCTTTTCTTACCTGAGAATTCAATTTAACTCTTAATGTTATTTAATTGATTAAAACATTTTTACATGTATTTCTTTATTAAAAAATGTATAACAAATATTATTTTTTGACAGATTTTAGGCCAACAAACGCTGTTTAAAAGGTAAGCAGGTATTTTCGTAAAATGTGTACTTTTAATAAACAAACAGCTGTTAAAAAAATTATTTTCTGTTCGGTAATCGCCCTAAGGAAATGATAATAATAACTTATGGCAGGGTTTGAGATAATGCAATAATGTAGCTAAGAATTATCACCAGGAATTTTCATGAAATTCGGTAATGGGGACGGTGAAGACCCATATAACCGCTATATCCCTCAAACATTAATTGAGAAGGATAATATTAAAGTTTACTTGGATGATGCGATGTTAACAGGCCGTGCTGTCCACCACAAAAAACCGGATATTCTCATCATTTATATAGAAAAAATTAATCAGCTTATATCATTGATATTTCTTTACCAAATGATGAGATAGTTCGATAAAGCAATTGCAATGAAATTGAGATAATATCAAGTATTAGCTGGAGAAATGATAGATTACATCAAATGAGAATCCAGAGTGCCAGAGTCGCTGGCAGTGGTATTTTAACACAAACGCATTGCGCACAAAAATACCACCAAAAAAACTAAATATTTAAATTTACGTCAAGAGATTGCCACAAACACAAAAATCAATATTATTAGATGTTGCAGGGATAGTAAAAAAAATCACGAATAACCAATAAAGTAACCCTTTTTACAGTTTGAAAAATACTCTCCCAGTCAAAAGATTTCCAGGAAAGTGTGGACAAGAAGTCTAAGAAGAAACAGGAATTAATACCCCCCCCTATATATATATAATAAGTTTGCTTGATCCCCCCCCCCAATTTTTTGCTTTAAGAGGTATTTGGTGAAATCCTAATGGAAATCAGCTTGTGAGGTTGTACTCTTGACGAGATGTTCGAAACATTTCGCCATTAATAAATAAATAAATATATATTTGCCTGTTCAAAAACGGAGGCAATTTTTGTTTGAACGTTTACAAACTCGGGATTTAATCGTTTTATGTAAAACTTCAAGTTCATTACAGGCTATAATCTTACAAGTGGGTGAGTCGGAAAATTCGAAAATTCAATACACCTCCGTAGACGTCGTTTCAAAAAATTGTATAGAACAAATCTTATTGGAAAGTTAATGCCCTATAATTTTTTTGATAAGTGTTTTAGCTATCTCGATTAACATCTGACATATATGCATTTTTCTAGTTTTCATCCTTCAGCAAACCCCTACTCCTACTCTGTCATATTAGTAAAAAGCTTTCATATCATGAGTCTCTTTATTCGAAACTTAAACACCAAACATTTTCTTCATTGAACTTCTCCTGAGCGAAATACATGAAAATACGTAACACGATGTCGTCTTTAATAAAGATCTTCCATGTTGATTAGCTCTAGATTTAACCGTTTCATTCGTTAAAGGCTGAAATCGGACGAAGTATACGGGAGGGAGAGTAGAAAAAAAAGTATATTATCTTTAGAAATACAGAATAAATGTTCAGATGTGACCAGTAGTGTGTCATACCAGAATTAGGGAAATCTGATTAGTTAACGTACTCTGGCGGACTTTTAGGAATCAGCTGTTTTAGTTTTTTATTTTAATTAAATTAATTCAAATTTTTTTTAACTTGTATTCTTATTAAATTAAGTCAAATGTTTCAGCTTCTATTTTTATTAAATTATGTTAGCTGTTTAGAATGTAAAGTTGATTGTAAGGAATGGGAATTATAATTCAATATATTTACCTTACATAGATTCGCAAATTAAACTTCAGCTGAATTTAACTTTAATCGATTTTTTTTCCTTTCATTCATTAATTTTATTTGTTATTATATATTTATATAATATCATTTTATTATTATTTTTTTTTATATTATGTTTGATTAGATGGTGGATTAACGTAAAAGTATTGTAAAATAAAAATATATTTCAACACAATCATACATGTAATACATATCCCATGTAGCAACGGAACACGTATTCAAATAAATAACTCAAATAATAACATAATTCAAACAATAATGAGATGAAAAAAGTTAGTTGTTTTTAGGTTGTATTTTTGTTAAATTAAATCAGTTTTTTTAACTTGTATTTGTATTAAATTGGCTTTTTTATTTTTTTTATATATAACACATGTTTTAAAGAAAAAAAATAACAATAATATCAGTTGAGTATTAGCTCGTGACCAAGGAAGATCACTGTCATTCCGAGTTTAATTAATTTTTAGTCAGTGACGTTACTCTTCTGGTCTGGAAGAAGTGTATGTATGTGAGTATGTATTTAGCGATAGGTTTGGTTATGTATTAGCTAGCGAGTGTACATACCCTGAGAATGGTGGAAGAGAACATGTCTGCCTGTCTGTCTGGCCTGAGATTAACTCCCTGAGCCCAGTGTCCCTCCCTCTTATATATATAGTCCTACCCCCTCCACCACCCCTCCATACCACACTCACCCCCACATATCCATAACACTCCAATTAGAGCGACAACTATAGCCCATCTCGCGTATTCAGGCCCCTTAACAACTAAAATACTAATCATTTATGCAATATACACTAACCACAGTAAATTATGTTCAGCTAATAACTACCTTCATAATTCCAAAAACAAGAATATAAAATGTCCGTCAAGCAGGGGCTGCATAAACTCAGCAGATTTCCCACGCAAAGGTTAACAATGGATACATATACATACAGGTATATGTAAATGTTAAGTGAATAAATACAAACCGTAATGAGAAATATTTCTGTCAAATTACAATACAATTTAATAATCTCTACAAAGGAAATCGGCTGAATTTAAAAAAAAAAAGAACAGGTCAGCCAACCTCGTACCCATGAATAGATCGATAGACCGGAAAGACAAACAATTAATAAAATATATATTAATTTTATTTATAACAATTTACTAAAGCTAGTGCAGTAATTTGTATTGAATCAGAATCAGTTTTATCTCAACCACTCAAATTTTAGATATCCAAGAACAAAAGAAGAGGGGGGGGGCTACAACCTCTCATATATCTCACAAAGTAAAGGTTCAATGAAACCAATATTTTGCATTTAACCTAGTAATGAAGTGGTTCACGAAATAACAGCTTATTATTAATATGTCATGGCTAGAAGTGGGGGTTTGCTGAAGTCTGAAAACTGAAAATGTAAATATCTCGGTTAATATTCAATACAGAGAATAATTGCATATAACAATATTTAAAGCAATTGTAATTTTCAATAATATTGATTCCATACGATTTTTCGATCGAACTTATAGTAACAGAATTTTCGAAATCCCTCCCTTCTAACCCCCCCCCCTCCCACTAGTCCGATTTCAGTCGTTAACGAACTTTCTTTTTACATAAAGGACTAAATATCGAGTTTGGTAATTATTATTATTATTTATTAACGTCCACCTTTTGCTACTCAAGCTAATCGGGACGGGTTATCTACAGGTTACCACCCTTTTCTAGCCAGGGTGAGATTGTAAGATATTATTTAATGAATTTCGTCACTAAATAATTTCCTTTGCCCAGGCGAGAATAGAACTCGCCACTCTAGGTTTGCCATGCGAGATAAAAGTCAACGCATGGCTAATCTGAGCCCCCGTTTGGTAATGTAAACAATATTTGCGACCGCTAGAGCGGTAACAGACAAATATATATACATATATATATATATATATATATATATATATATATGTATATATATACAGTTTTCGACGGACATCATTTTCGTCATCTGCTAGGTAGGGTCGATGAACATTTGAAGAAAAATTTCCAAAATCACGTCATGAGTAGATTTCCCCTAAGGCTGAGGATATCTACTGACTGCAGCTGTCTACTGGATATGGCTATCTACTGTCAGAGGCTATCAACCGGCTTAGGATATCTACTAGCTGAGGATATCTACTGACTGCAGCTGTCTACTGGTTATGGCTATCTACTGTCTGAGGCTATCAACCAGCTGAGGATATCTACTGGCTGAGGATATGTACTGACTGCAGCTGTCTACTGGATACGGCTATCTACTGTCTGAGGCTATCAACTGGCTTAGGATATCTACTAGCTGAGGATATCTTCTGGCTGAGGTCATCTACTGGCTGAGAGTATCTACTGACTGCAGCTGTCTACTGCCTGAGGCTATCTAGTAGCTGAGGTTATCTACTGACTGCAGCTGTGTACAGGAAACGGCAATCTACTGGCTGAGGTTATCTACTGGCTGAGGATATCTACTGGCTGAAGATATCTACATGCTGATGCTATCAACTGGCTGAGGATATCTACTGGCAGAGGATATTTACTGGCTGAGGTTATCTACTGAGTGCAGCGATCTACTGGTTACGGCTGTCTACTGGCTCATGCTATCAACTGGCTGAGGATCTTTACTGGGTGATACTATCTACTGACTGTGGATATCTACTAGCTGAGGATATTTCCTGGCTGAGGATGTGTACTGGATGATACTATCTACTGACTGTGGATATCTACTTGACGATTCTATCAACTGTCTGAATGTATCTACTGGCTCATGCTATCAACTGGCTGAGGATATCTACTTGCTGATGCTATCCACTGTCTGAGGATATCTACTGGCTGAAGACATCTATATGCTGATGCTATCAACTGGCTGAGGATATCTACTGGTTCATGCTATCAACTGGCTGAGGATATCTACTTGCTGATGCTATCCACTGTCTGAGGATATCTACTGGCTGAAGATATCTACTGGCTCATGCTATCAACTGACTGAGGATATCTACTTGCTGATGCTATCCACTGTCTGAGGATATCTACTGGCTGAGGATATCTACTGGCTGAGGATATCTTCTGAATGTTTTTTTAACTATTGGGTGAGGATATTTACTGGATGTTGATGTCTATTGTCTGACGTTATCTACTGGATGTTGATATCTTCAGGCTGAGCTTAGTCTGGATTCTATAGATAGCTAATTTTAACCAGGAACCTCCTGTCTGTGACCAGGTATAGCCCTATGATCCATGGAAGCTAAACAAACACATAGGAGTTGTGTCGACGTAGCGGATTTTCTTTGAGCTCCAAGTGCCCACAATCTAAGCCCGCCTATTCCTGGTCCGATTTTAGCCAATAACGAATGTTATTTAGTGTTGAATGATGTGGTTAAATATCATGTACGGGATAAATTAAATTAACATTTCTAAGCCAATCATATATATATAGTACGGTAGGCACTAAATAAATACTCTGGGAATCGAACCCAGGACTCATACTAAACCATGTTTTAATACCAAAATTTTAACACATTTGGCTAACACGATCCCTGGGACAAGGTTACCAATCTGGAAAAGCTGAGCCAACGTTTGTGGTGACTGCTCCAGATGACTGTCTTAAACAGCTGATGTAACTTCTGTATCTTTTTTTCGGTAGTGTGGGGTCCTGAGGTGAAGGACTTTTGGTGGCCACATGCACCTACTCGGGTTACACTATTATGGAATCTGCATCCTACCTTCGTCAACAACGTACTCCATCCAGATCAACCAGTTATCCTGAACTTAATAATGGTATCATGATTGCTGAAATACCGAACTGAAATTTATAATTTCATAATATAAATGGACAAGAATTACCTCTGAAACCGATCGATATTCAACATCAAATCACTTAATCACTGACTACATCGATAAGAGACACACTCACACATAAAAACTACTCAAAAACAAAGACCAAGAGGTCACAAGAGTTCCTTTAAAAAATCTTGGTTTTAATTTGTTTATTTTTCTAAATATTTAATACAAAAAACGTATTTTCAAGACAATTTACTTGAAGACTAACATAGTGTCTTTCCTTTATCATTTTTTTTTTTTTTTTTTTTTTACCATGGAATACATTTGGCATAACTTTCTTATTGATCTCAAATTTATGTTTTAATTTGGTTATTTCCCTTGTAGCAGGTTTCCCTTAAGGGACCCACCCCTTTTTTGATTTATATACTTTACTATTTACGTATCAATACTATTAACGTCCACTTTTTGCAAAACTAACGTACCACTTTTTATCAACTTGGGTTACTCTCAGGTTATTTTCTAGCCAGAGTGGGATTTTAGGACTTGTAACCTCTGTCTGTAACATTGATTTTTTTTCACGAAATTTCACGGATCAACTTTTTCGTTTCAACATGTCATAGACACCATAACTGCAATTTTGTTTCTTTGGTGTCTCAACGCATAAATTCGGCTGAACCAGAATTTTATGAAACTCGAGTATGTATAGTTACTACCTAAAACCCAACTTAGACTTTATGGCTATAGTTTAATATTAATTCTGAGGGTTATTTTGTTATTTATGGAGTAACTTTTTGTTATAATTCCACTTTTCGCCGAATTTAGTTTCTAACGCCTTCCCTTTTGCCGAATACGGTAGTATAAATGAGATTATTAAAACACTATAGAGTGGAGTCCACAATTTTTATTTGGCACAAATAAGACTCCAACCGAACTAAACCAAACTCGGGTATGTTGAATTAGCACTAACGCCTTTTTACATTATAATATAGCCATACTAACATTTCCTAGCATAATAACAAAAGTTTTTTAATTATTGTTTATTTAGATTTCTCAACCAATTCTTTTCAATATGAAACTACCAGGTACCACTACACATTTCTAAGGAGTTAAAGGGTTAGCCCGAGTTAAATGCGTTTGACCTTTTATCTCACATGGTAAACCTAGAGTGGTTCCGATCCTTCGCCCTGGGGCCAGAAGGAAATTATTTAGTGACGTCATTAAAATAACGTCCCTAAACCTTAACCTAACTTCATAAATCTAAAGTTTAGACAGTCAGTTGCTAGTGTACTACATGAGAAGACCGTTGTTTGTTGTTTTTAGCTTATTTTATCTGCGAACTACAACAGCCGAGCACCACCTCATCATCAAGCCAGAACAACTAAAAAGAAGCAGGATTGACCAAAAGAAGTTGAAAAAGTCGGTATCGTGAGTAAAAACAATTATATTTGACAGAGATACCGGCCAGTAAGAAAGCATCCTTCCAAGCTTTTGTTTTCTGCTCCAACTCGGCCAGCAGGATAGCCTCACATTAACCTCTCACTTTACTGGACGGACCGTCATTCATTTATATGTTCCTGTGTTCATAATTCTAAACTCGTGTTATTATTTTTCTAATTTATTATTTATGAGAATACACTAATCTTTATTATTTGGAATCAAGATTTTATTTATTTATAGGTACACCATCTGAATACTAAAATAACACTCCCTATAATAGTATTTGTTATTGGATAAAATCGGACCCGGTATAGTGGGGGCTCTAGTATTATCATGTCTCCATATACTCCCTATTTCTGAGTAAAAATCCGACAAGTACATGTGGGGTTTAATGAACGCTGAAAACAAGCAAGTACAAATAACTCTTCTAATAATAATTTCGAGTAACGAAAAAATTCATAGAACAAAGATCGTAGAATATCAATATTTTAAAAAGATTGGTTCTATACCATTTTTGACCCGACTCATAGTAGCGGAGATTTGAATTTTCTTCTATTCCAGGTTCGATTTCAGCCATTAACGAATACGAGCTTCAGTGTTGAATGGCACGTTTAAATATTGATTATGGTGGAACAAATGGTATTTAAACTTCCAATAAAGTGGTTGGTTATATAACAGCTTTTAGCCAGTGCGACATTAGTAGGGGTGTGGGTTTACTGGGCGCTGAAATCTAAAAAATGTAAATGTTACTTTTTCAAAATAGAGAAACAAAGTATATAAAAATCTTTATTGCCAATAAAATTCCCAATCTCAATAAAATTTGATCTATTCAATTATTCGATCCTAAGTATTGTAACGGAGATATTCCAAATTTTCGAAATCCCCCTCATACTAGTCCGAGTTTTAGTTTCGAATAAGAAGTACAAATATCGAGTTTGGTGGCTAACTGTCATTCATATATATATATATATATATATATATATATATATATATATATATATATATATATATATATATATCTATATATATTTAGTGCCAGTTTGCTGAATCCCTGGAAGGAATCTACGAACCAACCCCCTGCAAACATTGCAGTGATTACGAATCCTTTCCTCATGGTCTAGGTTCTTGCTAGTAGGGAGAGAAATGCACGCCATCACCAAGTCCGATTTGAAATAGCAACTCTAATAAAAAAATATCACTCCGACTGAGATATATCTCAAGAGGTTAGTAGTTTTTTATAGAAGATAGATCGCAGAGACGCGTCGACACCATTATAAATAATAAGAAAGGAAAATCAGGAAAGACACGATATCCTACAAAAAGGTTTGAATCAGGAAATTAGCAGTCATTTGAAGTTAATCTAGAGAATTAAAAAAAATTACGAACCTTGATGTAGTAATCTGAAAGACAAATACGAAGTTCAAAATTGGAGAGTTTATGGCTTGCTGTTTGATGAAGAGGAGTAATCCTTAAAATGATGGTTGACTTACTCCAAAAATATGGACTTAAGAATGATTCAATTTCAAGGATGTACACTTAAAAAAAAAAAAACACAGCACACGGATTATAAATAACTATTTGCGTAAAATAAAATAAAGTTTAACATAAGCAGTACGGATAAACTAGCTAGTCTCCAGATCAAAATTGAAATAAATCAAAATTCAACTCCTAATAAAAAAATAAAAAGTTAATGCAATATTTATTTTAGCAGATATATTTATATATATATATATATATATATATATATATATATATGTCAGTAACCGCTTTAGCGGTCGCAATTTTTGTTTGATTGTTACCACACTCGATATTTAGTCGTTTTGTATAAAAAGAAAGATCAAGTTTGTTAACGGCTGAAATCGGACAAGTGGGAGAGGGCGGGGGTTTAGAGGGGAGGATTTTCGAAAATTTGAAATATCTCCGTTACTATACGTCGGATCGAAGAATTGTAGAGAATCAATCTTATTGCAAATGTAATTTACTATAAATATTATTATATACATTTATTCTCTATCTTGAATATTAACCGAGATATTTGCATTTTTATTAAATCTGGGCGGGAAACGGACGGACGGGTGACTTTCCCGCCAAAAGCTAGTTAGGCCGTTTCCTTAACTGCTCGACTCTCGTGAAATTTCTCTATTGTAAAACTTCACATGGGTAATCTGCTTAGTTTACGCAGCCCCTGCGTGACGGACTTCTTACCTGAAACCCTGGTGAGCTGATCAGGAGACTCACCCAAACGGGTGTCCTCAGAATGGGGGCAGCTTGTTATTGGTTTATTAGTTTCGTGTGTGTATATGTATTTATTTATACAGTTTCTGAGTAGGATCGATGGATGTTTTAAGAAATTTTTAAAAATTCGCGTCATGTGTACAACCTCAACAGCTGACTTCCCTTAAGAGATATGCGCTAAAAACTAATGTAGGCGACATATTAAAGGATGTCGTTGGAAGGAAGTATTAGGGAAGTGAAGAGAGCTGTATGCAGTTATTATTGTACCGAAACTAAGAGTAGACCTGTGTATGTAATAGCTGCATCTGATCATATGTTATTATGGTTTAAACATTGAAGCATGGGTACTCTCACCTCCCCAACAGCTGATCGGCTTGCTTCTAGCACTGAATGGAGAATAGAGATATATACTGCAGGATATGAAACAGGAATTCATGTGGGAAGTGTTTTGAGGAATTTCCGGTACTTGCTAAATATAGTGGCTCAATTATTCTAACAGAGGCTTAAGTTAGTGAGTTAAGGCGTTATTCGTAATCGGAAATAGTAGTGAGTTCGATCACCGTCTGGTCAATTTATTTAGTTACGATATAATTAAATAAAAAAAGCCCGTCACGCTGTACGGCTGAATAAATTAAGGAGATTTCCCTCCTCCTGACATACTTGTGATCTTAACACACAACATGTTTTCTATTTATCAGTAAAAATAGACGAGTAGGAGGGGCGGGGCTATATATATATATATAGTTACGTTTTTATTACCAAAACCAGTAATAAACGTTTTTAATAAGAGTTCTTTTGGATTGCAAAATTAAATACTCCCAAGTTTCACAGTTTTTATCACTGCACAATTTATTTCACAATGCACAATACACTTGGTAATTATTCTTAATTACTACTAACAGTATACACTGATAGCGTCACAGTTCTTCAGATTACTCAGTCCAACAATTCATTCACGGTCACTGAAATTCACAACAAGACGGCACTGCACTGTCTTAAACACGGCACTAAACTGTTACTTACAGTCACGGCACAACACTGTTCTTCTTCTAACAACACTTTACCGCGCTGCACTAAGTCGCATTGTGGCACTGATGTGACCATCAAGATCGCTGAGCATAAAACTGACTGCTCACGGCTTGCCCGAGCTTCTTTATATAGCTTGTCGGCATACATCAAAGGGGAGTCGTCTGGTTCATTCGAGGCTGGGCTAGACGAGCCTAGTAGCGGCTCGACCTTCTGTCGGTCTCTTTGATCTATCTCGCACTTCCCAAATACGCAACTCTCTCTATGAAGGATTATTCTATGAAGGTTAAATATGAAATACAGTTTTCATTGAACTTTTACTTTGTGAGAGAGATGCAAAAACGTTATGTGAAGATGACGACATAAATTAAGATTTGACGTTTTTTAATCGGAAATATTAATTTCATCTCTACCATACTTGATATTTAGCCATTTCAGTCATGGCTAAAGGTCATATTTGTTTTTGCCTGAAATCTTATTCGAGTAATCTGACATCGGTAATTCGAAAATTCCAAATAACTCGGTTGTTATGAGTCGGATCGTAAAATGTTACATTACCAATCTTGTTAAACTATTGATGGCCTACAATTGTTATTCTATATATTTTAGCAGATTTCCCTTAAGGGAAATCAGCTATTGAGGTTGTACTCATGACGGAATTTTCGAAATTTTTCTTCAAATGTCCATCGATCCTACCCAGGAAATGACGAAAATGATGTCCGTTCAAAACTGTATATATATATATATATATATATATATCTTATCTATATATTTGTCTGTTACCGCTCTAGCGGTCGCAATTTTTGTTTGATCGTTACCAAACTCGATATTTAGTCGTTTTATGTAAAAAGAAAGATCAAGTTCGTTAACGGCTGAAATCGGACCAGTGGGAGGGGGGGGGGTTTAAAGAGGAGGATTTTCGAAAATTCGAAATATCTCCGTTACTATACGTCGGACCGAAAAATTGTACAGAATCAATCTTATTGAAAATTAAATGTACTATAAATATTGATATATACGTTTTTTCTCTATCTTGAATATTAACCAAGATATTTGCATTTGTATTCTGCGTGTGGTTACCAGTAGGCTATGTTCGGACTTTCCGCCGAGAGCTCTGGCGGCCGTGTCTATAACGATTCGTCCCTCGTGAATAGGTTTTGAGGTTAGGTTAACTGTTTTTTTGGGGGCTAGAAGCTACTGGGTTATTACGCGCAAAATAATGTTTTAGGTTTAGTGGTTTCTTACTACTACAGTTGTTATTAGGCAGATTTCTCTATTGTAAAACTTCACGTGGGAAATCTGCTTAGTTTACGCAGCCCCTGCGTGACGGACTTTTTTCGTAATTCAAGTATTACGTGTGTTATTCGTACTTATTTATTTCTGCCTTCAGTAACCCATCCCACTTTTACTCATCGGTTTGTTTTTCATATATATAGAAAGCATGTGATGAGATGATATCAGTAGTGTATTCCATCAACAGGACCTGTGGAATTTACATTTCACTACAGTTATTTTTATATTTATCTACGTCCAGTTTTTGCAACCAAGGCTAATTTGGATGGAAGATTTACAGGTTACCACCCTTTTCTAGTCAGGGCGAGATTTAGGATGTTATTTAATGAATTTCGTCACTAAATAATTCCCTTTGCCCCGGCGAGAATGGAACTCGCCTCTCTAGGCTTACCATGTGAGATTAAGGTCAACGCTTTAACTCGCATGGCTAACCGGAGCCCCATCACTACAGTTAGACAGCAGTCACAACGCTTTTGAAGTTGATAAATGTTCAAAAATGCAATATTATCCAATCAAGGGCATGCCTAAGTTTTTGGGCCTCTGGTGTATATTGTGGCACTGGCATTGTAAAGATGTGCCCAGCTATCAACAGGTGTTGTGCAAGGTAACTAGCTGAGGCTACTGTTCCCAGCTGACAGTATTAGGTCATCAGCTGTCTGCGCCTCTATACCTACTAATTATAACCCCATAGCATCCAGCCTGGGATACATCACTCTCTAAGCACATTTCCCACCTCCTCCGATGACATGCTGGTGACGTCATTACACATACAATCCCCTCATTCGCTCATAACAAAAAGCAACACTTGAAATATATGCTGTACTTTCAATGATTATTGAATGAGAATTAACATTGCTGTTAGTATTCAACTTGGAGCATAACTGTGTCATACTCTGGTTGCAGAGTAAATTACAAGAAAGAATGAATATACAACACTGTAACACCAAAGCCACAATAACGGAGAATTATCGAATTTCCAATCCAACTTCAATTCAAGAGACATTTGGAGTTTTCGTTGATACACATAATAAAGAGATATTCCGAATTTCCGAATCCCTCATAATACAGTGATATTTCGAGTTTTCAATAAGACTCATAATACGGGTATAGTTTTATATATATATATATATATATATATATATATATATATATATATATATATATGTCTGTTACCGCTTTAGCGGTCGCAATTTTCGTTTCATCGTTTCCAAAATCGATATTTAAACGTTTTATGCAAAAATAAAGATCAAGTTCGTTAATGTCTGAAATCGGATTAGTGGAAGGGTGGGTTTAGAGGGGAGGATTTTTGAAAATTCGATATATCTCCGTTACTATATATCGGATCGAAAAATTGTATAGAATAAATCTTATTGCAAATTAAATGTACTATAAATAATGATATATACATTTATTCTGTATCTTGAATATTAACCGAGATATTTGCATTTTTCTGTTTTCAGCTTCAGAGATGAGATCGGCTAACTTCGGGTCTAGTCGTGAGTTTCCGTCAAGAGCTAGTTCGGGCCGTTCCCGTGACTGTTTGACTCTCTATTCTGAAATTTCTCTATTATAAAACTTCACGTGGGAAATCTGCTTGCGTGACGGACTTTTAATGTTTAGTTTATTGTTCTTTACGGTCTAATAAGTCTTCAGTATAAGTTTTCATAACACTGATTGTTTGTTCTTTCATTATGTACGTTATTTATTTATTTTCTGTTTTTCATTTTTTCTTTTTCGTTTGTTTTTTTTTTCTTTTCTTTTTAATTTATTTTTTATTAACTTCAAGAACAAATTTATGAACATTTCTTGTATACAAACCACGATGTATTATGAGCATACATGTTATATACTGTAATAGTATGGTACATGTAGCAATTAAACACCCTTTGTGCATGGGTAATGTGCAAAGGAAAATATAAAAAAAATAAAAATTAAAAAAAAAAGTCTTCGGTAATTAATTAATAATTTAATTTTTTCTTGTTGTTGCTAACGACAACAATTTTCAACTACTCATAATAACGTATATATTATGAATTTTCGAATTCTTGACCTCCTAAACCTCTCCTTCTCTATTGTTCGTCCCGTTTCAGCTATTAACATATATGGTCTTTAGAGCTGGAACTATTATATATCGAGTATGGTATTGATCAAATAAATACCACACAACATGACACAACACATATGTGTTTGTTACCCAGAAGGTAAATCTGCTAAAATGGAATATCTCGGTTAATAATCAAGATATTGAAAAAACGTACCTAACATTTATAGGACTTGAAACGTGTAATAAGATTGGTCCTATACCTTTTTTTCGATCAGATGTAGGACAGAAATTGCGACCCCTAGAGCATTAACTGGCGTACATATAGTTTTGAATGGACATAATTTTCGTCATATCCGAGGAGGATCTAAGGGCATTTGAAGACATTTGTCGAAAATCGCGTTCAACCTCAATAGCTAGCTTTAATATAGCTATGGTAAAATCAATAAAATACCCCCTCCCCCAAATAATTGCTATGCATTTCCTGCTGTACTAATGCATCCAGATCATGCGTTTATAGGAAATGGATATGAGTGCACATATTCACGGAGG
The DNA here is from genome assembly GCA_019009955.1 of Riptortus pedestris. Taxonomy (NCBI): domain Eukaryota; kingdom Metazoa; phylum Arthropoda; class Insecta; order Hemiptera; family Alydidae; genus Riptortus; species Riptortus pedestris. Next base: position 145,201,469 of record CM032230.1, read on the forward strand.
ATCGAACAGCAGCTGAAGTTGGTTTATATTAGAAAACCTACTAACTATTACACTGGAAGGTTATGCTCATCTGGCGTAAATAATTTCTTACGTAAAATCAACACGAAACTATATTATTATTATGATAACGGCTGGTGCATAGCACAATGTTGCTTTATCAGCGAATCAGCATTCCTACGTAACGGGCCTTCCTGTGTCGAGTATCACATCTCCAGCGTGTAAGCTTTCAGATTTAACCATATTTATGGACATATGAAACTCTCAAGTGGTTAAATAATACATTCGTTTTGTTTTCGCGCACAAATCTCGGCATACGCATACGCTATCTCAATGTCAGTGGGTACTTCAATTATTTATGAGCAGGTATCCACGCCAACTCTACACTCTGTAAGCAGAAAGTCGTCACGCAGGGGCTGCTTTAACAGGCAGATTTTCCACGACCGTTACGTATTTGCATTTATCTCGAGGCGTAAAAGTTCAATGAAAACAATATCTGATATTTAGGCTTCAAATAAAGTGTTTCATAATATAACAGCTTATTGTTAATATGACATGAGTAGGAGTGGGGGTTTACTGAAGGCAAGATCTACAAAAATGGAAATATATCCGTTAATATTGAAGGATTAAAAAAAAGAATAAAAAAGCATGAGGAATTTATAGAACATTACATTTACAATACATTTAGTTCTATACACATTTTCGATCCGACGCAACATAACGGAGATATTATGAATTTTCAAAATTCGTCTCCTCTAAACTCCCCCCCCCCTCCCACCAATTTCTGCCATTAACTAACTTTTACGTAAAACGATGAAATATTGAGTTTGGTAAAGATCAAAAAAAAATTTCGACCGCTAAAGTGCTAACAGACAAATATATATATATATATATATATATATATATATATATATATTTTGCGCTGATGTTTTCGACCAGGTTGTATTTATATGTGGTGTGTTGTTCTTTTCGGAGTTTTGGTCAATGTTGGTGAAATGAATCTTAGTTTATGCCGATATTTCGAGAATCTTTATTTTCTCTTCCTCAGGGCTGTAAAAATTACATGTACTACATTATAATATTGGACATTGTTGTTATACATTGTTATAAAAGGGTGTTTTTTCCTTATTATTACTTACCAAGACTAAATATATTTATAGACTATTATACATTCTTATTGCACTATGACTAGGGTTATAGTAACCTTCCTTGTTTTGTTTACATAGCAGGGTCACAGCCTTTTGTATGTTTTATATATTTATAGTATGGAGGTCCGTTCAAAACTGTATATATATATATATATATATATATATATATCTATATATATATATATATATATATATAAATCGCGTCATGAGTACGACCTCAATAGGCGATTTCCCTCTGAGGAAAACTGATACGTAGAACCGAAGGCAGAAAACAAGAAAGCAACCGATAGCTCGGTTAATATTAATGTTACGACGATATCCATAAAACAGCTATTGTAGAGTATCAATAATTTAACAAGGCTGGTTTAATAACATTTTTTATTCGACTCAGAATAATGGAAATATTTTTAAAGTTGTTGACACCCCCCCCCCCTCTAAACTGCCCCAATTCCAGGTCCAGAATTGGGATGAGAAAATTATTTAGGATTTTTAAAACAGATGATAAAAACCAATTTTCAAATGTCTCCCTTCCCATGGGTTGAATTAAAAAATCTTATGAATCATAATTTATACATTTTTTATGAACGGCAATGGGGCTCAAGTTAGCCATGTGAGTAAAATCGTTGACCTTTATCTCGCCCCTAGAGTGACGAGTTCGATTCTCGCTGGGGAAAAGGAAATTATTTAGTGACGAAATTCATTAAATAACGTCCTAAAATCCCACCCTGGCTAGAAAAGGGTGGTAACCTGTAGATAACCCGTCCCGATTAGCCTGAGTTGCAAAAAGTGGACGTCAATAAATAATAATTATAATGAACGGCAATACAAGCTCTTCTTAGATTTCCTGTCGTCTGGAAATTTAGGGAGACATTTTTTGAGGTGTATTAATGACAAAATTTTCTACAAATTGCCCATCGATACTACCTAGGAGATGACGAAAATAATGTCTGTTAAAAGTTTTATCTTTATATATATATAAAATTGTAACCTCTGTCTGTACATTGATTTTTTTCGCGAAATTTCACGATAACTTTTCGTTTCACATGTCATAGACACCATATCTTCATTTTGTTTCTTTCGTGTATGTTTGTTTGTTTGTTTGTTACCTTTTCACGCATAAACGGCTGAACCGAATTTTATGAAACTTGGTATGTATATTACTACTAACCCAACTTAGACTTTAGGCTATATTAATTTTCTTTGAGACGAACAGGAGTGGGGGTTATAAGGAAAGCCTGAAATTAAAAATAGCGATATTTCGTTTCCTATTGGTTTTTCCGCAAATATAAACATAACAAAAGTTGTTTATTTTGTTATTCGGAGTAACTTTTGTTATATACACTTTTGTCGTATACCTAAGTATAAATGAGTTATACGTTAAAACTTTAGCGGGCACTAACGGCTGAACCGAACTAAACAAAACTCGGTATGTCAATTAGCATTAATTCTTCCATGATTATAAGTTATATTAAAATTTTTAGGTTCGAACGGGAGGGGGGTTATAAGGGAGGCCTGAAATAAAAATTCACCATATTTACATGTATAAGAGATGGGAAATATAAAAATATCGAAGACTGTGAAGCCTTATCGAACAAATAATTCTACTATTAGCAAATCCACGGGAAAGACGGGTATCAATCCTAAACACTGGGACGGGTAAATGTCAAAATATTGTGCAATGTAAAACCTGCTAAAAAATACCATCACCATTCAGCCTCAAATGAATTCCCGGGCGAAGCCGGGTATCTGAGCTAGTATATATATATATATATATATATATATATATATATATATATATATATATACACATAAACACACACACAGATCAGTTAACACTCTAACAGTCGCAATTGTGGTTTGATTCTAAACACTATGTCAGAGCATTTTATCCAAAAATAAATGCCAAGTTCAGTAATGGTTGAAATTGGACTAGCGTAATAGAAATTTTTTTCTAATATATTATATTTGATTAGATGGTTGATTAACGTGAATATATTGTAAAATAAAACGTATTTAAACATAATCATACATGTAATATGCCATGTGGCAATGGCAATAACATGTATTCAAATAAATAACTCCTCATGGGGTTACTATGAGGAGAGAAAAAAGTTCGTCACACAATAGCACCCTCAACACAAGTGAATTAATACAAACGATAATAAGAAACTTCCAGACAGTAAACAACAGGTGTGCCAACTTCTCATAGAAAAGGAAAACAATTACGGAAATATATTAGACTATAACATATTAAATTTATTGAAAAATATTTTCTATTTCTAGTACTGTAATTTATAATGGACCAGAATAATTTTTACCTTAATTAATCATATTTTATTGTTTTGTTTATTATTATTTACGTCCACTTTATGCTATTAGGCTAACTGGGACGGGTTATCTACAGGTTACCACCCTTTTCTAGTCAGGGTGGGCTCAAGGAGTTTATTTAATGAGCCCGTAGCTAAATTAAATTTCTACTGCCCAGGGCGGGAGTCGAACCCGCCACTCCACCACGCGAGATTAGGACCAGCGCCCTAACTTGCACGGCCAACCTGAGCCCCCTAATCAAGTTTTAGCAGACCAAGAACTTAAGAAGAGGGGGGGGGATGTCACGAAAATATATTTGTATTTATCTCTTATAATAGAGGTCTCTTGAAAACTATTTATGCTGTTTAAGCTTCGCATAATATGGTTTATTACACAACAGAGCGTGGTTTATGTAACATGAGTAGAAGTTTTTATAGTACCTTCCTTTGTCAAGATTGGTTCATAATAATTTTTTGATCCGGCGTAAGATTACGGAGATATTTTGAAAATACGAAAATTCACCCTCTAACCCCCCCCCCTCCCACTCACCGATTTCTGCTATTAACGAACTCCATCTTTCTTTTTACGTAAAACGATTAAGCATTTTATTCATACTTTGTTTTCAGTCATAAGAAAAAAACCCACTTCTGCTCTTCGGATGATTATTTCGAAATAGAAAATATATAGTGAGATGAGATTAGTACTGTCATATTAGCATAGTTTACGCAATGACGAAATTTTATCTGGATATCTAGATTCATTTTTATTCTGATTTGAAGGTTTAACATTAAAATAAGACAATAAATAAACAAATAAATCACTTCTCAGAAGTGTTCTATAAATACATTTAAATTTACAACCAATAACTATCTCATTATAATGAAGATAATGTTTAATAAAATGTTATGATGAAGTGCTTAGTTTCATGTTCTAATTATGGAAAAGAAGAACATCCTCAATAGAAACTTTTTACTAGCGATGCTATAGTCCTGCAGTGTGGGAACTCTCATCTCTAGGAGAAAACCTTCTGTTGGAATCTGGGAAGAGAAATATTATTATTATAGGAATTAAACATGCAATAATGAAGGTAATACTCACATTATATATGATGAAGTGCTTAGTTTTGTTCTAATTATGGTAAAATATATATATATATATATATATATATATATATATATATATATATATATATATACGAAGAAGCGATACACATAAGTCTTCGAAGTGGCACTTAAACCACTGAAATGCCATTGAAGATGGTGTTCATCTTTGACATAGCACCTAAACAGCTGAATTGACATTGAAGGTGGTATTGATCTTTGACATTTCACTACACAACTGAAATGGCATTGAATGTAGCATTCATCTTTGACATTGCACCAACACAACTGAAATGCCATTGAAGATGGTGTTCATCTTTGACATAGCACCTAAACAGCTGAATTGACATTGAAGGTGGTATTGATCTTTGACATTTCACTACACAACTGAAATGGCATTGAATGTAGCATTCATCTTTGACATTGCACAGTCACATACGGAATTGCCATTTTGAAGATGGTATACTTCTTTGACATAGCACCTAAACAGCTGAATTGACATTGAAGGTGGTATTGATCTTTGACATTTCACTACACAACTCAAATTGCATTGAATGTAGCATTCATCTTTGACATTGCACCAACACAACTGAAATAACATTGAAGGTGGTATTCCTCTTTGAAATTGCACCTGGGCCACTGATATGACATAAGGATGGTATTCTTCTTTGAAATTACACCTCGGCCACTGAAATGACATGAAGGGTGGTATTCCTCTTTGAAATTGCACCTGGGCCACTGAAATGACATGAAGGGTGGTATTCCTCTTTGAAATTGCACCTGGGCCACTGAAATGACATGAAGGATGGTATTCCTCTTTGAAATTGCACCTGGGCCACTGAAATGACACGAAGGATGGTATTCCTCTTTGAAATTACACCTGTGCCAATGAAATGACATGAAGGGTGGTATTCCTCTTTGAAATTGCACCTGGACCACTGAAATAATTACTCTCCCAGGGAGGATATTGCCACTACAGTTTAAGGTCTCATATCAGAAAATGGGCAAGTCATTTTTTGGTGTGCACAGTCATTTTCGGGAGGGAAGCCAGTCATTTTCGGAAATAGTGTACCCGGGCAGTTTTCGAAGTAGGTGCCAGTCATATTTTGGTAATAGTCGTGGCAGTCAATTTCGGGAGTGAGCCAGTCATATTTGGAAATAGTCGGCAGTTTTCGGGAGGAGCCAGTCATATTTGGAAATAGTCGGCAGTTTTCGGGAGGAGCCAGTCATATTTGGAAATAGTCGGCAGTTTTCGAGAGGTGCCAGTCATATTTGGAAATAGTCGGCAGTTTTCGGGAGGAGCCAGTCATATTTGGAAATAGTCGGCAGTTTTCGGGAGGAGCCAGTCATATTTAGAAATAGTCGGCAGTTTTCGGGAGGAGCCAGTCATATTTAGAAATAGTGGACAGTATTCGGAAGTAGCCACTCATTTTTGGAAGTAGTCAGTCATTTTCAGGTGTAGTCAGACATTGACAGTATTAGTCCTATGTAAGCCTCGAGACATGCTGGCAGACAGGTAGCAGAGATGCGATGAAGTAACTGCTTGTAGAGCACGAGGGAGAAATTGGACGAGAGGACATTTTATTTGAGGTTCACACGATGTTGGGGAGCAATGGTTGGACTCAGTTGGGAGAGTCACGTATCGGAATATTAATGGCGTTAGGGAGGCTAGCTGATCCCAATACTATTCACCAACTGCCGAGTTTCGTAACAGTCGGTTTTCATGCCCGCAGCTTCCTGACACCTCCTCCGATATCCTGCAATGCCCCTTCCTCCTCATGCAGTCCCCCCCCCCATCCCCCTCCAGTGATAATGCTATCAGTTCTATCGGCAATATGACAGCTGTTCCTCCCAGGGCGAATCGCATCTAACAAATAGATTGGATAAGACCTCCATGTATATCTAATTTCCTCACATACCATTGACACTTCCCTCTATATGATATACATCTATATGCATCTAAAGAAACTGCATCTATATGATCCATCTCTACATGCATCTAAACAAACTGCATCTATATGATCGATCATTACATGCATCTAAACAAACTGCATTCTTATATTGATCCATTCTCTACATGCATCTAAAACAAACTGCATCTATATGATCAGAGATGATCTTTACATGCATCTAAACAAACTGCATCTATATGATCCATCTCTACATGCATCTAAACAAACTGCATCTATATGATCCATCTTTACATGCATCTAAACAAACTGCATCTATATGATCCATCTCTACATGCATCTAAACAAACTGCATCTATATGATCCATCTTTACATGCATCTAAACAAACTGCATCTATATGATCCATCTCTACATGCATCTAAACAAACTGCATCTATATGATCGATCTTTACATGCATCTAAACAAACTGCATCTATATGATCCATCTCTACATGCATCTAAACAAACTGCATCTATATGAATCGATCTTTACATGCATCTAAACAAACTGCAGATCTATATGATCCATATCATACCATGTATCTATAAAAACTGCATCTATATGATCCATCTTTACATGCATCTAAACAAACTGCATCTATATGATCCATCTTTACATGCATCTAAACAAACTGCATCTATATGATCCATCTTTACATGCATCTAAACAAACTGCATCTATATGATCCATCTTTACATGCATCTAAACAAACTGCATCTATATGATCCATCTTTACATGCATCTAAACAAACTGCATCTATTATTATCTATCTTTTCATGCTAGTCTATATGATCCATCTTTACATGCATCTAAACAAAACTGCAGATCTATATGATCCAATCTTTAACATGCATCTAAACAAAACTGCATCTATATGATTTCTATCTCATACATTGCATCCTAAACAAACTGCATCTAATATGAATCACATTCTCTAACATGGCATCTAAACAAACTGCATCTATATGATCCATCTCTACACGGCATCTAAACAAACTGTATCTATAAGATCCATCTTTACAATGCATCTAAAACAAACTGCAATCAAAGTATATGATCCATCTCATAAATGCATCTAAAAACAAACTGCAATCTATATGATCTATCTTTACATCCTTCTAAACAAACTGCATCTATATGAATCCTTCTTTACATGCATTCTAAACAAACTGCATCTATATGATCCATCTTTACATGGCATCTAAACAAAACTGCATCTATATGATCTATCTTTACTTGCATCTAAACAAACTCCTATCTATATGATCCATCTTTACTTGTCATCCTAAACAAAACTGCAATCTATATGATCCATCTTGTTACATGCATCTAATTAAAAACTGCATCTAGTTGATCCATCTTTACTTGCATCTAAAACAAACGTGCATCTATATGATCCATCTTTACATGCATCTAAATCAAAACTGCATCTATATGTTCTATCTTACATTCATCTAAACAAACTGCATCTATATGATTCCATCTTTACTTGCTTCTATAACAATACTGCAATCTATATGAATCCATCATTTTCATGCATCTATTCATATCTGCATGATATGATCCTATCTTTTTTCTTTGCATCTAAACATACTGCTTCTTTATAGATCAATCTTTTCATGCATCTATACTAACTGCATCTAATATGATCCTCTTCTGTACATGCATCTAAACAAACTCTGCTACCTTAGATGTTCACATCTTACATGCCATCTAAACACAAACTGCTTCATAAGTATATGACCCATCTTTACATGCATCGATAAGCAAACTTGCATACTATTAGATTCCATCGTGTTAATTCTGAAAAATTCCCCTATAGACGTTCGACTCTGCATAGACATTAAAAACAATCGGGCACGTAGGGGACGGTGTAAAGCTAAGCAGTGGTTCCCACCATGTTTTTAGCAGATTTCCACCTTAAGGGGGGGAAATCAGCTATTGTGGTCGTAACTAGAAAATTTTCTTCTTCAAATGGGTCCATCGATTCTAACCCAGGAGGATGGAAGAAAATGAGGTCCGTAGTCAAAAATTATTATATACGAGTTGTATATATAACGCATTTAGTTAGATACGCGCTCTAATAGCGGTTCGCAATTTTTGTTTATGATCGTTACATGCATCAAACAAACTGCTTGATATTTAACCGTTTATACATCATGTAAAAAGAACAGATCATATGATCCATCGTTACATGGCGGAAATCTCGGGACCAGAGGGAGGGGGGGGGGTTTTTTAGAGGGGGATTTTCGAACATCTAATTACTGTTTTATGATTTTCCGAAGATATCTCGCCGTTATCGATATCGGATCAGAAAAAAATGCATGTATATTAACCAATTCTATATTGGATCTAAATTAAATTTTATCTATAAATTTTGTTATATAAACGTTTTTTCTCTGATCTTGAATATTAACGTATTTTTATTTTTCTAAGCAAAACCGCCACTATATGATCTACTCATTTTACATGCATCTAAACAATAATTTGCTACATAATAAATCACATTATTGGAAGTTTAAAAAAATAACCAAAATATTTGTATTCAAGATGACCTTTATTATACGAGATAACATTGCAAATAAACTGCCCTGACGGACCCCCCCCATGCATCGTATAAGTTTTGGATCTACTATAATCCATCTTTATTGATTGAGATAAAACCAATTATTCTGACTTCAGTATAAAATTACAATAGTAGACTATAGTATATAGTTCTCAATAAAATGATATGTGTTATATGCATCTAAGATATAATTTCAGTATTTATTTTTCTTTCCCGGTCTGTAGGCAGGGCCGACCCGTTTTTGTTTAATTTCTAACCTAACTGCATCTATATGATCCAGGTTATTTACATTGCATCTAAACAAATATTGCATCTATATTTGGATCCATCTTTACATGCTTCCTAAAACTAACTGCTTCTATATGATCCATCTCTATATGCATTCTAAACAAACTGCAGTTATAGTGATCCATATTTACATGCATCCTAAACATAACTCGCCATCGGACTATTTATATGATCCATCTTTACATGCATCTATAAACAAACTTGCATTTATATGATCCCATCTTTAAATGTATATAAACAAACTGCATCTATATGGTATCCATCTCTATATGCATCTTAACAAACTGCCATTTATATGATCCATCTTTACATGCCATCTAAAACAAAAACTGGCAATCTATATGATCCATATTTACATGCATCTAAACAAACTGATCTCTATGATCCATCTTTACATGCATCTAAACAAACTGCCCATCTTTATGATCTATCATTTACATGCATCCTAAACAAACTGCGTCCTATATGATCCACTTACATGACGTCTAAACAAAACTGCGTCTATATGATCCACCTCTACATGCATCTAAAACAATACTGCATCTATTGGATCCATCTTTACATACATCTTAAACAATCTGCCTCTCTATATGATCCATCCTTTACATGCATCTAAACAAACTGCATCTATATGATCCAATCTCTACATGCATCTAAAACAACTGCATTTATATGATCCTTCTTTACATTGCACCTAAACTATCTGCATCTATATGATCCATCTTTCACATGCAATCTAAACATAACGCATCTATATGATCCATCTCTACATGCATTCTAAAACAAACTGCATTTATATGATACCTTCTTTACATGCAACCTTAAATACAATCTGCATCTATATGATCCATCTTTACATGCATCTAAACAAACTGCTTCTATATGATCCATCTTTACATGCATCTAAACAAACTGTACCTATATGATCCATCTTTACATGCATCTAAACAAACTGCATCTAAGTATATGACCCATCTTTACATGCATCTAAACAAACTGCATCTATTTGATACTCGTGTTTATTCTGAACCGTTCGACTCTCATACATTAAAAAGTCTGTCTCGTAGGGACGGTGTAAGCTAAGCAGTGTTCCCCCATTTTTTAGCAGATTTCCCTTAAGGGAAATCAGCTATTGAGGTCGTACTCATGACGCGATTTTCGTAAAAATTTCTTCAATTGTCATCGATCTCCATCGATCTTACCCAGAAGATGACCGGAAAAATGAGGTCCGTTCAAATTATTTATTTTATATATTTATATATATATATATATATATATATATATTTATATATATATATATATATATATATATATTTGTCTGTTAACGCTCTTGACAGGTCGCATTTTTTTTTTGATCGTTACGAAACTCGATTGGTTTTAAAACCGTTTAATGAAAAAAAAATTACCAGTATCGTTAATGGCATGAAATCGGACTAGAGGGAAGGGGGGATTTTCGAAAATTCAAAATATCTTTGTTATTATGCATCGGAATCGAAAGAATTGTATAGAACCATAATATTGAAAATTAAAATTTGACTATAAATATTGTTATATACATTTATTCTCTATCTTGAATATTAACCGAGATATTTGCATTTTTATGAAGGTCTGTGGTCGGGTATGGTTTGGATCAGGTCGGCAATTTTCGTCCATTGTCGGCACAGGTTGGGAGGGCTACTTTTAACCTTATCCTGTCGTTTCTAAGCTTACCTTACTTTCACTTACTTGTGAAGGATTTATGCAAATACGTTCTGTTCATATCCGCCACCTCCCCCCTTCTTTTAGTTCTTGGACTACTAAAAATTTGAGTTCATTAAAAATATAAGAATTATTCTTACAATTCAGAAAGCCGTTTCAGTTGAGGAAATTTATTTTAATAAACTGAAATATATTTAATTACAGTTTGTATTTAATTCACGGTGGTATTGTGTTACCAGTATGGAGATTTCTATATTGCAAAACTTCACGGGGGAAATCTGCTTAGTTTACACAGCCCCTGCGTGACGGACTTTTTATTATTATCATATCCGGAGCAACGTCGGGTACCTTAGCTAATAAATGATAAATAATGAAAGAATGAATGAAAACTAGGTAGGCTTTGCTGAGCGAAGATAACAAAATAATTTGACTTATAAACACATTTAAACGAAAGAAGATTTAAAAAAAAAAATATTCTTACCCTTGAAATATGAGAGATAGGTGAAAGTATTCAAATTTTCACTATAATAGAATTCAAGCATTTCTAACAAATTTAGCATAGGAAAATATTTAATGTAAAAAAAAAGCAAAAGTGCGTCACGCAGGGGCTGCGTAAACTAAGCAGATTTCCCACGTGAAGTTATACAATAGAGAAATCTCCATACGAGAGCCGAACAGTTACGACAAAGGGCCGAACTAGCTTAAAAAACTAACTTGGCGGGAAATTCAGGTCTTCCGTTACCGGTCCCATAATTTAATATTAAAAAATTGCAAATATCTCCGTTAATATTCAAGATAGAGAATTAAATGATATAAAACAATATTTATAGTAAATTTAATTTACAATAAGATTGGTTTTATACATTTGTTTGATCCGTCGTCTATGGTAAACTGAAGATTATTTTGAATTTTCGAAAAGTATCTCCGTCCCTCTAAACCCCCCCTCCCACTGTTCCGATTTTCAGCATTAACAAGACTTGGTCTGTTATTATTTTTGACATTAAAATGACTAAATATCGAGTTTGGTAACGATCAAACCCAAAAAATGCGACCGCTAGAGCGTTATACAGACAAATATATATATATATATATATATATATATATATTTATATATATATATATATATATTTATATATAATTTTGATACGGACCTTCATTTTCGTCATCTCCTGAGGTAGGAATCGATGGAACATTTGAAGAAATTTTTCGAAAATCACGTCATGAGTACGACCTCATATATATGAGTTCCCTTGAGGGAAATCTGCTAAAAATTTAAAGGAAATTTTATGTACGAGATTTTCATAGTTTGTTGATGAATATTAACTTTCCCTTGATTAAGTTATTAAGGTAGGTCTTTCGCTGATACAGATTTCCCAATAAAACAGTTTAATTCAATTGGCAAATTTTAGTTGCAGCTCATTTATAAAGTTAGGTATACCGTATTGCAAACAACTTTCGATTTTGGACCCAAAAACAGCAGTTACCAAATTAGTTAGTAACCAAAAGCCGATCTCCGGTATGTAGACATGGAAAGATAAGCAACAGGTTGCTGCTCCAACATGTAGCATGTTTAAAACAGGCTCACTCGATTTCGGGTTTGTTATTGTGAATATGTTGAAGATGATAATGTGAAAAATGTTATTCGCCAATTCACTTCATAAATGTGACTAGTTTCGGTCCATTGGAAGCCTCTAGAGGAGAACAGTCCAATATAAGGTCATCAGGTCTGAGATTGAACCTCCCACTAGCCGGGTCAGCAAGATACTGGCTCAATAGCGAGCAATGTCAGCACATTCCAACCGATATTCAATGCTGAAAACATTGACTGCTATAACAGTGATGATAACACTGGCACACCTCAACAAGACAGTACGAACAAAAAAGTCCGTCACGCAGGGGCAGCGTAAACTAAGCAGATTTCCCACGTGAAGTTTTACAATAGAGAATTTCGGCCTAATAACTAGCTGTAGTCGTAAGAAACCTCAAAACCTATTCACGAGGGGACGAATAGTAACCGAATACGGCAGCCAGAGCTCACGGCGGAAAGTCAGAACATAGCAATGGCTGCCGAGCACATGCAGAATACAAATGCAAATATCTCAGTTTTAATATTCAAGATACAGAATACATGTATAAAACAATATTTATAGTAAATTTAATTTGCAATAAGATTGATTCTGTAATATTTTTCGATCCGAACATTATACTAACGGAGATATTTTTCGAATTTTCGAAAATCCTCCCCTTAAACCCCCCCCCCTCCCACTGGTCCGATTTCAGGCGTTAACGAACTTGATCTTTATTTTTACTTAAAACGACTCTAAATATCGAGTTTGGTAACGGATCAAACAAAAATTCCGACCGCTAGAGCGGTAACAGACATATATATATATATATATATATATATATATATATTTATATATACTTATATATATATATACAGTTTCACGGACCTCATTTTCGTCATCTACTAGGTAGGATCGATGGACAATTGAAGAAAAATTTTCGAAAATTTTTGAGTACAACCTCAATAGCTAATTACTCAATGACTGGCTAGGAACAATTGCTAACTTGCTGAAGTTGTAGGATGGTCCAAGTAACAATACATAGAGCCAAGAAGTGACCAAGTTGTCCTAACATGACTTCTTATTGGACATGCACCTGACACATTCTTACTTACACGTACAAAGATATCCGTCCTGTGTTAACTAAGTAGATTTCACGTTCGTCACGTGTTTGCATTTATCTCAAAACGTAAAAGTTCCAGGGGAACAATATGTGGCATTTGGGCTTCAAATAAAGTGATTCTAATATTATACCTTAATGTTAATATAATATGAGTCGGAGTGGGGGTTTACTAAAGGCCGAAACGAAACTTATAAAGGCGAATATCTCGATGAATACTGAAGATAGGTGAAATAACGCACATAACATCATTTAGAATAGAACATTGGGATTTACAATATTTTTGTTTCTATCAATTTTATATTCGACCGCAAAATAACGGAGATTTTCCAGGTTTTTAAAATCCCCCTCTCAATCCGATTTCAGTCATTAACGAACTTGACCTTTCTTATTTACATAAAACGAATGAATATCGGAGTTTTGTAAAGATCGAACAAACATTGCGACCGTTAAAGACCTAACAGCCAAATATATATAATTTTGGAACGGACCTCATTTTCTACATTCTGAGTAAGATCGATGGACATTTGGAGAAGATTTTCAAATTTCGCGTCATGGGAAGTACGACCTCAACAGCTGATTTCCTTTAAGGGAAATCTGTAATACGTAGATTCAGAAAAACACCAAGTTGTACTTACATGGACTACTTCTTATTGGACATACATACCTGAGCATTTCCTTACATAAATTAACAAAAGTCCGTCACGCAGGGGCTGCGTAAACTAAGCTGGATTTCCACGTGAAGTTTTACAATAGAGAAAATCTGCCTAGTAATAACCTATTCTAACGAGGACGAATAGTTGTGAGTGAAACGGCCACACTAGCGCTAGTGCGCTCGGCGGGAAACTCCCGAAACATAGCCGACCACACTCACAATACAAATCCAAAATATCTCGGTTAATATATTAAAGATACAGAATAAATGTATACAACAATATTTATAGTAAAATTTAATTTGCAATAGGATGGGTTCGATACAATGTTTTGATCCGACGTATGGTAACGGAGATATTTCGAATTTTCGAAAATCCCCCCTCAAAACCCCCCCTACCACTGGTCCGATTTTAGCCATTAACGAACTTGATCTTCCTTTTTACTTTAAAACGATTATTAATTCCGAGTTTGGTAACGATCAAACAAAAATTGTGACCGCTAGAGCGTTAACAGACAAATATCTATATATATATTATATATATTATAATATATATATATATATATATATATATAGTTTATGTATATTAATTTTGAAGACCTCCTTTTCGTCATCTCCTGGGTAGGATCGATGCGGGACATTTGAAAATTTTTTTCGAAACTCGCGTTCATGAGTATGACCTCAATAGCTGATTTCCCTGAAGGAGAAATCTGCTAACAAGTACAGCCTACCTGTACTCATTGCAAACACTAGACGAGCAATAAAATACCTACCAATTAGAATGCTGATTGCGGACATACTTAAGAAACCAAAGACTTAAAACCAAACTACTGACTGATAGTAGACCACGTTATTTTCACTTTTCTGACATATTTAAATACTATTGGACACTCTGACTATATTTAATTACATATTTACGTGTCCGAGTGTATTTTAGCAGATACCTTTAGGGATATCAGCTATTGTGGTCGTACTCATTTCGAAACATTTCTTTCAAATGTCCATCGATCCTACTCAGGAGATGACGAAAATTGAGGTCCGTTCAAAACTTATATATATATATATATATGTATATATATATATATATATATATATATATATATATATACACATCTAAAGGGTGGTAAATACATAAATTAAATGAAACTATAATAATAATATAATTATAACGTAACATATAATGTATAAAATAATTATTGAAAACGATAAGATGAAAATTTTTTAAAAAAAAGTCGAACCCCTCCGAAAAGTATTTTCAAAAAATTACTCGAAAGTGTTAAGAAGTAATGCGAGACGGTGATCAGGGAAATGGTACAAAGAGACGCTGAGTTACCTCCACGACTTGCAGAAATGGTCAAAGGAAGTCGCCGACAATAGCCAATACCAACTGTGCATATTTACCACCCGTATGACGTAATGTTCCATTCTAGTACTTATTTCTCACCTAGAAAGAACCTAGTGCAAACTAACCTTAACCAACATAAAACCGTCACGCAGGGGCTGTTGCTATATCCACCCAAATCTAAAGGCTAG
This sequence comes from Riptortus pedestris, assembly GCA_019009955.1. NCBI lineage: Eukaryota > Metazoa > Arthropoda > Insecta > Hemiptera > Alydidae > Riptortus > Riptortus pedestris. Next base: position 145,217,397 of record CM032230.1, read on the forward strand.
TTTTATGTCTTCAAAAAAGAATTTTCTAGGCCTTCCTCTCCCCCTATGCCCGTGGACCTTACCTTCAAATATATCTGCAATGAAATCGCTGTGCCTTATGATATGCCAAAGATATTTCACCACCCTTTAAATGCCACTAAGTGCCACTTAAATACCCCTAACGGCCACATAATACCTCCATCCACCCCAAAAATACCCATTACCACTCCAAACATAACCAATAAATGGCTAAATCCTTCATTTCCAAACTACCCCCTTATAATCCCCTTTGATTGCTACACCAAACGTTCCCTTAACCACGGATACGCCTAAAACCCTTAAATACCATTAACTACCCCATAAATATCCCTAACTTCCCCTTAAATGCCCAATAAATACTAAATATTTTATTTATTACAAACTTCTACAATATAATCCCCAACAACAAGCATTCCTTTCCTCCATGCGTAAGGTCAAGTTTGGTATATACATATATGCCCAAGAACCTTACCTTCAAATATATTTGCAATGAAATCGTTGTGCCTTATGATTTGCCAAAGAAATGTCACTTTCCTTTTTTTCCATGGCCTTGATGACACTTTTGCTTTCACTTATCTCATTTAGAACATCCATGGAGTCCAATATGTTCTGGTTATTCTGCGCCCCATCCACATCTCCATTTCTTCCGATCTACTGTATTTCCTTAAGCGGCGAGTCCAACTTTCGCTCCCGTAGAGCAGTAAACTCTATAAGAATGACCCTTTTTTTGGTATTCAGAGTGGTCAAACAAATACGACGAGTAATAATAGACATACAGACAGGAAGAACAAAATCTCCTCAATTACATGAGTAGAAATTTCGCCACGCAGGAGCTGAGTAAACTAAGCAGATTTCCCATGTTCAGTTATGACTCACTATTAATCTCTACTCACCATATATTTTCTATTTCTATCTAAAAATCCAAAGAATAGAAGTAAGGATTTCTGAAGACTGTAAGCAAGAAATTACGAATATTATAATATTAATATTTTATCTACGAAAAAATGTATAAAACAACAATTGTAAATCACGAAAGGTTTAGCAAGATTGGTGTTAGGGCGTGCGGTTAGCCTTTGTGTTAATAATAAAAAAGCATTAGACAAATGAAATTAATTAAAGAGATAATTTCCTCACCTTGTACCGAAGTATTTACTATTCTCTTGGAAAGATGAGGGTGAAATAATACAAGCCACTATTTGAGTGCTCCAAAGAATCAAAATATATTGAATTAGTAATAGCATATAAACTTTATAGTAATGAACCTTCTGATAGGTTAGAACAAAATGATAATTTGATACAATTTAAACCTGAAAATAATACTAATCTAGGATCTAGCCTTAAAACTAATGATATAAACATTAACACTTATTGATAAATATATGATGAAAACAAAGAAACTTTAACTTTATGAAAGATGGCTGTAAAAGATAGACAGAAAACAATGGTTGTCCTTTGTTTTGTTTGTAAACTTTAGCGGCAAGCCATTACTATATATACACTTGATAATGATTGAAATGCCCTTTATCATAAGTACTCATTCGATTGTCAACGTCGATAATGCTAGAATTATAGTAAAATAAAGAGGAAAATATACTTTCAATGAGGCGGACTTTCCTTTCAGTGTTATTTGTGTTCCACATCAGAATCCTTCTTCTAACTGGTGGAGAATGATAGCGGAGGCCTCTATCTTCGATGCGGAGAGATCCTTTCTGAGAAAACTCGCCGTGAGAGCCGAAAAACGTTCACGTTTGCAGAGCACAAACAAAACCATGTGCCTACACAGGTGCAATAAAACCTACAATGGCTGCCCAGCCTAAAGCGAGCGCTTCATCCTGTACACCAGCTCTGCATTTTCCGCCTCCCGGAACTGCCGGTTAGTGAACTAAGTACTGAAGAATTGGTTCTATAACATTTTTCAATACAACTTATACTAACGGATATTTATTGAATTTTCAAATTCCACCTTTATAAACCCTCACTATTCCATGTCCGAATTCAGCCATTAACAAATATGATCTTTAGTGTTTACAGTTAAAATGGAGTTTTCGAGTTTGAACGTAAAATCTTAATTTATGTCGACACCACACTACGAATTGCATGTATCTCGCATAATAAAGGTCCCTTCAAAAAATATTTGGCATATAATCTTAGTGTACTGTGGTTCGTGATATAAAAGCTTATTGTCAATATGACATGAGGACAGTGGGTTTACGGAAAGCAGAAAACCAAAAAATTCAAATATCTCGGTCAATATTCATAATCGAGGAAAAATGTACTTTACATCATTTATGGGCAATTTCCAAAATTTTTGTTTATATACAATTTTTCGATAATAAATTTAATAACGGGGATATTTTAAATTTTCGAATTTAATCCCCTAAACCCCCTTCTCTAGTCCCTTAACGAACTTGATATTTTTCTTCTTGACATGAATCGCTCATGTACGAAGTTTGGTAAGGATAAGAAAAGAATCGCGACCGCTAGTACGGTAACAGACGAGTGTGTGTGTGTGTGTGTGTGTGTGTGTGAGTATATATAGATATATGACATTTTGAACGGACCTCATTTTCGTCATCTCCTGTGTAGGATCGGTTCATTTGAGGAGGATTTTCAAAAATCGCGTCAAAAGTACGACCCCAATAGCTGTTAATAGACTAGGGACGATATGTTCAGTAGCATAGTGAGTCCTTTTTTCATTACCATGGCGGGGCCTAAGTACTGCCCTAGCCCTAAGGGGATTAGTACGCATAGTAGTTAGTAAATGACTTACTAAAGGGCAACCGCAAAGCTACACCATCTTGCTCGGGGTTTAAATGTCAGTAGAAGTAGGACATATCTTCGAATAATGGGAGACATCGGAGGTAATGAGGAAGTGGAGAAGATATGGTCATTATTGCAAAATCACACCCCACACAGTAATTACAGTCCGGGTAGGATAACACCTAGTCTGCAAAGTCACAGGATTGCAGAAGATCACAGCCCGCACATCACAAGCAATGCCGCATAATACATGGTCAACCTCCAGTATCAGGGGGATTATTCTAAGAAAGTGCACGCAAACACACACAAACGTGCGCGCAGACACCCGAACGCATGCTCAGCTCCCCTAATAATCTATGTAGTTATCGGCCTCATAGTGTTTCATATTACATTCTTTTTGGCAGAATATTGGGTTCCACTCCTTCAACATGGCACATCCACTCCCTTATGACGGAGCGCTGTTTCCAAATACTGACCGGAAGCACAGAGAACCCCTACTATAGTCAATAACTCTAGGGTTGGTCTCCAAGTCCTTTTCCCCGTGGGCGCCTGCACAGGGTAAGGCTTAAAATACCCTTAACCATCCCCTAACCACCAGATAATACCCCAAACTGCCCCTAAGTACCCCTCATCACTAAAAAATAATCTTAAACACAGCATAAAACCCCTTACCACTACATTAATATTCCTGGCCACCTCATAAATACACCTAATCGATCAATTAATACGCCTATGCACCCCTAATTACTCCAACAGGAAAAGGCTTTAAATATCCTTAACTAACCCTTAAATACCCCTAACTGCCCCTTAAATACCCATAACCACCCCATAAAATCCCTATTCTCCCTAGAAATACCCCTAACCACCCCATAACATCCACTTCCTCCCCAGAAATACCCCTAATCACCCCATAATATCCCTTTTATTCCAAGAAATACCGAAAACACCCCATTATATCCCTTTCTTCCCAAAAATACCCATAGCCATCCCCTTGTCCCTATAATTCCTAGAAATCCCCCTAATCATCCCATAATATTCCCTGTTCTCCCCATAAATACCCAAAACCAGCCCATAATATCCCTTCCCCCCCCCCAAATACCCACAACCATCCCATAATATCCCTATAATTCCTAGAAATACCCCTATCATCCCATAATATCCCTATTCATCCCCAGGAAATTACCTCTTAAATCACAGCATAATATCCCTTATTCTCCCGGAGGAAAATACTCCTAACCACCCCATAATATCTATATTCTCCCAAGAAATAACCCTAACCACAGCATAAACACCCCAAAGATGTCCAATAAATGGCTGAATCCTTAATTTCCAAGCTAACCCCTTATAATCCTTTCGTTCACCACACCAAGCATTCCCCTAACCGCCCTGACGATACTTAAATACCCCTAACCACCCCCTTGAATACCCCTAACCCCCCCCCCCCCTTCAATGCCCAATAAATACCAAATCCTTAATTTCCTAACTAACGTACCCGCTTATAAAATCCTGGTTTGCCATACCAAGCATACCCTCAACCACCCCATTAATATACCTAGCCACCCTTAAATACCCCTAACTACCCCATAAAATCCCTGACCACTACATATTTTCCCATAACCTCCACAATAATTACTAAATCCTTAATTTCATTACAACCCGCTTATAAAAACCTGCTTTACCATAGGAAGCATTTCTCTAAGCAACCCATAAATAAACCTAGCCACCCTTCAATACCCCCTTTTTTTTTCTTTTCTTTTTTTTCCCACTCTGCCCCCGCTGTAACGACCCCCATACAATCCAGGACTTAAACATAAGTTACGATAAACTCCACAATAATTACTAAATCCTTAATTTCATTACAACCCGCTTATAAAAACCTGCTTTACCATACCAAGCATTTCTCTCTCACCGCATAAATAAACCTTACCACTCTTAAATACCCCTAACTACCCCATAAAATTACCTGACCAGCACATAAGTACCCCTAACCTCTACAATAAACATTAAATCTTAATTTCCAAACTGCCCCATTATAACACCGGGTCTTCCTACAACTAACATTCCTTTCTTCCATGTCGAAAGTCAAGTTCAAAACGACCAGACTCGGTCCAATGGGAGTGGATAGGTCTCCGGGGGTAAAATTAAAAAAATGTACATATCTCCTTCATTATAAATTGGATCATAAAATGATACACAGACAATCTTGTTAAAAACAGAATACATTACACTTAGTTTTATGCCGAATTTTAATGGGATGAACGGCTAACAAGATAAAGACAATTCTAGTGGCTTTAGCGGGGTTTCTTCTCCACCTAATTTTCGTGAGTAAATAAGTCATAATAAAAAGTAAATATAATTTTTGTATATCTTTAAACATATTGTTGACAAATTATAATTTCATTATAATTATAATAATTGGAAGAATTCTAGAGACAAAAATTTCCTGTTTTCAAATTTGAACAGAATTATCACTTTTGAACAACCTGATCATATTTTGACATGTTTCGGCGTGACGTCTATGTACGTATCTGCATGTCCCGCATAAGGCACAAAGCGACTAGCCTTAGATGACGAAGATGAGGTTCGTTCAAAATTATATATAAATAAATATACGTCTGTTGCGAGTGTAGTGGTCACAGTAGTTGTTTAATCCAACCTCGATAGTTCATCGTTTTATGCAACTCATATTTATTTTTAGCTGGTGGTGAGGGTGATGAATGGTTAATCACAAAACTTTTTTATGGCTCCTCACAATTTTATTTCTTATAAAAAACGCTGTGAGCGCTTTCGCGGGACTAAACTCCCCATCCTCAGAGCTACAAAACAATGTAACACCATTAATTAAGAAAGTCGCAAAAAATCAGTTCTTAAAATCTGTTTTGCATAGTTGGTCATATAACAAACAGTCTATAATATTGTTACGTTTTTAATAAGAGTTCTTTTGGATTGCAAAATTAAATACTCGCAAGTTTCACAGTTTTTATCACTGCACAATTTATTTGGATAATGCACAATAAACTTGGTAATTATTCTTAATTACTACTCACAAAATAGACTGATAGCGTCACTGTTCTTCAGATTACACAGTCCAACAATTCACTCACGGTCACTGAAATTCACAACAAGACGGCACTGCACTGTCCTTTGCTTCGCGGCACTGCACTGTCTTCTACTTCGCGGCACTGCACTGTCCTTTACTTCGAGGCTCTGCACTGTCTTAAACACGGCACTAAACTGTTTACTGCACTATACTAAGTCGCACTGAAGTGAACATCAAGACAGGTGACAATAAAAACTGCCTCGCTCCTGGCAGGATCTCTTTATATAGGGTAGCGGCATACATCAAAGGGGAATTGTCTAGTTCATTCGAGGCTGGGCTAGACAAGCCCAGTATCGTCTCGACCTTCTGTCGGTTTCTTTTGATCTACGTCACACTTTCCAAATACGCGACTCTCTCTCTCTCTCTCTCTCTCTCTCTCTCTCTCTCTCTCTCTCTGAAAGATTATTCATCTATTTAATTTTCGCAACAATATTATTATTTTTTTTTTACAATAATAACACCTATATTGAAACACACAATTACAATTAAAATATAACAAATTAATAATTACTATTTAAACATTAAAATGATATTATAAGCAAAATTACCGTCAGAGCGTAGGGCGATCCTATAGACTTGCTACTAGGCTAAACCCTACCTCCGTTTTATGTAAATCTAAAGTGCAAGATCGTTAATGGTTCGAAATCGGAACCGATGTAATAAGAGTCATATAGAAAATTGTGGAACCAATGTTCATGGACTATTGGTGTTCTATAAGCGTTATTCCACACAATATGTTGCAGCTCAAATATTTAGGGAGTTATTCAGCCTTTGTGTTTTCAGACTTAAATAAACCTTTCTTTACTCGTTGCATTTTATTTAGAAATGGAAATTATACTGTGAGAAGAGAGCAATAGCTGCCCATACCTGCACATGGGAAAATCTGACTTATTTTCACGCAAAAAAAATTAAATAAAAATCATAAATAAAAAATAAAAAAAAAAAAAAAAAAAAAAACCCCCTTCCTGGAAGACTTTTTATTCAATATTTTAAAAAGATCTATAATTTATTTTGTATGATTTTTGTACCCTAACGGAGGTATTGTATCTGAGTTTCCCATAATGAAATAATTTTAAATGAACTTATTTAATTTAATAGGAGTAAAATGGAGTCCCCAGGCCAGATTCTTCAATCTTAAGAGAATTTTGAATCTCTGACCTGAAAACACGAAAAAGTGTTCCGTCCTACAGGATTTATTAAATATTTATTTGCTGGAGTGAAGTTCATCGTTTCGCCGCGAAGTAAATAGAGCGCGGAAGCTATTAACTGAGAATCTCGGGGAAGGTTTTAGCAGTCACTAATTATAAAAATGCATATTTATTAATTGCCGGTCGGTGAGGCGCTAGCCCCAGGGATCTACAAGAGCCAGATCATGTCGGCCGTATATTATGAGGCCCATTATGTCATGGGAGCATGTGCTAAAGGAACGAATATGAGCCAAACTACTTAGCCTATAGACATTCACATAATATGCTGTTCCCCGTGTGTTGAGTAATCAACGCTCAGTTTTCTGTCATTATTGAAAACAGCTGCTCATAACACCAGGTGACCTGGAGAATCCTAATACAAAATGCACAAAAAATATAAAAGTCTGTGACGCAGGGGTTGCGTAAACTAAGCAGATTTCCCAAGTGAAGTTTTACATTAGAGACATTTCAGAATAGAGAGCCAAACAGTAACGGCCCGAACTAGCTCTTGACGGAAACTCACGACTAGACCCGAAGTTAGCCGATCTCATCTCTGAAGCTGAAAACAGAAAAATGCAAATATCTCGGTTAATATTCAAGATACAGAATACATGTATATAACATTATTTATAGTAAATTGAATTTTCAATAAATTAGTATGCACGGAGATATTTCGAATTTTCAAAAACCTCCCCTCTCAAGGCCCCCCCCCCCCCCCTTCCCACTGGTTAGGGTTACAGCTATTAACGAACTTGATATTTATTTTTTCATAAAACGTTTAAAAATCGAGTTTGGTAACGATCAAGTAAAACTTGCGACAGCTAGAGCGATAAGACACAAATATATATATATATATATATATATATATATATATATATATATATATATATATATATATACATATATGTATGTATAAATATATATATAATTTTGAACGGACCTCATTTTCGTCATCTCCTGGTAGGATCGATGGCCATCTGAAGAAATTTTTCGAAACTCGCGTCTTGAGTACGTCCTCAATAGCTGATTTTCAATAAGGGAAATCTGCTAAAATCGTTAATACAACGATAGGGGCCGAGGTTGGCCATGTGAGTTAAAGCTAATCTCACATGATAAACCTAGAGTGGCAAGTTCGTTTCCTGCCTGAGCAATAGGAATTTATTTAGTGACTAACTCATTACATAAAATCATTTGTCCCAGCCTGGCTAGGAAAGGGTGGGAACCTGTAAATCAACCGTCCCAACTAGCCATCGCAGAAAAAAGTGGACGTTAATAATAATAATATGCTAAACTTAAAGAATGTGAATGTCGGGAGCCAATTGTTGATACCGAATAGGTCTTTACAGATTTCAAATTAAGTATTCTCACAATGAATTAGAAATTGTTCTTGTATTAACAAATTTCTCTTAAGGGAAATCATCTATTGAGTTTATTCTCATGGCTTGATATTCAAAAAAGTTTCTTCAATGTCCATCGATCCTAACTAGGAGCTACTAGTCGCATTGAAAAATCACCAATCTGCTTAAACTATCCATACTGTACAATTGTTGTTTTATTCGTATGTCCATTGCATATATTTAGTAAGTTATTCGTATTTTCCTGTTTTCAGCCTTCGGAAACCCCTTACACCTAATAAACATATTTATACTTAGAACTAGATATGGTGAGAAGAGATCAGCTCTATTGAAATAGAGAAATAGTTCTGTTTTCAGATTTCCGTTTGTTCCGTTTTGACGTTTCCCGGATCCAAGGTGATTAGATTCAATGTGGCTCCTGTATGTAGGCATGTAGGCACCTTATAGGAGGGTGACAAATTTCTCCCTACATGTTTGCGATACAGACATTTTTACAGTAATTACCGTTGTACATTACAATAAAACAATTTTCTAAATTATGATGTTGGAGATTTTTTGAAAAATTGCGTGGGAAATTTGGTATATCACTTTGAAATGAAATCATTTTTAATGATACAGAAGATAATATGTTTATTTACAAAATATGTACTTCTACAAGGATTTCACATGGAGACCACAACAGATTATGAAAATATTAAAACTGCTCAGTATTGACATACATTGCACTTGGAAGATGCATACACATCCCGGCCAAATACCTATCATACTCATTTGTGCAGGTTAAAGAGGGATGGCTCTAACAATTCTGGGCTCCTCATATCAATAATGAAATCCCCTTATCTCATTTTGTTGCATTTATTATTAAATAGTCTCATGTTGAAGGAAGGTAGAAACTTCGAGAGGTGGAGATGAGAGAGAGAGAGGATGAGAATGACACTGATGAAGATGGCAGAGGAAGAGAGAGAGTGAGTGAGAGAGAGAGAGGAGAGGAGAGGGTGGGAGGGAGAGAGGGGGGGGAGAGAGATGGAGAGAGAGAGAGAGAGAGAGAGAGAGAGAGAGAGAGAGAGTGAGAGAGGAGAGAGAGAGAGAGCGAGAGAGAGGAGAGAGAGAGAGGAGAGAGAGAGAGAGAGGAGAGAGAGAGAGAGGAGACAGAGAGAGAGAGAGAGAGGGGGGAGGGGGGGGAGAGAGAGAGAGAGAGAGAGAGAGAGAGAGAGAGAGAGAGAGAGAGAGAGAGAGAGAGAGAGAGGGGAGAGAGGAGAGGTAGAGAGAGGAGAGAGAGAGAGGAGAGAGGAGGAGAGAGAGAAGGAGAGAGAGAGAGAGAGAAGGAGAGAGAGAAGGAGAGAGAGAGAGAGAGAGAGAGAGAGAGAGAGAGAGAGAGAGAGAGAGAGAGAAAGAAGAGAGAGAGAGAGAGGAGAGAGAGTAAAGAGAGAGTGAAGAGAGAGAGAGAGAGAGAGAGAGAGAGAGAGTGAAGAGAGAGAGAGAGAGAGAGAGAGAGAGTGAGTGATGACGTGAGAGAGAGAGACGGAGAGAGAGAGAGAGAGAGAGAGAGAGAGAGAGGAGAGAGAGAGGAGAGAGAGAGAGAGAGAGAGAGAGGGGGAAGGGGAGACAGAGAGAGAGAGGGAGAGAGAGAGTGGGAGAGAGAGAGAGGGAGAGAGAGGGGGGGGAGAGAGAGAGATAGAGAGAGAGAGAGAGAGAGAGAGAGAGAGAGAGAGAGAGAGAGAGAGAGAGAGAGAGAGAGAGAGAGAGAGAGAGAGAGAGATAGATAGAGAGAGAGAGAGAGAGAGAGAGAGAGAGAGAGAGAGAGAGAGAGAGAGAGAGAGAGAGAGAGAGAGAGAGAGAGAGAGGAGAGAGAGAGAGAGAGAGAGAGAGAGAGAGAGAGAGAGAGAGAGAGAGAGAGAGAGAGAGAGAGAGAGAGAGAGAGAGAGAGAGAGAGAGAGAGAGAGAGAGAGAGAGAGAGAGAGAGTCTCATTCTGGCGTGGGAAGCGAGTCCTAGACAACCCATCTTGGATTAGTTATGCAATAAGACGCCTCCAGTAGTTACAGACCAATTACCCAACCTTACATCCTCTGAAGAAGCTCCGACATCTCTGATCTAGTTACAAACCACCGTATACCGAAGTCGTTATCCTAACGTCTCAGGGTAACATCATTAACATGACCCAAGATACAAATAAGGTGTTAGTGCTGTAAACAAGTTATTATCTTCAAGTAATCTTCGATTCCACTAGATCCTTCCAAAAATCAATAATATTTTTATTTCTTTATGAACAGCGCATCAAAGGTGGTTCCCCTGTATTTAATGAATGATGCTCCTAATACGGCGATTCATTTTAAAACAAAGCCAAAAAAAAATATGTTCAAAAATAAATTCAAAATATTAGTAAATTTACTTCAAATATAACAAAAAAAGTCCGTTACGCAGGGACTGCTTAAGCTAAGAATATTTCCCACTTGCTTGTGAAACAAACTTATATCATATCTCACCACAGACTCAGACTGAGATCCAGAAAGTAGAAATTACTTAATATTTGAGTTACGAAAAAGTGTATGGGGGAACAATTATAGAGTATCAATATTTCAATAAGATTGATTCTACAATTTGATAAGATTGATTCGAATTGAGCCAGATTTTTTTTTATCTGGCTCATAATAACGTAGACCTGAATTCGAATCCCCCCCCCCTATTTCTAAACCCCCTATTCCTGCTCCGAGTTCCGCCAATGATAAATTTGATTTTTAGTGTTGACTAAAACGATTAAATATCGAGTATGGTATTGATCAAATAGACATTGTCGAAACGAGGGCGTAAAACATTAATTGTTTACGTCATCCCACAGTGAATTTTCGCGTATCTCGCATAATAAAGTCCTCTTGAAAACAATTTTGGTTTTCAAGCATCCAATAAAGCTGCTTCATGATATATAACTGCTTATTATTTATACGACATGAGTAGGTGTGGGGGTTTACAAGAGGCTGAAAACAGAGCAATCCTAATACCTCAATTAATGTTAATATTAGGGAAAATATGCTCATAACAACATTCATAGGCAGTTAAATGTACAGTAAGATTTGTATCATACAATTTTTCGATCCGACGTATAAACCGGAGATATTTTGAATTTTCTATATCCACCCCTTGTAACCCCTCCCCTCTTCGATTTTAGCAGTAAACGAGCTTGATCTTCCTCGTTGCATGAAATGATTATATAAAGAGCTTGATAAAGATAAAACATAAAACGGCTACAGACAATATATATATATATATATATATATATATATATATATATATATATATAATATTTTTTTAAGGACCAGATTTCCCTTAGGTGACTTATTAGAGTGGTGAGAGGATTTTCATTAGGGCAAGTTTGATAAAAGTGGCTTACACAACTGGAAGTGTTAAAATAACTGCTTGAGCCGTGAAAATAAAACCAACTGACAAATAAATGGTTGTAGAATATTTTTATGTAACGTTGTTTACTCTCCAGTTTCCTCTACTTTCATCAATATATATTATATTTTATTCTCACTTAAAAATCCATTTGCATTTATAGAAATCGGTTATTTAGCGGGAATACTTAGGTAACATTCAGATTTAAGGCAACAGGTTTTTTGCTATGGATTCGCTACTGCTAAATGGTCTATATCCCTGGATATCTCTGGAATATGCTGGATGGTAGAGGAACCAATTGATAAGGATCAATAAGAAGGCCAAGTCCTCTACTGTTTTTTAACCCTAGAATGGTAGTGATATTATTTCCCGCTTAATGGTACTGATACGTAAATTTTACGTGTGCAACTGGTAATTGGTGAAATTATTGAAAATTTGCTAATGTTTGTGACTATTTTTTTATTTTATTAAAACATACACTTATCTTTAACTTATATCTACGTTAATATCTAATAATGTGCACGACATTCCTTTCAGGCGCTTTGTTCGAAACACGTTCCGGAGGTTGTGTGCTCCATTCTTACCAAGCACAACCCCACCTTCTACATTTATTGTGACTGATCTGTCAATATTGTGTGGTTGAGAGGTTTTAGGTTTTTTTGCCTCTGTGTTTCTTCTCTTTCTTCGATTGCCTTGATGTTTTCTAAAATTTTCTCACTCTCATCGCTATCTAGCCCACTCTGTGTTGCAATTATTTTCGAAGGCTCAGCCTCCTCATCACTTGGAGAATACTCCGGATCATCATCGCTGTCCTATCCATAACCATCTATTTCATAATTGTCATTTTCCCCATCTGAGTCACCGGAGAGTTCTTTCATTAAATTTCTGATTTCTTCATCCAATGAATATTTTTTCTCCATTTTTCCGAAACTATAAACAAATTATTTATATATTCTTTTTATACATTTTTGTCTTTCTTATATTCAAAAATAAAAGTTAAAAACATTAAGAGAAAATAAATTATAATATAAAAAATTGAGAATGACATTAACTAAGTTATGGGATAAAAACTGGTTATTAGTAGCGATACGTAAATTTTACGTGCCAAAAAGTTGCGGTTAATGGTATTGATACGTAAATATTAAGTGTCGTTTTTATTTCAAAAAATAGTATTGGATGAGTGTGAAGGTTCACTTAGCTGCACTTGGCGGAGGTCAAGTCGTAACTGTCTGGAGGGCTCATAGCTGAGGGGTGGGGGTGGTGGGGTCGTAAACGGCCCTTTGATAACAGTTCAAACCAGATCATACGTAATTTTTACGTTCACTACCATTCTAGGGTTAATATTATGCAGAAAGAACTTTCGGAGTCAACGCTCCATCCTCAGTGCCTGCTGACAAACACAAACCTCGAGTTAATTTAACATTCACAGCATGGCCAAAGGCAAAATAAACAACAGTCATAAAAACAAACACAATATAAAGAGTCAAAACAATGTTAATTCTTAAAACTAGTCAACTGATAAAAATGTAGAATCAAATCACTATATCCCAAATTAAATTTTAGTCCGAAGCTAATTGACATAATCAACATGAAAACGTCTGCCACGCATGGGCTGCGAATACTAGGCAGATTTCCTCAGGCGGGTATGGATCTCTAATGTTCTCATCTCACCTCAAATTCAGTATTTGTATGTCAAAAGTCCGCCAACTCAGTCAGGAACTGCGTAAACTAAGCAGATTTCCACGTATTTGCATCTCGAATAATAAAAGTTCAGTGAGAACAATATTTGGAGTTTAGGCTTCAAATAATGTGCTTCATAATATAACACCTTACTGTCAATATGACATGAGTAGGGGTTGAATTTTACTGAAGACGGACAACTAAACAAAGTCCGTCACGCAGGAGCTGCGTAAACTAAGCAGATTTCCCACGTGAAGTTATACAATTGAGAAATCTGCATACTGGTAACACAATACCACCGTGATTAGATAATGAGAAATCTTTCAGTTAATTAAAATAAATTTCCAACTGAAACGGCTTCTGAATTGTAAGAATAATTTATATTTTAATAACTCAAATTTTAGTAGTCCAAGAACTAAAGGAGGGGGGCGGGGCGGATGAACAGAACGTATTTGCATAAATCTCACAAAGGAAGGTAAGGTAAGGTTAAAAACAACAGGTTAGAAGAAGCTTCCGCCTGAGCCGAGAAATGACGAAGATGGCCGAACACAGACACACAGAAATGCAAATATCTCGGTTAATATTCAAGATAGAGAATAAATGTATATAACAATATTTATAGGAAATTTAATTTGCAATAAGATTGCTTTTATACATTTTTCGATCCGATGCATAATAACGGAGATATTTTGAATTTTCGAAAATCCCCCTCCCTATTTTTTATATAAAATAAATATATTTTCGACGATCAAACAAAAATTGCGATATTAACATATATATATATATAATTTTGAACGGACCTCATTTTCGTCATCTCCCGGGTAGGATCGATGGACATTTGAAGAAAATTTTCTAAAATCGCGTCATGAGTACGACCTCAATAGCTGATTTCCCTTAAGGTAAATCTGCTAAATAGTAAATCTCGGTTAATAATCAAGAGGAGCAAAAACGTTCATAAAAATATTTATTGAGCATTGCATTTGCATGGACCCCTAACCCCCTCCCCGGTCCGATTTCAGCCGTTACAAACTCCATTTTTAGTTTTACATAAAAAGTTTATATATTGAGTTTGATAACGATAAGACAAAAATAGCGACTGATAAGGCAGTATATGTATATAAACACAAAACAAAATAAGCTGCCCTGTTTCTGATAGTGGTCAGCCTCCTAATCTGCCAGTTTCTTCGTAATATTGTTTTTTGTCTTCTTCTAATTTTGTTTAAATGGTATATGTAAATTTGGAATCTTATAAATTGAATGGTGCAAATTATTGAGGTATCTCTGGTGAGAGTGCAGCTTAATATTTTCATCTTGATTTTTTATATAAATGATGATTGACAATTCTTATAGAAGATTTTAGGATAAGTGTGGACAAGTCCTTCAAATTATCTTTTGAAAGCCCATATTCTATGATTACTTTCACCGTTTTTTGATGGAGTAATCCTCTTGAGCCGAACAAAAGCCCCTTAACCGTCCAGTCTTGGATTTCGTAATTTTCAGAGAAATGGAAGCATGGTTCGTATATTGCTTTCTTCTCTTGGTCTAAATCATCTGCTTGATTTTTGTTTATTTCAAAACGGACAGTTGAATCCAGATTTAAGCCCTATTCTATAATATATATATATATAAAATTGTAACCTCTGTCTGTACATTGATTTTTTTCGCGAAATTTCACGATAACTTTTCGTTTAACATGTCATAGACACCATAACTACATTTTGTTTCTTTCGTGTCTGTTTGTTTGTTTATTTGTTTGTTTGTTTGTTTATTTGTTTGTTTGTTTGTTACCTTTTCACGCATAAACGGCTGAACCGAATTTTATGAAACTTGGTATGTATATTACTACTAGCCCAACTTAGACTTTAGGCTATATTAATATTCTCTAAGACGAACAGGAGTGGGGGTTATAAGGGAGGCCTGAAATTAAAAATTGCGATATTTCGTTTCCTATTGGGTTTTCAGCAAATATAAACAGAACAAAAGTTGTTTATTTTGTAATTTAGAGTAACTTTTGTTTTTTCACTTTTGCCGTATACGGAAGTATAAATGAGTTATACGCTAAAAGCTATAGCGGGAGTCCACAATTTTATTTTGCACAAAAGACTCAACCGAACTAAACCAAACTCGGTATGTGTATTAGCACTAACGCTTTTATTATAACAAGCCATACTAAGATTTCTAGGGAGGGGCAGGAGTGGGGGTTATAAGGAAGACCTGAAATTAAAAGTAGTGATATTTCGTTTCCTATAGGGGTTTCGGCAATTACGCCCGTAACAATAGTTGTTTATTTTGTTATTTGGCGTAGCTTTTGTTATATACACTTTCGTCGAATACCTCAGTATAAATGAGTTATACGTTAAAAACTACTAATTCAAATCTATGCATAATGCACAGGAAGCGGGAAATATGACGGGAGGACATTGAAGTCTTACATAAAAAAAATAATTGTATTATTAACAAATCCAAAGAAACGACGGGTATTTACTCTAAACACTGGGACGGGTAAATGTCAAAACATTGTGTAAAGTAAAGCCTTGCCAAAAAAATACTATCACCATTCAGCCTCAAATGAATTCCCGAGCGAAGCCGGGTATCTGAGCTAGTATGTATATAAAATTGTAACTTCTGTCTTTAAATTGATTTTTTTCGCGAAATTTTAAGATAACTATTCGTTTCACATGTCATAGACACCATAACTGCATTTTGTTTCTTTCGTGTCTGTTTGTTTGTTTGTTTGTTACCTTTTCACGCATAAACGGCTGAACCGAATTTTATGAAACTTGGTATGTATATTACTACTAACCCAACTTAGACTTTAGGCTATATTAATATTCTCTGAGACGAGCAGGAGTGGGGGTTATAAGGGAGGCCCGAAATTAAAAATAGCGATATTTCGTTTCCTATTGGTTTTTCGGCAAATATGCACATAACAAATGTTCCTTATTTTTCTATTTAAAGTAACTTTTGTCGTATAGAAAAGTATAAACGTGATATACACTAAAATCTAAAGCGGGAGCCAACAATTTTGTTGGGCACTAACGATTGAACCGAACTTAGCAAAACTCGGTATGTCAATTAGCATTAATTCTTCCATGATTATAAGCTATATTAAAAATTTTAGGTCCAAACGGGAGTGGGGATTATAAGAGAGGCTGAAATGCGAGAAGTCTAATGCGGGAGCGGAAGATGACGGGAGCCTTACCAGTTAATTGAGTTTACTTATTTCCCGTCTGGCATTACTGGAAGTGATTTCCAGTGAGATTCACTATTACAAATATAATCTTACGTGCAAAACTTTGCCTAAACTATTTGAGCTCGGGTTGGCTTTTGAAAGAAAATATGTTCATTATAGATGATATTTAATTGTAATAAATGCTACCCATGATTATGGTTTGAATTATTGAAAAACGGTGAGTCATAAAGTGTAGAAGGATAAATTAGGAACACATTTTCATTTATCCTTCAAAACTAAAATTTCTATTCTATTAATCCCCAAAAGTTACCCTTCAGGGTTGGCTATTTCGGAAAATCATTACGTCGTGGAGGGAAGTGTAATTGTACACATTGAAGTCTTACTATCAAAATACCATCATTAGTCAGTCAAGAATGATTTCCCGGGCATCGCCGGGTACCTTAGCTAGTATATATATATATATATATATATATATATATATATATATATATATATATATATATATGTATATATAGTTATACTAGCAACCCCGGCGAACTCCGTTTCGCTACCTATCAGATGGCTTCGTGTATATGTAACTTGTTGTTTGGTGATTAAAAAGATTAAATAGACAATTTTTTTTTGTTTTAATTTTGAAAAGGAATAAAAATTTGATTTGGTGGCAATTCAGCAACAGTAATGAATATTTCATATTCGATTAAGCCAAAGAAAGTGAAGGTGTTATTTAGTTGAACATTCTTCTTAATGTAAATTGAAAGTGAAATGGGGTCCCAAAGTAAATACTGAATCGAAAGGTGCGTTATACAGTTTCCGCAAATTATTCGTTTTCATCCTTGAAGTGCTCTCATTGGTAAAAGCCGACATATTTTTTGTTGGTGTGGGGGTCTTACGTTAAGCACATACACAATCAGCAGGATGTTTGCCCGGAACTCGTTAACACGAGCAACAGATATATACAGGCCCATTATAGTGACTAACAACATGTATTTGATAATTTATATATCTCTAGCCGGTGCAAAGCACTTAAGGGCGGATTGGCCTTGCGACTTGTTAATTGTCATTGGGCGAAGCGCAAGGAGGCGAACAGAATTTGCAGTCGTTTGAGAGTTCGAAACGGTATAGATGCAGTTCAGGAATCCATTTGGCTATTACAGAGGAATACATACAGTATTTTTTCACCTTAATTACTACTTTAGTGTCGTACTTTCGGCTTTATAATGGTTGGCCTATCAATTCAAATTCGGCGATAAAGTCTTTTAGCTCGAAAGATCGAGTATCTATGGCAAGTCTGTTCGGTGGATTTCAATTAGCGCAATATCATAATAACAATACGTCAACATTTAGTATGCAAGTTAGTGTGGTGGTAAAATCCTGGTTAACTCCAGAGAGTTCAAAAACTCGCGTTAGGATAATTTACTAGCATCAATGGTAAGGGGGGATTTGTAAATGGATTATCCAACGGATTTGTATTGTCACCAAATCTGCCAAGCTAATTTTGGATTGAATGGTTAAATTCCGGGGGAGTCGTGCTGATGTACATCATTTATTTTCTTTGGGCGGGCATATGAATTGCTTCGGTTGACTTATCGGCATAGCTAATAAGTTCTGATAATTCACGACTAATGTTGGGGAAAACATTATCCATAAGAGCTTAATTTAGAGTGCAACTATATGCTGGGCAAAATGTCATTGGTAAGGGTAGTAAATTAGAATCCAGAATGTCGCATCTAGCAAATGGGTAATATTTCCTATTTCCAACAGCTAACGAGATTAGTTTGGAAAAAATTGATGGCAGAGGGGGTCCACTTTGATTCATTTTGAAGTTGAACTATGTGCATATTAGTGGTTAGGTCGATAATGTTTTTTAACGTTTATTTCTCAGTACAGTTGTATGCTTTACAGGGCAAGCATGTGTCATAATTCATCTAGGAGAGCAGTTCCACGGGGGAATTACAGGGCTAACGTCTGCCTGAAATCGCTTGCCAACGAATATCATCAAGTGCGCGCCTGAAAGTTAATGTTTTTATTTCGCCGAAGATCCTATCTGAGATGTGAAAGTAAGTGCTTCAGCAAGTGATTTCATTTATGTGGCATCGTGGGGTCATACCCGAAACAATGAGCTCTGGCATGTTTGGCTATATGGCATAGGCAATTTTCCCAATAAGCAACTGGATGCTGGGAGGAAATATTTGCATTGTTGGAGTATGCAAATTGTGTTTACATTTAGAGTTGGGCAACTTAAGGTGTGTCGGGGGGGGGGGGCATAAAGTGAAGGTACGGACTACGCTGCGCATACTAGAAGAGTGCGCCGCAATTCAGGATTGATTGGTCTTAACAGGGCCAAAGCAATGTCACTTCTTTGATCGATATTAAGTGGCGCAAAATCAATGAAATGACTAAAAATGTTTTCCAACCTGATTTCGACTGCCAGGGTGGTCGTTCGCAGGAAGTAATAGTACCATACTGGACTAGTATGTATGTGTGTCGGGCGCACTGCTTGGCCATATAATGTTTGCGTATACTATCTTTGTTTTTGGGGTGGAGTATCATACTCAGAGTTCTAATCACAGAGTAGTCTGGTACAACTTATTTGCGAAGGGGCGGAGAAACATAGAGAAAAATGAAAAAGAAAAAAGGGGGGGTAAAAAAAAAAAAATATTATGGGTGGAATTCACTGCAATGTATGACAACATTGTATTGGGCACGTCTTCGATTTAATTCTTGGTTGATATGGCATCGTGGCGATTGCGATCGATTTGGCGGGCAATCATATCTACTTCAATTCTAGAAGCTTTTTTGCAATAGTTCAAGCCATTGATACCTCAATAGCAGAATCAATCCAGTTGCATTGTAGAGTTTCATGAGGTTATTTTGATTTCAGGATTATTCGTTTGTAATGCGGCAAATAAGTCGGATGCAAGATATCTTCACATATGTCGGTCTATTGTATTTGTTCCTATAACTGAATTGGGTTGAGCTATGGGGAAAGGGGAGGGGAAAACATGTGGTTGATGATAATTGTCAGAAGCAGTGTCTGTATTTGGTACGCTATTTGTTGTTACAAACGTGAATTCCGGCAAGTGATTCAATCCCTTAATGTAGTAATCGTTGCTTACCAGGCTAATACCAAATAAGTTGAGCATGCTTCTCGATAATAAGTTGACCATTGGTGGGCGCATATCCAGGGCAGTTTTCAAATGCGCAAATGATTTTGGTCCACGTACATTTACCAACAGCAGTCGCAAATAAAAACATTCATCATTTCTAGGATGAACAGTATACATGCGACCTAGTGCATCAGTGGAAAACACCTGTGGCCAATCTGGAACTGGGGTTCCTTGTTTGCGACGTTGGAATTTCTTTGTTGATTGATTCCAAGTGTAATACTTGAGCATTTCAACGTACATCAGCGTCGCTGCGAATGGATCTGCTTCACACATTGCAAAGAAGCTAGTCAATGTTGTCGATGGTGGTCTCTCAGCTCGTTGTGCCGCATTAGCCTCAGTGAAGTAAACTCTTTAGCCATTTTCCAAATGCACCCTCCTGATTGCTTAATTATTGACAAATTATTGTTCGTTTTGATTTAATAAATACAGGTTAAGTAAGTATGCAATATACAATGAATGATAGTATAATGAGGAATATTCCAATAACAGCTGTTACTTTTCTGTATTTTGCGTACTCAAACGATGCACTGAAAACACATGTTTTTTTAACAGTATAATGAAAAAAGATTTTCCCGCTTTTCTGTTGAAATTTTTCCTGAATTTTCTTTGCTATAAACCTCACGGAGCCCGAGACCTTTCCAACGAATGCAAAACCGTGGAAATCGGTTCGTGCGTTCTGGAGTTATAGCGTCAGGAAGGAAAACCCGACTTATTTTTATATAGTAGATATATATATAATTTTGAACGGTCATCCTTTTGTCATTTACGCCCTGGGTTTATTTAATGATGGGAATCACTAAATAAAATCCCTAGTCCCACCCTGGCTAGAAAAGAGTGGTAACCTGTAGATTAATCCGTCACAATAATAATGTCTTAGTTGCGAAAAGTGGACGTTAATAAATAAAATAATTTATAATTTTAATTAAACTCAGTTCTCAGAAAAATAGTCAGCTGTAAGTGAATGACGCTGTGTGTCGTTGAAAATGTCTAGTTACTCAGATCTTAATTACCAGTTCCGCCATTAGCTAACGAATGATGACATTTTAATTGAATAAATTAAATACTCTAAGACATTCACTGTCACAACAATTAATTCCCTAATTACTATTATGAATAGTTAAGACAGCTTATCCAGGTTCTCACAATTATTACCTAACCTGTACATTAGTTAAATAATCTTTACTCTACAAACAATTACTAAAAATGAGCTTATTTTGGTGAATTTTTCATATGGTGCAAACTTACACAGCCTTATACGTGCTTAACTAATTACCTTCGATCGAATTAATTACAGAACGAATTAATTCCCTTAAATTCAATCTTAAGAGATGGGGGGGGGGGGTTGTTTATTGCGGAAAATAAGTAAAGGCAGTGTTTTGCTTGAGAAAGAGGTTGATGATTATTGTCAACAAGGCTGACTTTTTATTGGGGAAGAGAGGTTTATTAATTATTTAAGAAAATAAGGAATCTGAATTTTTTTTTGGAAGGGGTTTGACTAAGTTATTGCGGAAAATAAGGAAGAAGAATGTTTTCTTACGGAGGGAGGTCGGTTATTTGTTACAGAAAATAATGAAGGGGGATTTGTTCTGGATGGGGGTGGTTGACTAGAAAGAATAAGAAATAAGAAAGGAGAATTATTTAGGAAGGAGAGTTGATTATTTGTTGCAGAAAATAAGGAAAATGATTTTTTTTCTTGGAGTTCGTGAGGGGAGTTTGATTAATTATTTCAGAAAATAAGGAAGGAGGATTTTTTCTTGGGGAGGGGTTGTTTATTTCGAAAAATAATGAAAGAGGATTTTTTCTTGAGGTGAGGGGAGGGGTTAATTATTTTTTGCCTAAATAAAGGTAGGATTTTTTCTTGGGGAGGAGGGTTGAGTATTTATTTCGGAAAATAACGAAAAAGTATTTTTTTTTTAGGTGAAGGGAGTGGTTGACTATTTATTGCAGAAAATAAGGAAGGTGGATTTTTTCTTGGGGGGGAGGGGTTGATTATTTATTTCGGAAAATAAAGAAGGTGGATGGTTTCTTGGGGGAGAAGGGTTGATTAATTATTTCGGAAAATATGGAAAGCGGATTTTTTCTTGGGGAGAAGGGTTGACTAATTATTTCGGAAAATAACGAAAGAGTATTTTTTCTTGAGGTGATGGGAGGGGTTGACTATTTATTGCAGAAAATAAGGAAGGTGGATTTTTTTCTTGAGGAGGAGGGTTGATTATTTATTTCGGAAAATAAGGAAAGAGGATTTTTTCTTGAAGTGAGTGGAGGGGTTGACTATTTATTGCAGAAAATAAGGAAGGGGGATTTTTTTCTTGAGGAGGAGGGTTGACTAATTATTTCGGAAAATAACGAAAGAGTATTTTTTCTTGAGGTGAGGGGAGGGGTTGACTATTTATTGCAGAAAATAAGGAAGGTGGATTTTTTTCTTGAGGAGGAGGGTTGATTATTTATTTCGGAAAATAAGGAAAGAGGATTTTTCTTGAAGTGAGTGGAGGGGTTGACTATTTATTGCAGAAAATAAGGAAGGGGGATTTAATGAATTATATTCAGATATATTTCATTAAATGTTTTTCTTGCCGATCTAGAATAGTTATCTCTATCTATTCAGCTCTGCGAGGTTAGCTGACGTGTAGGTTTCCAATTCAGACGCTTTCCCTTGCAGAGATTATTAACTTGTAAATTGACTGACGATTTCTCATTACCGTTTGTATTTATTCACTTAATATTCACGATGGTGTTACCGCTATGTTTATCTGCAGTTTTCAGCTCAAAAAAAGCTGATTGCTGAGGTACTGGGCTATCTATTTCGGTAAACGGTGTAAGTTTTCTGTGACTGAGGAATAGGATGTGATGGAAGAAGGAAGTCAGTGTCACACAATCAGTTGGTCACGCCATTACCTCACAGCTGATGTAGCCTATTCAAACCAGATATATCTTCATCATCCATTTCTTACTCCAATAATTCTCATATAACGATTATTGCCGCCACATGAAATATATATATATATATATATATATATATATTCTACTAGTCGTGTTACCCGTCGTTGAAAGTTACAATAGAAATTGTTTCCTGATAACATATAAAATTCTGTCATATAGGGCTTGCGTTAACTAAGCAGATTCCCCACTTGCGTCAAGTATTTGCAATCGTATAAGTACGACCTCAATAGCTGATTTTCCTTAAGTTGGATACACAATTTTCACCAAAAACAAAAATGCCCAGTGACCTGAACAGTAAAAGTCAGTCTTGCATGTGCTGCGGAAACTAAGCAGAATTCGCACGAGCTGATAAAACACACTAAGCATCTAATCTCACCACATATTCAGACTGAATACCAGAAATTGCGAACTATTTAAGATTTGAGTAACGAAAAAATGCATAGAACTGCAATTTTAAAGTATCAATAATTTAACAATATTTGCTATGTAAGATTTTGGGACACGACACATAATAAAGGAAATATATTGTATTTTGGTATTCCCCCACTATTCTAACTCCAATGTCAGCCAATAACAAATATGATATTTAGTGTTGACTGAAACGGTTAAATATCGAGTATGGAATTTTCGAGACAAGGAGAGAACCCTCATTTGGTGATGTCATCACCAAACAAACTTTTACGTATCTCACGAAGTAAATGTTCAATGGTTACCATATTTTATATTTAACCTTAGAATGAAATGGTTCATGATATAAAGGCTTGTAGTTATTATGCCATGAGTAGGTTTGGGGGTTTACTGAAGGCTGAAAACTAAAAAATCCAAATATCATAGTAAAAATTCATAATAGTGAAAACATGCATATGACAGCATTTATGTCCACAACATAAAATGATTAAATATCGAGTTTGGTAACGATAAAAAAGGAATTGAGACCTCTAGAGCGTTTACAGACAATATATATATATATATATATATACATATATATATACACTACCTCAGATACCCGGCTCCGCCCGGGAATTTATTTGAGGCTGAGTGGTGATGGTATTTTTTAGCAGGCTTTACATTGCACAATATTTTGACATTTACCCGACCCAGTGTTTAGGATTGATACCCGTCGTTGCCGGGGATTTTTTCTAATAATAGAATTATTTGTTCGATAAGGCTTCACTGTCTTCAATATTTTTATATTTCCCGTCTCTTATACATGTAAATATGGTGAATTTTTACTTCTGGTCTCCCTTATAACCCCCCTCCCGTTCGAACCTAAAAATGTTAATATAATTTATAATCAAGGAAGAATTAAAGCTAATTGACATTCCGATTTTTGTTAAGTTCGGTTCAGCCGTTAGTGCCCAATAAAATTGTTGGCTCCCGCTAAAGTTTTAACGTATAACTCATTTATACTTAGGTATACGACAAAAGTGAATATAACAAAAGTTACTCCAAATAACAAAATAAACAACTTTTGTTATGTTTGTATTTGCGGAAAAACCAATAGGAAACGAAATATCGCTATTTTTAATTTCAGGCTTCCTTTATAACCCCCACTCCTGCCCGTCCATAGAAATGTTGGTATGGCTTATTATAATGAAGGCCTCACTGCTAATACACATACCGAGTTTTATTTAGTTCGGTTGAGTTTTTTGTGGCAAATAATATTGTTGACTCCCGCTATAATTTTAGCGTATAACGCATTTAAACTTTGGTATACGACAAAAGTGTATATAACAAAAGTTACTCTACATAACAAAAAAAACAACTTTTGTTATGTGCATATTTGCCGAAAAACCAATAGAAAACGAAATATCGCTATTTTTAATTTCAGGCTTCCCTTATAACCCCCACTCCTGTTCGTCTCAGAGAACATATATATATATATATATATATATATATATATATATATATATATATATAGGGCTCAGGTCATCCATGTGATTTAAAGTGATGCTTTTAATCTCAAATGGTGACCTATTTAGTGACGAACCCATTAAATAAAATTCTTAGTCCCACCCTGGCTAGAAAAGGGTGAGACTAACGATCCAATTTTAGCCATTAACGAACTTTACCTTTATTTTTGTATTAAACATTTAAATATTGAGTTTGGTAACTATTAAAGAAAGAAACCACTAGAGCGTTATCAGAGAAATATGCATATTTTTGGAGGTACTTCATTTTCATCATCTGCTGGGTAGGGTCGATGAACATTTCTAAAATTCCTTACGGGAAGACATATGACATCGAAAATTGATAGAATTTTGAATAGAAAATGTTGGAGGCCATTAGCCTACTACTACAGCTGATTCTTGTTCTTCTCCTAACGTAGTGTTCAGTAAGCCTATCAATAAAAGCAACTGATGCTGATGTAGAATCTGAATTCCGTAGGTTCGTTGGGAATAACTCCCTTAAATGAAATCTGCTAACAGAACAATAATTGTGTTCTGCGGCTAATGAAAACGGTTATATAAAATTTGAAGAAACCATTACGATGGTTCCGTCACAAATATGTAATCCCTCTTGTACCCATTCGCTGATGTCATCGCGGACAGCTCTCAACAAACAATTAAAACTTACTACCTTTTTTCATGGTGGGGGTGGAGTTATGCATCGCAAACTCGAGGTGAAAGCACCATATATCTTATAGAACGCTCATAAAGCCGTTATATAATTGGAATAACATATTGTCGAGAGCCATATAATTAATTAATAAGCCGAAAGTGTAAGAAATACAGCTTTTAAATTAATTTATTAAATGGTTGTTGAGTTTGAGGAAGAGTGCGGAAGGTATGAGACAGAGACGGGGGATCAGGGGTTGCAACACAACTAGTGAAATTCCACGATGTACATGCACCATCTTCATTCACAGCAATATAATATAAAACACGTTGTGTATATTAATGTATTTCAGATGTTTAATGATTAATTTCATAGGTTCAAACATTAAACATCTAAAAGACATTAATACACTCAACAGCAAAAAAAAAACTGGACACTTAGATTTAGTCTTATAATTTTGTTAACCCTCCTCCCCTACCCACTGGGTCGTGGGCGACCCAGAGCTGCTTTGTCGGCGCTTGTACGCACCTGTGCAAGGTGGGTAGGGGGTAGGGGGTCAATTACCCTCCCAGTAAGTCCTCTGGAAGCTGTACTAGCGATAAGGTAAGTGTGGTTGCTTTTCTAACCTTTATTCTTGTATTTTTCTCGACAAATCTGCAAGTGTGGGTCGCATACGACCCAGGGGTAGCTTATGTGTCATGAATATTCTAAACTGTTTTCTTCTGTCTGGTCTAATTATTTTGTTTTCTTCTGCAGTAAAGATGGCCGAACGACGCATTTTAATTACTGATGAAGAAATTCGAATTGTCCCGTCAGATGGAGGAAGAAGACGGTTTAGACCCAAGCGGCGAGTCTAGTGAACCTGACGACGAAATTATCGCCAATGATGACGATGTAGCTGACGATGAAGAATATACTTCCGACCAGGGAGATGATGTTTTACCTTTTTCCCCTGGAGAAGAAAATGATAAAGTAAATTTAGTACTCGGGAAGGATCTGGAAACTATTTGGGCTAACACACCTATAAGCACTAAGTACTCCAGAACTCCCAAAAAAAAAACAAAATTACTCATTTGCCAGGCCCAAAAGGGGAAGCTAAAGAGATTTATTACTACCATCTCAATATGTTCTGAGCCTTATTGACAACCAGTTACCAAATACTAACAAATATCGGTCGCAATTTCTGAAAACGCTAGCCATCGCTCTCGTCACTCCGCACCTAGAACAATGGATGTCCAAGCCAATTCCAGGAGGTCTAAAATTGGCAATAACCAATTTTTTAAAAAAGGAAATGGTAGAACCAGGGCATACAAAATCTTCAGAAACTTCAAAACGATCTAGGTGCAGTTTCTGTCCCTGGAACAAGGATCGAACAAGCAATTCCAGCTGTCAGCTTTGCCAAAAATCTATTTGTGGTGAACACAAAATGAGTATTTGTCCATCTTGTTTGACCGAAGCGGGATTGAATATTTCAAAATCACCAATAGAATATTTAAAATATGAAGGATTAAATTGCCTTGTAACATAGTGTAATGTAATATTTCTTGTAATGTTTTATTTACCTGTTCATTAATTTAGTTTTTACAATTTGTTATTTATTTTTTACCTTTGTTTGCGATTTCAAGATTAAAAATGATGTTTCTATACTTCATAAGTTTTGTACTTTTCATTTTAAATCCTAAATGATTTATTTTTATATGACGAGATGAATTTCAGGTCCATGGGTCGTACACGACCCAGGAGTAGTATATGTGTCATAGAATACAAGGGTAGGGGAGGAGGGTTAAATACTTAATATATATGTATATTAATCTTTTTAATTAAAATAATTGGTTAATCTATAGGTTATTTAAACAAAATCTGCCAAAAGTGAATAGTTTTTATTGATTATTTACACAAAAATACAAAATAAAAAAAAATAAAAAGATAAATTAACACATTTAAAAAAAAAAAAATTATTCTTCATTTTTATTACAGTGAATGGTAGATAGACTTCGCTACCCCAAGCGTTTCGGCAATGTAACGTAAGCTCCGGCCTTCCATCTAAGTTTGAAAGACCCATTGTTCTGGACCGAAATAAAAATAAAACATTAATTAAAGAAAACGCTTGGTTAATAATTAAAGATGTTTAAGTGTGAGAAAAACTACTTACAGATTAGAATAGATCAACTTCACGACAAATAAATCTAATCTGAGTTTTATCTGATTGTTTACTAATCCTGAAGGGATTAGTTCAATGGACTTAGACTCTAAATTCTCTTTAATAACTAAAATACCCACATAAAGAAAATTGCTGAAAATTAGCTTTTAATACGACAAAAATGAAGTGTCCGGTTTTTTTTGCGGTTGAGTGTATATACAATACACAACAATCTACAATTTCTACACACTACTCTTCACTTCTCTCCTACAGTAGCAGGCTCTATAAACATTAATTGTGTTTATTCTTCTCATTTTAGCAGATTTCCCCTCAGGGAAATCAGCTATTGAGGTCGTACTCATGACGCGAGTTTTGAAAAATTTCTTCAAATGTCCATCGATCTACCTAGTAGATGACGAAAATGAGGTCCGTTCAAAATTATATATATATTTGTCTGTTAACGCTCTAGCGGTCGCAATTTTTGTTAGATCGTTACGAAACTCGATATTTAACCGTTTTATGTAAAAAGACAGGTCAAGTTCGTTAATGGCTGAAATCGTACCAGAGGGAGGTGGGGTTTAGAGGGGGGATTTTCGAAAATTCGAAATATCTCCGTTATTGTGCATCGGATCAAAAAATTGTATGGAACTGATCTTATTGAAAATAAAATTTACTATAAATATTGTTATATACACTTATTCTCTATCTTGAATATTGACCGAGATATTTGCATTTTTATGATGTCTGTGGTCGGGTGTTGTTCGGGTTAGTTCGGCCGTTTTCGTAAGTTGGCTCTGGCGGAAGCTTCTAACCTAACCTGTCGTTTCTAACCTTACCTTTACTTCGTTACTTTGTGAGATTTATGCAAACACGTTCTGTTCATCCGCCCCCCCCTTCTTCAGTTCTTGGACTACTAAAATTTGAGTTATTAAAATATAAATTATTCTTACAATTCAGTAGTCGTTTCAGTTGGTAATTTATTTTAATTAACTGAAAGATTTCTCATTACCGTCTGTATTTATTTACGGTGGTGTTGTGTTACCAGTATGTAGATTTCTTTATTGTAAATATTCACATGGGAAATCTGCTTAGTTTACGAAGCCGAAATTATACGACAATGTAACTATAATACAATTTATAAAATAGAAGTGTACCTAAACAAATTTAAACCGACTAATAACCCATCATGCCTATGTGATTTTACTACTGAACCGATATATACCCATCTCATAATGGCTGTAGACTGCTTTCGAACGAAAGGTGTAAAAGTAAGAGTAATGAAAATAAAGTCCGTCACGCAGGGGCTGCGTTAACTAAGCAGATTTCCCAAGTGCGCCACGTATTTTGATTTATCTCCGAACGTAAAAGTTCAATGAGAACAATATTTGGTATTTAAGCTTCAAATAACGTGCTTCATAACATAATAGAATATTGAAAATATGAGCTGAGTAGGAATGGGGCTTTACTAAAGACCGAAAACTAAAACATGCAAATAGCTCAGTAAATAATCAAGATAGTGAAAAAAAGTACATAACAACATTTATAGAACATTACATTTGCGATAAAATTGGTTTTATACAATTTTTCGATCCGACTTGTAATAACGGAGATATTAGGAATTTTCGAAATTCTCCCCCTCTAAACCCCCCTCCCCCTGGTCCGATTTCAGCCGTTAACGAACTTGATCTTTCTTTTTGTATAAAACGATTATATATCAAGTTTGGTAACGATAAGACAAAAATTGCGACCGCTAGAGCGGTAACAGACACACACACACACACACACACACACACACACACACACACACACACACACACACATATATATATATATATATATATATATATATATATATATATACACAGTTTTGAACGGACCTCATTTTCGTCATCTCCTGGGTAGGATCGATGGACATTTGAAGAAAAATTTCGAAAATCGCGTCATGAGTACGACCTCAATAGCTGATTTCCCTTAAGGGAAATCTGCTAAAATCGATGGACTGTTGAGGATAGAATTTTATTCTATAAGTGCAATAAAGCACTGAGGAAATTTGCAGAAATGTTATACCAGAAAAATGGCATAGCTATTATGGGTAAATTAATAATATAATATTATTAAAATTCCATTTCACTTTTCATCATTTAAAGTTTTCTTCAATAATATTATAATTAATATATTGGAGTTAAGATTAATTATTTAGATCTTTTAAAAAAACCAAAATTGTTTGTATTGTTTGAAATTTGTCATTAATCTACAAATGCATTATATGTACTATATTGTACAGGACATGTAGGAAATAAACTCACTCTCTGAAGGGTTAATTCATTGAGGAAATAAATAAAAAAAAATAAAAAAATAAAAATACATACATATTAGCTCATCTATCCATGGTTGAGCGCTTGATATAGAAATGTTTAATGGTGAAAGTAAAAAGATTAGAGTAATATATTCACAAAATAGTCCTGTAATTTGCATAACAACTCTCAGGTATGTCCAGAAACTTACACATGAAATGTACAGCCACGGCTTATAAGAAGAAGTCCATGACGCAGCAGCTACGTAAAATAAGCAATTTCCCACTACCAGAGGTAGGACACTCTAATGATCTCATCTCAGAACATATTTTCTAGTTTTCAGAAAAATCGGTTTAGTAGAAGTGGTGGTTTACTGAAGGCCGAAAACAAGAAAGGAGGAATAACTCGCGTAATATTTGATTTACGGAATAAATGTACAGATCAATAATTTTAGAAAATCAATAGTTTAACAAGAATAATTCTATGAAATTCGCAATAGTTAGATTTTTTATCATCTCACCCTCCCTGATGGTCTGATTTCAGCCATTAACATGATCTTTAGTTTTGAATGAAACACATATATATCGAGTTTAGTGATGATCAAAATAAAATTGTGACAGCTAGAGTGGCAACAGACAAATATATGAATATCATTTTTATACGATCATCAGTTTTGAATGGTTCGGCTAAATATTGAGTATGTAACAGACATTTTCCAGTCAAGACAGGAAAATCGTACTATTTGACGCCAGCACACTACGCATTTCCATTTATCTCACGCAGTAATTAATATGAAGTGTATAGGAGTGGGGGTTTACAAAATCTCGCAAACTAAACACATTAAAATAACTAGGTTAATAATCAAGATAGCGGAAAAAAGGATAATTTATGTGGCTATACATTTTCTATAAGATTGGGTCTATACAATATATCGAACCATCTTATAATAACGAAGATATTTTGATTTTTCAAAATTTCTTCCTCAATTTTACAACCCAGGGGCCCTACTTGAGCCGTGAACGAGCTTGATTTTTAGTTATACGTAAACCGAGTTTGGTAACGGTCAAAGAAAAATTGCGACAGCTAGAGTGGTAACAGAAAAGTGTGTTCTAAAATCGGAAAACATATGCACAACCTTATTAGCTGATTTTACTCAAGGAAAATTGGCTAAAACATGTTTTTCAGGGTGGTTTTGGGATATATTCCGAATTTTCGAAATTCCCTCATCTAAACCGCTTCCCTCCCGCTGGTCTTAAGAATGAACGGCAAGATCTTTAGTTTTCCATGAAGTGCTTACATATCGAGTTTGCTGATGATCAAGCTAAAATTTCGACAGATAGAATGGCAACAGACAAATATATGTATATAATTTTTAGAGGACTTCATTTCATCATCTAATAGGTAGGATCGAAGGATATTCAAATCTCTTTTTCGAAAATCACGTCATGAGTACGACCTAAATATCTGATTTTCCCTAAGGGACACCATCAATTTCAATTCAATATGAACTCTACGCTCAGGTACACATTCTGTGAAAGGCCTCCTGGCTAATCCAGAAGCAATTCAGTTCAGTTTATGAATTCCTTCATGTTTGCAGAAACCCCTGTTCAGTACTGGAAAATAACCTACATCTGATCGAGCTCCCTTCTTCTATTTTTATACTAAAGAGGAATTTTTGTTACTTCTCTAGTCTTAGAATTAAGTGTACGGAACTTATATTTTACATTTGAGCATTCTCAGCTTCCCTATTTCCTTATTTGGTATTAACAAACCAAATTCCTTTCTTCAGTTTACAGATCATGACCTCACGAGACACCTTTTCCATCACAAATTCATCTAGCGTGCTAAGGATTCCAAATCTAAATACATTATGTATTTCTACCAAAAATGGAACAGCTTTGTGTAATTGGATATTATTCTTACTAGCGGCAGGTGAACGGACCTTAGTAAATCGTAAAGTGGTCTGACACACAGTAAGCTACCATGTATCTACATGAAATGATTTGTTGTCTCTCAACGAAACTTGTTCTTTTTTTGTTCTTGTTGGGACATCCGTGTTAATCCATGTTTATTTGCGTATTTCCTTGTCCCCTCCAGTTCGTAAGCCATTACCATTGGTTGATTAATGTTTACTCTGCTGACCAGAAGTTGGTATATAATACTATCCTCTGCTTTAAGACTCCTACTACCAGTTTGGCGTTGTACTTTATTTATACCTTAGCAAGTCTTGTCAGATTAGGATAGCAGGATTTGTTCTCGCATTCCTCAGCATCTTCACGTCGGAACGCACACGGTTCAACTGTTGACATTGTGATCTTGTCAGTGATTCATGGTCATAACTCAGGTGATTCGCTTGTCCCGCCTTGACGTATGATATTATGTTAAAATCTAATGGAAATAAATACATTTCATTTCCCCCCCCCCCCCACCCCCCCCCCCCCCCACCCCCCCCCCCCCCCACCCCCCCCCCCCCCCACCCCCCCCCCCCCCCACCCCCCCCCCCCCCCACCCCCCCCCCCCCCCACCCCCCCCCCCCCCCACCCCCCCCCCCCCCCACCCCCCCCCCCCCCCACCCCCCCCCCCCCCCACCCCCCCCCCCCCCCACCCCCCCCCCCCCCCACCCCCCCCCCCCCCCACCCCCCCCCCCCCCCACCCCCCCCCCCCCCCACCCCCCCCCCCCCCCACCCCCCCCCCCCCCCACCCCCCCACTCCCCCACCACCCCCCCCCCCGCACCCCCCCCCCCCCCCACCCCCCCCCCCCCCCCCGCCCCCACCCCCCCACCCCCCCGGCCCGCCCCCCACCAAACCCCCCCCCCCACCCCCCCCCCCGCCCCCCCCTCCCCCCCCCCCACACCCCACACTCCCCACCCCCCCCCCCCCCCACCCCCCCCCCCCCCCACCCCTCCCCCCCCCCCACCCCCAAACCCAGGTTCGAATCCTGGTCACGGCAATATTTTCTTTTATTATAATTGTTTATTTTTTATAAGGAGATTTACCTTAAGGGAAATCAGCTATTGAGGTCGTACTCATGACGCAATTTTCGAAATTTTTCTTCAAATGTCCATATATATATATATATATATATATATATATATATATATATATATATATATATACTACCTAAGGTACCCTGCTTTGCTAGGGAATTAATATGATTTTTAATGAAGATGGTATTTTATTTGGCAAGCCTTTACTTCCCACAATATTTTAACATTTCCCGATGTATACCCGTCGTTGCTGTGGATTTGTTAATAATGAAATTATTTGTTATGTAAGGCTTCACTGTCCACAATATTTTTATATTTCCCATCTCCTGTGCATGTAGTTTTTTATTTATATATAATTCAGTATCATAGAAAGTATTCTGTCCCCCTAACTACGTTTGAACAAAACTTCCTTTCCCTTGATACGGTACAAAGACCAACAGTGACTGAAAACGAACTGGCAATGAATTATCGCGAATTTTTATTTCAGGCTTCTCTTATAACCCCACTCCCGTTTGAACCTAAAAAATTTAATATAGCTAATAATCTTGGAAGAATTAATGCTAATTCAAATACCGAGTTTTGTTAAGTTCCGTTCAATCGTTAGTGACAAATACAATTGTCGGCTACCGTTTTAGTTTTCAGTGTATCTCGTTTATACTAGGTATACGGCAAAAGTGTATATAACAAAAGTTACTATAAATAACAAAATAATCAAGTTTTACCCTGTCCATATTTGCCAATAAACCAATAGTAAACGAAATATCGTTATTTTTAATGTTAGGCCTCTTTACAACCCACACTCCTACACTTTCTGCCGGGCTGATTTGTGAATCTAAACCATCCTGGGCGTCAACTAAACGCATACAAAAAAAAAAAAAAATCATTCAAATAGGTCCAGCCGTTTAGGAGGAGTTCCGTGACTTATTCAGTTGTAGTGGAATTATATATATATATATATATATATATATATATATATATATATATATATATATATATATAATGTCATCCATTAAGATTTTGTTTCTTAATTCGAAATTGTTTATTTGATCTGTACCATACACAATATAAACTGCTCAAAAATGAATAGGGATATTGTCTGTTTTGTGGTATGCATGGGGCCTAGCATATTTTTTTTATTTTTTATTATAAATATCATTAATATTTATTAGAAATTATTGTCTTTTTTTCCCCATAAAAAAGAAATTTAATTAAGATCGATTTAATTAAAATTAATAGGATAAGAAAAAATAACCAATATCCCTATTCATTTTTGAGCAGTATATAACCGTTTTATTCTACACTCAAGGTTATATCGTTAATGGCTGAAATCAGACTAGAAATATATAGGGGGAGGGGGGAGTGGTTAAAAGAATATCTCCACAGCTTTATAGCTTAGTTTATGTATGACTGAATTCTATTAATTATCGATAAATAACAAATTGAATTTATTTACATTTATTTGGCTTACAAAAATGTTAATAAATCATTATATTTTTTTTTGGCCTTAGGTATTTTGGCCTGGGATGATCCAATTCTTCATTCATCAATGTGTGTTATTGATTTTCTCAGCTTTCACTGTGTACTTCCCACACCACACAACACAACGAGTTCAACGACCATCACTCAACAATCAAAGACAATCACTAGATGACGTTAACATCATCATGTTATATAACATTCTACGGTACGAGGGACACTTCATGGGACAATATTGTTATTTAATAATAAACAATTTTATTCATCGTTCATACAGCTTCGTCAGCAGAGAAAATTTTCACTCGTTATCATCATCTATAAACCAGAATAGCCACAATGCAACGTTCTATCAAGCAATTATCTAGCAACCAGAGGTTGTATTCTAGACGCGATTTGCAAAAAAAGTTACTTCCCATGCCCATAGATCCCACCTAAGAGATGCCTAAAATGTGGTACGTTCAAAATTTGAAATATATTGTTACGTTTATTACAAAATCAGTAATGAATGTTTATTAGAGTTCTTTCGGATTTCAAAATTAAACACTCACGCGCTTCAGAGTTTTTATCACTGCACAATTTATTTAACAATACACTACACGCTTGGTTAATTATTCTTAACAGCTACTCACAGTATGCACTGATAGCTTCACCGCTCTTATTACACAGTCCAATAACTCACTCCGATCACTGAAGTTCACAAAAACACGGCACTACACTGGCCTTCGCTACGATAGTGGCACTGCACTGGCCTTTACTTAAACACGGCACTATACTGTTCTTTACAGAATAATGGCGCAACACTGTTCTTCACACAAGACTCTTTACCGCACTGCAACTAAAACGCACTGTTCACTATAGCTACACTGAACGCACTGTTATTCACTTCGAGAGAGCTGAGAAGAAACTAACTCTTGGGACGAGCTGGACCGCATTTATAGATGAGTAGAGACATCAAAGGAGAACGACCAGAACGGGCTAGTTCCCAGACTCTTCCGACGCCAACGGTACTTATATATGTCGGCTCATTTATTCTTCTTTGTACTTCTTAAATATGTGATTATCTCGGATTAATTTTACATGTACTTTGTTTTCGAAGCAATATATATATATATATATATATATATATATATATATATATATATATATATATATATATACATACATACACATATATCTGTTACTTCTTGTTTTTCGCTACCAAACTCGATATATATCCGTTTTATGCCAAATTTCTAAATGTTGACAAAATTTCTAAAAAAAGTCCTCACGCTGGGGCTACGTAAACTAAACTGTCATAACACTAACGATAACACCTCACCACATAATCTGATTCGGCAATAGTGCATCGATTTTCCATGTTTCCAGAAAGTTAAAAAAATAAAAGTAAATAAGCAAACATGAGATGTACGTAGAAAGGGCTTATAATAGCCTTGAAATGAATAAAATTCACATTTATTATTCAGTCTAAATATTCTATCAGGCAATAATATTGTTACTTTTATTACAAAAATCAGTAATAAACGTTGTTTACTAGAGTTCTTTTGGATTGCAAAATTAAAGACACACAAGTGTCACTGTTTTTGTCACTGCACAATTAATTTAACAATTCACAACACACTTCGTTAGTTATTCGTAAGTACTACTCACAGTATGCACTGATAGCTTCACTGTTCTTCAGATTACACTGTCCAATAATTCACTCACGATCACTGAAGTTCACAAAAACATGGCACTGCACTGTCTTAAACACGGCACTGTACTGTTACTTTCAGTCACGGCACAACACTGTTGTTCACATAAAAACATTTTAGCGCACTGCAACTGTGTCGCGCTGTAGAACTGAAGATCACTCGAAGACAGCTCAGAACAAACTAAACTAAACTCGCGGCTGGCCGGTTCTTTATATGGGTCGTCGGGATGCATCAAAGGGAAGGACCAGACACTTCCAGAACAAGGCTCAAAAGAAATCGATCCTCTATCGGCTTCTTTAATCTACTATGGGCGCCAATAGTCTTTCTTCCGCCGGCTCCTTTCATCTCCTTCGTACTTCCCAAATACGTGACTATGTCTGTTAAATCTTCATATTCAAATTTTCATTACTAGTATTTAATGATCATTTGTTGTATTTAATTTTTTATTTGTTGTAACAGTTTTTGTTATTTGTGTATAACTTTGTTTTCATTTTACATTGTGAAACTTTGAGCCAAATCGTCAAGATGGGGGTGCTCCTGTATAAATAAATAAATGAAACCATTTTCGCGACACTATATCAAATGGCACTTGCCAGTGCTAATGGATTAATCAAAAATTTCCCTTAAGTTGCTAGATATTTAGATATAAACCTTAAACACCGAGACGGGGAAACGTAAAAAACATATTGTGCATAGTAAAGCCATGAAAATAAAAATACCTTAACTAATATATATGAAAGGTCAAGTACAAAATCTAAAATCCGTACATTCTCATGGGCTGGTTGAAAACTTTTAAAATAATAAATCTTTAAATGGTCATAGTATGAACATAACTTCATGCCAACAAAAATTTTAATTATATTTTGTATAATATGGAGCGAAGACAATTTGTGTTTCTCTCTCG
The DNA here is from genome assembly GCA_019009955.1 of Riptortus pedestris. Classification (NCBI taxonomy): domain Eukaryota; kingdom Metazoa; phylum Arthropoda; class Insecta; order Hemiptera; family Alydidae; genus Riptortus; species Riptortus pedestris. The sequence goes on from CM032230.1 coordinate 145,254,239, forward strand.
CACTTAAGCGAATTCCACCTCCGAAAGATATTTACCAGCTTCAGCAAAACTAGAAGTAAAAATTTTTGAAGATTTTATGTAGCCTTTATTTTAGAATAAATAAATGGAGAGCAAGAGTGCTGGGGGGAGAGAGGGAGTGAGGAAGAGAGGGAGAGGGAGAGGGAGAGGAGGGGGGAGAGAGAGAGAGAGAGAGGGAGAGAGAGAGAGAGAGAGAGAGAGAGAGAGAGAGAGAGAGAGAGAGAGAGAGAGAGAGAGAGAGAGAGAGAGAGAGAGAGAGAGAGAGAGAGAGAGAGAGAGAGAGAGGGAGAGGGAGGTAGAGAGAGAGGGGGAGAGAGAGAGAGAGAGAGAGAGAGAGAGAGAGAATGAGAGAGAGAGAGAGAGATGGTTCCTATGAATCACTCCTAATGGCTGAGCATTAAAGAACGTTTAGTCTCTGAGTCGACTTTCATTAAAGCTTGAGTGCATCTTCACAGCCTCCCTCTAAATCTCCTCACACCTCACACTAAATCCCTACTCCACTAGCTCCCCTATGAAATAGTTACATATTTATGTTTGTTTTAATTAGCATTTTCACTATCGGTATAATTATATACTAAGGCACTATTTAAATCTCCTACCACAATATTTATGTGTTAGTAAAATTACAGGTAGCACAATGTATGATCTAACCTGGGGAGAAATTTGCAAGAAGAGGGATAGAAATAGATAGATATAGAGAGAGGTCAGAAGGGGGGAGGTAAAGAGAAAGATAGTTGAAACCGACGTAGGTTAGTGTTAATGATAGAGATGTATATAGCGATGATAAACCAAGATAGATGGATGAAGAGACAATGGGAAATGGGAAGAGACGGATAGGAGAGAGAACTACAGTGTGAGGAGAAAGGTTGTGTTTCATGTGGATATGAATAACAATAATAATAATATGAAATACAATTAATTATTATATATTGCTGGGAATTGGATTGCACTCTGCCCATGACTAAACATTATAGCATCAAATTGAACATAAATTAATTATACTTCTGCATTCTAATCAAACAATTCATCGTGGTTCTACTAATTCATTAATAGTAGTCATACAGTCAGTAATAATTCCTAGACGATGGTTGCCGATCGGTGGAATTATATCGACTCTCATGTGCTGAAATATGAGGCATATTTCGTGAACAAGTTGCGAGAAATTTAATTTCTCACCGCTCTTTCTCTGTCAGCCGAAAAGATATTGAAGAAGATAGATATCAACGAGGCTGTAAACTAGCTATGGCTGTTTTTTGAATAAATATATATTATTATAGGGATTTTCACACAAGAGATAGTAATCATCAAAAAATGTGTTTTGTTATAGCAAATAAATCCGTGTTCTCCAAGTTAAAAAAGAGTTATTTCCCCTTCAATTAGAGTTGGTAATGCAACTTCCAACAATGCAATATCGCTGATGCTATGCATTAGTAGCTAAGTAGTATTTATTATTTAGTAGCATCTATGCAATAGTAGCTTTGTAGTTGTAGCTATGTAATAATTACTATATGTAAGTAACTATGGAGTAGTAACTACATAAGTGTAACTATGCCACAGTAAGTATATAGTAACTATGTAGAAGTAGCTATGATGTTGTAGCTAAGTAATAATAATTATGTAGTAGTAACTATGCAGTAATTTCTACGTAGTAGTAACTAGAAGTAGCTATGCAGTTGTAGCTAAGTAATAATAATTATTTAGCAGTAACTATTCAGCCGTAACTATGCAGTAATTTCTACGTAGTAGTAACTAGAAGTAGCTATGCAGTTGTAGCTAAGTAATAATAATTATTAAGCAGTAACTATTCAGCCGTAACTATGCAGTAACTTCTACGTAGTAGTAACTAGAAGTAGCTATGCTGTTGTAGCTAAGTAATAATAATTATTTAGCAGTAACTATTCAGCCGTAACTATGCAGTAACTTCTACGTAGTAGTAACTAGAAGTAGCTATGCTGCTGTAGCTAAGTAATAATAATTATGTAGTAGTAACTATTCAGTCGTAACTATGCAGTAATTACTACGTAGTAGTAACTAGAAGTAGCTATGCTGTTGTAGCAAAGTAATAATAATTATGTAGTAGTAACTATTCAGTCGTAACTATGCAGTAATTTCTACGTAGTAGTAACTAGAAGTAGCTATGCTGTTGTAGCAAAGTAATAATAATTATGTAGTAGTAACTATTCAGTCGTAACTATGCAGTAATTTCTACGTAGTAGTAACTAGAAGTAGCTATGCTGTTGTAGCAAAGTAATAATAATTATGTAGTAGTAACTATCCAGTCGTAACTATGCAGTAACTTCTACGTAGTAGAAACTAGAAGTAGCTATGCTGTTGTAGCTAAGTAATAATAATTATGTAGTAGTGACTATTCAGTCGTAACTATGCAGTAACTTCTACGTAGTAGTAACTAGAAGTAGCTATGCTGTTGTAGCTAAGTAATAATAATTATGTAGTAGTAACTATTCAGTCGTAACTATGCAGTAATTACTACGTAGTAGTAACTAGAAGTAGCTATGCAGTTGTAGCTAAGTAATAATAATTATGTAGTAGTAACTATTCAGTCGTAACTATGCAGTAACTTCTACGTAGTAGTAACTAGAAGTAGCTATGCTGTTGTAGCAAAGTAATAATAATTATGTAGTAGTAACTATTCAGTCGTAACTATGCAGTAATTTCTACGTAGTAGTATCTAGAAGTAGCTATGCTGTTGTAGCAAAGTAATAATAATTATGTAGTAGTAACTATTCAGTCGTAACTATGCAGTAACTTCTACGTAGTAGTAACTAGAAGTAGCTATGCTGTAGTAGCAATGTAGAAATACCTATGCAGTAGTAAAAATGTAGAAATAGCCATGTTTGGGCAGTTTTTAATAAGTAGCTACGCAGTAGCAACAATGTAGTAATTGTTCTACAGTAGTAGCTATGCAGTAGTATCAATGAAGAAAAAGCTATGTAGTAGCAGTTATTAAAAAGTAGCTATGCAGTAGTAGCAATGTAGAAATACCTATGCAGTAGTAGCAATGTAGAAATACCTATGCAGTAGTAGCAATGTAGAAATAGCTATGCAGTAGTAGCAATGTAGAAATACCTATGCAGTAGTAGCAATGTAGAAATAGCTATGCAGTAGTAGCAATGTAGAAATACCTATCAGTAGTAACAATGTAGAAATAGCGATGTTTGAGCAGTTTTTAATAAGTGGCTATGCAGTAGCAACAATGTAGTAATTGCTCTGCGCTAGTAGCTATGCAGTAGTAGCAATGTAGAAATAGCGATGTTTGAGCAGTTTTTAATAAGTGGCTATGCAGTAGCAATGTAGAAATAGCTATGTAGTAGCAGTTTTTCAAAAGCAGCATTGTAGTACCAAAAATGTAGTAATTGCTCTACAGTAGTAGCTATGCAGTAGTAGCAATGTAGAAATAGCTATGTAGTAGCAGTTTTTCAAAAGCAGCATTGTAGTAGCAAAAATGTAGTAATTGCTCTACAGTAGTAGCTATGCAGTAGTAGCTATGTAGAAATAGCTATGTAGTAGCAGTTTTTCAAAAGCAGCATTGTAGTAGCAAAAATGTAGTAATTGCTCTACAGTAGTAGCTATGCAGTAGTAGCAATGTAGAAATAGCTATGTAGTAGCAGTTTTTCAAAAGTATCATTGCAGTAGCAAAAATGTAGTAATTGCTCTACAGTAGTAGCTATGCAGTAGTAGCAATGTAGAAATAGCTATGTAGTAGCAGTTTTTCAAAAGCAGCATTGTAGTAGCAAACATGTAGTAATTGCTCTGCAGTAGTAGCTATGCAGTAGTAACAGTGTAGAAATAGCTGTGTAGTAGCAGTTTTTAATAAGTAGCTATGCAGTAGCAACGATGTAGTAATTGCTCTACAGTAGTAGCTATGCAGTAGTAACAATATAGATATAGCTATGTAGTAGCAGTTTTTAAGAAGTAGATATGCAGTAGCAAAAATGTAGTAATTGCTCTACAGTAGTAGCTAAGCAGTAGTAACAATATAGATACAGCTATGGAGTAGCAGTTTTTAAGGAGTAGCAACGATGTAGTAATTGCTCTGCAATAGTAGCTATGCAGTAGTAACAATGTAGAAATAGCTATGTAGTAGCAGTTTTTTAAAAGTAGCATTGCAGTAGCAAAAATGTAGTAATTGCTCTACAGTAGTAGCTATGCAGTAGTAACAATGTAGATACAGCTATTCAGTAGCAGTTTTTAAGGAGTAGCAACGATGTAGTAATTGCTCTGCAGTAGTAAAAAGTCCGTCACGCAGGGACTGCGTAAACTAAGCAGATTTCCCACGAGAAGTTTTACAATAGAGAAATCTGCCTAATAACAACTGTAGTAGTAAGAAACCTCTAAACCTAAAACATTATTTAGGGCATAATAACCCAGTAGTTTCTAGCCCCAAAAAACAGTTAACCTAACCTCTAAACCTATTCACGAGGGACGAATAGTTATGGAAACGGCCACCAGAGCTCTTGGCGGAAAGTCCGAACATAGCCTACTGGTGACCACACGCAGAATACAAATGCAAATATCTCGGTTAATATTCAAGATACAAAATAAATATATAGAACAATATTTATAGTAAATTTAATGTGCAATAAGATTTATTCTATGCAATATTTTGATCTGACGCATAATAACGGAGATATCTTGAATTTTCAAAAATCCCTCCTTCTAAACCCCCCCCCTGCCACTTGTCCGATTTCAGCCATTAACGAACTTGATCTTCCTTTTTACATAAATCGATTAAATTCCGAGTTTGGTAACGATCAAACAAAAATTGCGACCGCTAGAGCGTTAACAGATATATATATATATATATATATATATATATATATATATATGTATATATATATAATTTTGAACGGACCTCATTTTTGTCATCTCCTGGGTAGGATCGATGGACATTTGAAGAAATTTTTCGAAACTCGCATCATGAGTACGACCTCAATAGCTGATTTCCTAGCTATGTAGTAGCAGTTTTTAAGAAGTAGATATGCAGTAGGAAAAATGTAGTAATTGCTCTGCAGTAGTAGCTATGCAGTAGTAACAATGTAGAAATAGCTATGTTTGAGCAGTTTTTAATAAGTAGCTATGCAGTAGCAACGTTGTAGTAATTGCTCTGCAGTAATAGCTATGGAGCAGTAACTACATAGTAATAACTATGCAGTAGTAGATATTCAGTCTTAGCTATGTACTAGTAAGTATGTAGTAGAAACTCTACAATAGTAGCTATAGAATAGTTGTTTAACAAGATTAGCTCTACAATATATTTCGATCAGACTCTTAAAAATATTTTGAATATTCTAATTCGCCCCTCGCCTAGTCGTCCGATTTAAGCCATTAACAACTAACAGCTTAAGTGTAAAATGAAACGGTTACTTATTGATTATGGCAAAATAAAAAAGGGTCTTTTTCGTTTAACGCCCGCCAGTGACTAGCTTCAATAACTTATTACTAAGAAAATAACATATGATTAAGAAATCAAATTATAAAAGGTTTTATTTATGAACTGTTATATAGAAAATAAATTTAAAATATATTTAGAGGATTAAGGAATTTATAATTACAGCTTCCAGAAAGATGTGATGTCCTTTAAAATTGTCTGGAATAAGTCTTTGTCCTTATTACGTCTGCGCCACATGAATTCACATAGGTAGGAATCTACGTGGTTCCTCCTTGTTCCACATTCTTTTTCATTGCGTCTTTTCGCGTTAGCCCAGAGTGACTCTTATTTTTTGTGTATGAGCTCCGGTGACTGGATCAAAAAGTTTTCCGAGTGGTTTACTGTGAAGTGGGTGTAGTTATATTCCGGGATTGCCTGTATTCCGCAATACGCACGCCACAAATCGGACATTTGCCACAAATCGTCGTGCCTGGAAGGATGGAGTCCTTTATGCAGCTTAAGAGTGTACCTGCAGTCCTGTCTGGCACATCATAAATGAAACATTCGCTTGTTTCACGACAAATCCCGCCGAAGACCCACTGTTGCGGATATAATCTTCCTACATTGAATTTTCTCTCATCTATTTCCACAGTACAACCGGGACCACCTATTTTAATTGGGGTTTTCAGAAGTCAATCCGCACACACTTCGCGTAAGTAAATCTTCCAATCAGTCACGGTTTCTGGAGTCATGCCTAGCTCCTCTTGACAAAATGCTGTCGTTGTGTAACCCTTGGCCCATCCATAAATAAATACTATTATAGTTCTGAAGGATATTTTGGAATTCACAAACCACGTACCTTCTCTGAGACCAATGTCCTTACGGCAGGTTCTCTTATAACACCTCCAGCGGAAGGTATCACTTTTCTTAGCCAGGACCATATCATGCCCTTCACAACATTTCCTTCCTTGATGGAGAAGTCCATTTTCTTGAAGGAATTTAATACATTCATCGTTGGAGCTGAGTTTATTGTATAGAGTAAACAACGCCATTTTTCAATTAACTTTGCAGGTTGAGGTTAAATAGATCAGGTGCAGCCAAAGATAATACTAAGATGTGTGGTAACAGGTTATACAATAATCACTGGCGGGCGTTAAACGAAAAAGACCCCCAAAAAAATAACGTTTTTCATTTAGAACGTAAAATATTAAATTTCGACGTCATCAGACAACATATCTTGGCAGTAAAAGCTTTGCCGAAGGCTGAAAACTGAAAAATGCAAATAACTCGGTTAATATTCAAGATAGAGAATAAATTTTTAAAGGACCTTGAATCAATTACGGTAAAATTGAGGAACATTTGAGGATAATTATAAAAAGCGCGTTATAAGTACAACCTCTGTAGCTCATTTCCATTCTAAGAGAAATCTTCCATTTATGTCGTTTCTTACCATGTGTTTTGGAACAACAATATCAAATTATTTACGTATATCGTTACAATGTACACTAATCAACATATATTCCACATATATGGGATTTATATTGGGCATTTAAGTATTGATTATTATTAAAATTATTATTCCACGGCTGTCTCCGGCCGGCTGGAGCAGAGGCTGTGTCCTACTCTTAAATAACATTTAAAGCGAGAGAAATATTCCATGTCCTGAATTATAATCAGTTTCTCCTTTAATTCCGATCACAGGGACCTGCTGGAGAACCGATTCCAGAGCCCGGGCATGCATCTCCTTCCAGCCGTATCAATATTTTTACGCTCACTCAATCTCCTTTTGTGGCCAAATTCGCTGAATGTAGTAGGAATTCTAAAGAAAAAAAAAAAATAATAATAATAATGTCTCACTTTATGAAATGTCTTTTTGGGAAAAATATATTTTGAAGCAATGCCACATTCAAATAACATCCTCAATCCTCAGATAATTTTCATCAATCCTCAGGTTCAATAGAGTCCTTCTTTCAGACTTGGATTGGGATAAAGCTATTTTAGCACATTTCCCTTAAGGGAAATATGCTATTGATGTCGTACTCATGACGCGATTTTCGACATTTTTCTTCGAATGCCCATGGTTACTACCTAGGAGATGACGAAAATGAGGTCCGTTCAAAGCTGTGTATATATATATATATATATATATATATATATATATATATATATTTGTCTATTCATAGCGGTCGCAATTATTGTTTAATTGTTACCAAACTCCATATTTAGTAGTTGAATGTAAAACGAAAGATTAAGTTCGTTGACGAAAGGTCAAGATAAAATTGGACTATTCATTAGAAATTACAGCACTAGCTATAGAAAATTGTTTTCAATAAATCTAATATGCTGTATTCAGATATATTTCATTAAGTATTTGTCTTTCCAGTCTATCTATCTATTCAGCGCTACAAGGTTGGCTGGCCTGTTTCTGTTTAAGAATATATATAATACAATTTGTTTGTTTAAACAAATACAAGTTGCATACAACTATACTATTTCCTTATAACAAGAAATTGTAATAATTCGTAAAAAAGTAATAGTAAATCTAGTCATAAATGAGACTTGTAAAAAGAAAAAAAAATCATTCAGATTTCGTAGTTATAATATAAGTTGTATAGTTGGAATTTGGAATTCGAGAACGTACGTCGTTCCATGATACAAAATATCCAAAATAAATATATCTATACATACTATCTTATATGGCTTTGTTTTCTATATATTCTTGGAGAAAAAAAAATATACAACTACTTCAGAATGTCATCTGAAACCACGACCAACTGGATTAATTATTTACGAGAGGTTTGTCCTCCCTCTTTAATACAAAATTCCAATGACAATTGGAGGTACTGGAACGACTATGGAAAATGTCGATTCATGTTTCAACACAATAAAATACAATGTAGGTAAAATGTACCTAAAAGAATGGGTATTTAGGATATTCGGACGGGGTTATTTTTATAAAAATACCTGTTAATTAAAATCAAATAATCATTTTAAGCAACTGATATCACTAAAAGTAACTGGTTGGGACAAAATGAAAAATACCCGAATTCAGATATGACACTGTTCTATGTCAAACTATAGTCATAAATTAACATTAACATTATTTTTTGAGCCATTTAATGTTTTTTTTAAGGAAAAAAACAGTATTTGCTTTTTTTCCAGCCCACAGCAAATATTGCAAGACTCACCGGAGCTATAGGAAATGGAGCTGAAAAGTTGAAGAAGTGTGAAGAACGTTTGGTGAAGCGAAAGTATTGAGAAAAAATATTATCTGACCTTTTCTTCAAGAAGGTTTATTTATGAAAAAAAAATATTCATAGTTCATTTTCCTGCTACATAAATGGCAAACTCTGTGTAAATAAAAAATCTTTCAATTGGCGTCGGGTGAAGTTTCAGATTCGATTTTGGGTTCGAAAATAGCTTGATGTTTCTTAATGGTAATGCAGGTGTATTAAAGAAAGTTTTTAGTTCAAACAAATAATTTGGATTTAACAGACTAAATCACTGAAATATTTTTTTTTTCAATTATCGGAAATTATTTTCCTTATGGGAAATCAGCGTAATGGCGTGATTTTCGAAAATTCTCCTTAAATGTCCATCGATCCTAAAATGAGGTCCATGTGAATATATATATATATATATATATATATATATATATATATATATATATATATATACACACACACATATATACACTGTATTAACTGTGTACCAATAATCAGGCAGAAAAAATTGCAATCTTGAATAGTTTAATGTGCATAGACTACAAACAACCTTCAACTCACATTAACAATTACACTGATTCTTTACAAACACTTCAAAATTACACAATTCATGACCCTTTAACAGAAAAAATCAGACAGTTACTTACACGACTTAAACAAAATAATATATACCTACACTATTGCTGGATCAAAGGGCTTTCGGGAATTTTTGGAAACGATCTCGCTGATTTATCTGCAAAATCAGCGTCAAAAGATACCAAAATTACAGATTGCTACAACAAAATAACAAAATCACAAACAAAATAATGTTTATTGTACAAATATTTTAAGTTATTATAGTAAAAAAAAAACGTTATATATCAAGGACACGTTATGTACTAATTATTGTACGGGACATGTGGCTATTAAACTCCCTTCCTGTAGAGTTACTTCAGGAAGGAAATAAAGACAAAATAATATATATATATATATATATATATATATATATATATATATATATATATATATATCGAAAATTCTTCTTTCATCGTAACCAATCGCGTTATATGATCATTTCATACACAACTAAAGGTCGAATTCGTTAATAGCTGAAATCGGACCAGGTTAGGGAGCTTGGAGGAGTAATTTCGAAAATTAGAATTATAAAATTCTTAATATCTCCGTTATTATGCCTCAGATTGAAAAATTGTATAAAACCAATCTTATTGAAAATGAAATGTTCTATAAATGTTGTTATGAACATTTTTTTTTTCCATTTATTGGTTATTAACTGAGATATTTGCATTTTTTTAATTTTCTGTCTTCATTAAAGCCCCACTCCTACTCATCGCATATTAACAATATTCTACTATAATATGAAACACATTATTTGAAGCTTAAATACCAAATATTGTTCTCATTGATATTTTAAGTTTTGAGATAAATGCCAAATGCACGTGGGAAATCTGCTTAGTTAACGCAGCCCCTGGATGACGGACTTTTTTAATGTTTAATTTAAATAATATTTTATTACTGTTTGTTATTGTCTCTGATTTTAAGGTGTTTAGTGTTTAAGCTGGGTAACTGTTTTTAGTGATTTTGTTTAGGTTGAAACTTTTCAAATGTAATTTTTTGTTGCATCACATGGCTTTAAACATGTCTCTCTTTTTGTTTTTGTTAGCACTTTGCTTGATGATGGCACATGAGTGCCGAAAGGCCTTGTGCTTTAATAAAGAAATTGGTGGGAAGACTTCTTGTTATTAAGATCTGCTCCCTAGATCTGCTATCCCACATCCATCAACATACGATATATAAAGAAATATATATTTATAGCTTTGAACGGACATCATTTTCATCTCTTGAGTGAAACCAATGGACATTTGAGGGACATCCTATAAAAAATGTCTGGTAAAAATAAGAGATAGGATTCTTAAATACATTTGACTATGGAGTTCTGATGTATGAGTCTATTTTGGAACAGGGGTCTCTTCCCACTAAATAGTTTCAGAATCTCTGGTCTGATATGTTTATCTAGAGATATTGTCAATACGGACTTTACTAGCGTATAAAATATTGGTTGAAGACTAAAATATGTTGTGGGCTTATGATTGGCGCTGTCGTGGAGTGGAATTGTGGATGGGATGAGGCCTGGAGGGCTGTCGTCGAGGCTTAAAGCGCATTTCAATAGAAGTGCATGCTGCAAGTGCACGGTGCAAGTGCATCCCTTGTTGAATATGTCGCCCACTCATGTGATGGTATGACGCCACTCGAATCGAGTGCCATATCCATTTACATGCCAGATCGATACCCGATGCCTCCGTTATCAGTCAGCCCTCGACTCCTCTTATCTATCCGACACTCCTACAGCTCAAGCACGCTGGACAAATATAAAAAATTTTATTTTGGTTCGATACTCATAGTGAGCGATACCAATTGAATTATGCTAAAGTAACTGGGTATTCTAATTATTAATAACATATTATTATATAATCATTTTGTCATTATATGTCATATCATTTTGTGATTATTATATAATCACATCCCTTAAGGGAAATCATCTATTGAGGTCGTACTCACAATTTATTTCACAATACACAATAAACTTGGTAATTATTCTTAATTACTACTCACAGTATAGACTGATAGCGTCACTGTTCTTCAGATTACCCAGTCCAATAATTCACTCACAGTCACTGAAATTCACAACAAGACGGCACTGCACTGTCCTTTACTTCGCGGCACTGCACTGTCTTCTACTTCGCGGCACTGCACTGTCCTTTACTTCGCGGCACTGCACTGTCCTTTACTTCGCGGCACTGCACTGTCCTTTACTTCGCGGCACTGCACTGTCCTTTACTTTGCGGCACTGTACTGTCTTAAACCCGGCACTAAACTGTTACTTACAGTCACGGCACAACACTGTTCTTCTTATAAAAACACTTTACCGCACTGCACTAAGTCGCACTGTGGCACTGATGTGAACATCAAGACAGTGAGAATAAAATTGACTCGCTCGCGGCTAGCCCTTCTTTATATAGGGCGGCGGCATACATCAAAGAGGAATTGTCTGGACTCTTCGACGTCTGGCTGGAAGGTACTGGTAGGACGTAGAACATTCTACGCTTCTTTGATCTACGTCACACTTTCCTAATACGCGACTCTCTCTCTCTCTCTCTCTCTCTGAAGGATTATTCATCTATTTAATTTTCGCAACACTATATATATAATTTGTCTGTTAACGCTCTAGTGGTCGCAATTTTTGTTTTATCGTTACCAAACTTCATATTTAAGCGTTTTATGTAAAATGAGAGATCAAGTTCGTTAATGGCTGAAATCGGATCAGTGGGAGGGGGGATTTTCGAAATATCTCCGTTATTATGCGTCGGATCAAAAAATTGTATAGGAGCAATCTTATTGCACATTACATTTACTGTAAATTTTGTTTTATACATTTATTCTGTATCTTGAATATTAACCGAGATATTTGCATTTGTATGCATCTGTGTGGTGGGAGGAGTCGGCTATGTTCGGGACTCTCCACCGAGAGCTAGTGCGGGCCGTTTCGTCCCTCGTGACTAGGTTTAGAGATTCCTTACTACTACTGTTGTTATTAGGCGGATTCCTCTATTGTAAAACTTCACGTGGGAAATCTGCTTAGTTTAAGCAGTCCCTGCGTGACGGACTTTATAAAAACAGGGTGTCTCAAGTTCCACCCCACTTACAATCGATATTTGAAATTATAAAAGGCTGATACTTGGTGTGCCATAATTGTGACCCCTGAAGAATATTTTCTTATTCTTCATTTAGGCAGCAGTTGAAGACTGTACCATTTAATTTGGTGGTGTTTTATAAAAACAATGTGGACCTCTGACAACGTGGGGTGATCCTTCCCTCGAAAATACTACACCGTTTATTTATTTATTTATTTTTTATTTGCATGAAATTATGCAGTTGGAAAACTAAATACCTTTTACATATAATTACTACGTTAATAGTTTAAAATAAATTAATGCTAGAACGATGCATTTTGAATAAAACATTTTTTGGATTTATTCAAGAATTATTATTATTTCAGAATCCATTCCTCTCCAGTAGACTAGTCTCAAAGATAACTTCGTTGGGTATGTTCCGTTTCTGAAATAAAGATTCGTGAATGTTAAGGCTAAAGGATGTGTCAAATCGAAAAATTTACCAATATAAACTCGTCATAGAATTTGATTTTCTACAAGATCCGTCATAAAAAGTATGACATTCCATTGGAGCTTTCTACGTTACGTTCTACGTTGATCTCTGGAGAAGTACTGGAGAAGGCTACGAGGTTGAATATGGACTGAAGAGATACTTCAGGTGTCACGGTAATGGCAACAAGTCTCAACCTTTCATTAATTCAATTGGCTGATGAAACATTTTCAACTGCCCAGGTGGGAATCGAATTCGCCACTCAAGGTTAACCATGCGAGATTGGCGCTTTAACTTGGATAAAAAATAATTTAATTTTACTGCACAACATTGTCAATAGTTTTGTATTTATAATATCTATCGATCCCGTAGCATGTTCCAGTACTGGTTGTTTCAATAACTTGTCATAAATTAGGAAAATGGTTTTAACAAACGTATAATCACATTTATTTTTTGTTTAATATTATACGGTATCTTGTCCTTTTTACAATTACCATACTGTTTTATTATATTTTAATTTTCTGTCTTGAAATGGTCGAATGCCAACACAGGAAGTACACCTTTAGACCCATACGCGAATGCAACCTCGTTTGTAAGCGATTTGTTGTTTTTTTTGCTTTATATTCTGCTAAAGGGTTTGAAGCTATTCTAAATACAATAACATTTCTATCCATACGATCAGAAAGCGGTGAGGGCATTAATAATTCATAGATGACTAGCTGCAAACAGAACGTTTGTCCTGAACATATTTTCCCGTTTAGGAATAGCCATCCGAACGTTCTCCAAAACTCTAGCTCAAATTAACTTTGAGGCAATAGCGAAAGTATATAGAGTTTTACTCTTTGACACTGCTTTAACCCTCGTCCCCTACGGTGGTTCTTCCTACCACATTTCCTACGGTGGGTCGGATCCGACCATGCTGGTTCCTGAAGGACGTAATCATTAAAGAAATCATTAATTATGCAGGAAAAGGATAAATATTGATTAAAAACTAAAAAAATATATATTTTTATTTACGTTAATGTTTAAAAAAGTTAACATTGATGCTTATATCAGTCTTCATTGTCTTTTGGCTAAATTTTGACAGTCTCTTAAAGCTATATACTTAAATTATAAAAAAATAAATACAAAATACAAAATAAAGGAACAAAAGTGAGAATTATATTCAAAAAAACTTGTTGTCTTGTCGTCAAACCTGCATTTCTCGAGGATAAATTCAAATCGTGCTCGGGACATATACATCGAAACATGGGTGGACCATAAATTTGGGAAAACATTTCCTTAGTATTCAGGGTGGAATTTTTCAATGAGTCACTCAAATAAAAGGCCAAGAAAGGCTTTAAATTCTTCAATATTTGTAATGAAATATACGAAACATCGCCAAAAAATAAATGCCACGTCAGTTCGATTTCTTCGTTTGTGTGCTTTACAACATCACTTATCATTTCTTCACCAATGAAAGGTAAAAACAGTTTCAAAATATCAGTTGAATAGAGACAACGAAATCGATGAGCTTGAATTTGGGAAACTAATCCATCCATGTTTGGTTTAATTCCACTGATACAAAGAGGTAAAGAATTTCCAAATTAGGAAAATCTCATGAAACACATGAAAACCTTCTTACTTTTGGCCTACCTGTTTCGGGTATAACTTTTCCCCAGCGTAAAACTAGAATTTTTTTTTTCAGTGTCCACTTTTAGCAGATTTCCCTTAAGGAAAATCAGCTATTGAGGTTGTACTCATGACGGAATTTTCGACATTTTTCTTCAAATGTCCATCGATCCTATCTAGTAGATGACGGAAATGAGGTCCGTTCAAAACTGTATATATATATATATATATATATATATATATATATATATATATATTTATATTTGTCTGTTACCGCTCTAGCGGTCGCAATTTTTGTTTGATCGTTACCAAACTCGTTATTTAGTCATCAAGTTCGTTAACGCCTCAAATCAGACCATAGGGAGGGGGGGGGATTAGAGGTGAGGATTTTCGAAAATTCGAAATATCTCCGTTACTATACATCGGATCGAAACATTGTATAAAACTAATCTTATTGCAAATTAAATTTACTATAAATATTGTTTTATACATTTATTCTATATCTTGAATATTAACCGAGATATTTGCATTTATATTCTGAGTGTGATCGGCAGGGGTCGGCTATGTTCAGACTTTCCGCCGAGTGCTCTGGCGGCCGTTTCCGTACCTATTCGTCCCTCGTGAATAGGCTTAGAGGTTTCTTACTACAACAGTTGTTATTGGGCAGATTTCTCTACTGTATAACTTCACGTGGGAAATCGGCTTAGTTTACGCAGCCCCTGCGTGACGGACTTTTTTCATCTCCTAAGTAGAATCGATGGACATTTGAGGATGTTTTAATAGAATTGCCAATTGGGGAATTGTTCAAGTTACATTAGGAAAATCTCACGAAACACATCAAACCTTCTTAATTTTGACCTACTTGTTTCGCGTATAACTTTTCCCCCTCCAGGACTCTACGCTTACTTATTAAATTTTTTCCACTTTTTGGACTAAGGCTAATTAGGACGGGCGATCTACAGGTTACCACCCTTCTCTAGCCAGGGTGAGACTAAGGATTTCATTTAATGAATCCCGTCAATAAATAAATTCCTATTACCCAGGCGATAATCGAACTCGCCACTCTATATATATCATGTGAGATTAAGGCCAAACCCTTTAACTCACATGGCTAACCTTTAACTTATATTAAACGTTATACTAATGTGTATGTACACAGGTAGAAAATAGCATTTAGAATATGAATGCTCTGGAGCAATTAGGATTTTCAATACTAACAATAGACTAAATATATAATCGAGTAGGTTCAATCAGATTAAAAATAATGTTCTTATAATGACTCTGATGATTTCATCAATAGTTGGCAAGACCGTATCCATATAATTTATAAAAATAACAATTTTCTTTGATCTCCATTTGAATCATTAAGAGATTAGGGGGCGGATGAAGCGATGCTAATTATGTGAGGCTCTTAAAATAATAAAGATACTTGGGAAATCCACGTATATAGATGTCCAGAATTAGGCTAATCATATACTAATTAGTTATGAAAAGGTATGCGGAAGATATTTTTAGGTAGAAAGGAAATAATTATTGCTTTGGTTGATAAAAACCGCTATCAATGATGGAATTAATCAGCAATTCATTGACTTGTTATTGATACTAAATATATATATATATAAATACTCGTCAATAGATTGCAATGTATTCTTCGTTTCATGAATTACAAACAACCCCCTCTTCTCTCTCTCTCTCTCTCTCTCTCTCTCTCTCTCTCTCTCTCTCTCTCTCTCTCTCTCTCTCTCTCTCTCTCTCTCTCTCTCTCTCTCTCTCTCTCTCTATCTCTCTCTCTCTCTCTCTCTCTCTCTCTCTCTCTCTCACTCACTCACTCCCTCATTCACTCATTCACTCACACACTCACTCACTCACTCACTCAATCACACACACACACACACACACACACACACACACACACACACACGCACACACACACGCATACAAACACACACACTCTCTCTCTTACTCATTGCCATTACATTAAAAGCATTCCTTAAAGAGGAAGTTTATGAGTTGTTCATGCCAGAAATCGTTATCATTAAAATCAAATCTCTGTTAATTGAATTTATTTTGTAATCAATGAGTGTTTTTACTTCCATATTTTAAGAAGTAAAGGAAGCATTATAAAAGTGGAAATGTTAGGTTTTTAAATTTTAACGGAATAATCTGTTTTCACCATTGACTAGTTTCCGTGCGACGTATGTATTTATCTTGACTAACTCAAAAGCTGCTAATCTATCTATCTATCTATCTATCTATCTATATATATATATATATATATATATATATATATATATATATATATATATATATATATATATATATATATATATTAGCTCAGATACCCGGCTTCGCCCGGGAATTCATTTGTGGCTGAATAGTTAAGGTATTTTTTGGCAAGCTTTTACATTGCACAATATTTTGACATTTACCCGTCCCAGTGTTTAAGGTTTATACCCGTCGTTAAGGTCCCCCACCCACGCGCAGAATATTTAAGCTGTTGGAGTCTTTTTTTTTCAAAAACAAATATTTCAACCCCTTGATTTCTAGTTAATTTGCCAATTCCATTTTCACTTGCGTCAACATTAGTTTAAATTTGGGGAAGCTGTTAAAAATGGACCGCGCTTTAGTTAGGGATCTGGCATCAGCTCTGTGGCGAAAGATATGTTAATGAACTACATGGAAGAATGTTTGTATTTTCTCCATGCTACCCATATTTCAAGTAGATTGAATACTTTATATGTCTAGAAGTTAATATAGTAATAGTAATTGTCAAAGTCCAATGCTGCCAAAATGAAATAGTACTGTGCACAGATTCAATAAGCTCACTACATACACTCAACAACATTCAAGATTTCAACAAATCCTTTGGCTATCAAAATTGTTGAACAATTTCACCAACTAAACTCTAGTAACATACACATTAGTCTTTTATGGTTACCCGGACATACAAACATCAAGGAAAGTACAGACATCGACAGATTAGCCAAGTGTACTGTAGAAAAACCAGACATTGACAGAAACTGTACAGACCACCAAGACGTACTGGCCGAATGCATTAAGGCACTACAACAGCAGTGGCATCAATCCTGGGATAACACAAACGACAATGAACTAAGAAAAATATAACAACTGGTGCTGACCAGACTTCGCATTGGCCATTCCTTGCTGACCCACGGACAACTTAATGACAAACAAGGACACACCGACTTGTAGACATTGTCACGAAACTTTAACTGTACAACACATATTGACTGACTGTCGACGAAGAGACAAATTAGACATTCCACATGACTTTTGACCGATAACAGTGATTACATAGACTCAGTCATTAAACATCTAAAAGACACCAACATATATTACACACTATAATCTACACTTTCTACACACCACTCTTCACTTAGTTCCTATATTAGCAGGGTGTTTAAACTTTAATATTACTTATTTTCTATTTATTTATTTTGTTTTTTTTATTTATTTTTTTTGGTTATCCCTTTCTATATTTACATTTTCATTTATATATAACGTTCATTACCCTCATGTTTCCATATCGTACAATATCGTTTGCTTCATATCACCTTATATGCCTCAAAAATCATTTGCCATAGTTCTCTTTTTCCGTGTGTTGTTTTTTTTTTTTTTTTTTTTTTTTGCATTTCACTTTTTTAATGACACTTTAATAATGAGTAAATCGCCTGCGTTGGGGAACTCATTTATATTAAATTGTACCGGCGAGGTACTCGGAATGAATAACCTTGACAGTTATTTTTTTTTTTTTATTTATTTCCTCTACATAGTAACCCTATGTGGAGGGATTTTATTTTCTGCACATCCCATGCATATTTGCATTATATGTGCATTTTGTCAAAATTTTAACATTTTTTATATAATAATATATATATATATATATATATATATATATATATATATATATACATATTAAATGTAAATAAGATTATAAAATTAAACTTGATAAAATAAACAAAAAATATTAAATAGTACAATTAAATAACCAATAAAATTACATAATATTAATTTTATATTATTTTTTCCTCTCTCAGCTTAAGGATATTGTAGGATATTTCTTTTAATAAATGTATGTGTTTTGAAAATAAAATATCAGGACTGATAGGCTATCCGGGAATAAAAGTCTTTAACTGTCTTCGTATGTTTTGAGTCAGTCTACATTCATAAATCAGGCGGGTCAATGTCTGTTCAGTGTAACTGTTGCATTTACAAGTATTTGAGTCAGTAAGTTTGAATCTGTATAAGTAAGAGTTTGAATTACCGTGTCCTGTTAGTATTTGTGTGAGATAAAATGTATGTTGGGATAGTGGGATATTGGTTTTTAAAACTGGTATATAAAATTTTAGATGTGATCCTTTATCTGTATGATTCCATCTCTGTTGCCACAAAATTCATACTTCTTTCTCTTAGTAATGATTTTAACACAGTCGGAGTAATTTTATTGTAAATTACCTCTTCACTACTTTTAGTGGCACTTTTGGCGTGGATATCGACTATTTCATTGCCCATAATTCCTGCGTGTTCCTAGGCCCATTTGATGTGAATGAAAGTCAGTCAGTTTTTTAATTGTGTTATAGTATGGCGTATTTGTTCTATATGTTCGTCGTGGTTTGTCATATTGTCTAGTTTGTGTAAAAGCATTTGACTGTCTGTGTGTAGTAGAATGTAAGTGTTTGGTGGCAAGTCCATTTCATTTACATATTTTAGAGCTTGTAAGGCAGCAATAATTTCTGCCTGGTTATTAGTACAATGGTGGCCTAATTTAAATTTTTTACATTTAATAACATCGTCAGTTTTATTTCCTACAATAATGATAAAAGCAGCGCCTGTGTCCTGTCCATCTTTGCTACCGTCTGTGTAAATTGTATACTGGTATGAGTGATTTGTATTTTCAGTAATAATTACAATGTCGGGTGTTAATCCAGGATGTGTCCAATTCATGTAAGGTACCGGGTATTCTACCTCTACTACGTCTGCTGTTATTTTATTAGTAGTTTGGTCTAGTTTAACTAACCTTGACAGTTAGTCTTAATTTCCATGTGTTCGCGAGTATCTCGCTGCTATACGTTGCTATAGAGAAGTCCCTATAACTTAGTGAGGTTAGACTTAGAGAGTCTCCTATCAGCATTCGAATAGTGAACCATGTTTTAGGTTACAGTGCGTAATTATTGACTGTGAAAACGGGAGTCTGAAGTATGGCCGTGGATGGACGTTGTTTTAATAACTTTATTATTATTTATTATAGTTGTTAATATATTTGATTTAGTTAATCTGGCCTTGACTTTAATATGTCTCGCATCGCCCCTCCACAAAATAAATAAATAGTAATAGTATGCTGTTCGTAGCCAAAGGTCATTTACAAAATGAAGACAGAATAGGATCTGATGAAGGGTTGTCTGGAGATTCGCAGCTATCAGGATTATCAGTAGATATTAGTGGAGAAAGAGATAGAGAGAGAGGGAGAGAGCTACAGTGGCAGGGCCAGCAGCTGCTGTTGTCGGAATTATGTTTAAGAAAGGAATTCAATAGGGATAGAGTCTAACCCCGGTTGCTGAAAGGATCCAAGCAGCATGGAAGGGTTAAACTATGCAAGGAATCCCTTTTGCTAAGATTAAATTAGCTCTGTGCACCGTCTTCCCCTCCAGAGTGGGGGGCACCCTGTATACCCCCCTCCTCATGGGGGAACATGCTTTGTCTGATCCAATGTCGCCGCCCTTTTCCAAAGCTCGAATTCCACAATGCCAGCGAATTCTCGACTACACTGTACAGCTTTGTCTTGAATTCTTACAGACGCGAAGAATCCGATTCTTTTGAAGTTGCCGCTCTCTGCCGAGTATTTCCTCAGATAACCACGAATTATGAAAATTTATTACTAATTGAAGATATCTCTTAGCACATATACATAATAATGAATAAAATATCTTGAACATGGTTTAAGCATATAATTCGCAACTTACTTCCCTTACGGGAAATATCTCCGTAAGTGTAAGTCGGATCGAAAACCAGTAAATACCCAATATTTTGTAATTGTAATTGCCTATAAATGTAGTTATATACATATTTTGCCCTAATATGATTATTAACCCCTGAACGAAAGAAAATCTGGCGCACTCGGTTTCAGAGGCCAGATATTTTAACCCCCACTCCCGAACTAATTAACTTTAATTTAAAACGCTGGTAGGACAGACTTCACTAGGATCTGAGGAAAACAAATATGCTATTTAGTAGTCTTTATTAGAATAGAATGAAGCTTAAACTAAAACAAGTAAAATTGAGCAGGCGCATTCGACCTGAGAGACCAGAGTTAGACTAGGGATTATTTCTCAAGATATCGCCGAACTTCCGTACAGAATTGCATTATTCTTAGTAAAAGGAACGATTGCAATAGATATATCTTGAAAAAAAGTCCGTCACGCAGGGGCTGCGTAAACTAAGCAGATTTCCCTCGTGAAGTTTAGTAATTGATAAATCTACATACTGGTAACACAACAGCACCGTGAATAAATACTAAAGGAAATGTTTCACCCAATTTCAATAACCTGCCGACAGGAAGCGATAGGTTAGAAATGTAAACAAACGGGTCTATCCGTTTCACACCGGAAAGAATAACAATTTCTGAAATATATCAGAATATAACATATTAATTTTAATGAGAACTATTTACTATACCTAGTATTGTAATTAATAATGACTCAGAATAATTGTTATCTCAATCAATCAAATTTTAGTAGTCCAAAACCTTAAGATGGGGGGGGGGGGGTCACCGGGACATATTTCCATGTATCTCGTATAATAAAGATCTCTTGAATACAATTTTTGGTATTTAAACTTAGAATAATGTGATTTATTATGTAGCAGAGCATTGTTTATGTAACATGAGTAGAAGTGGCGGTTTGCTGATAGCTGAAAACTGAAAAATGCAAATATCTCGGTTAAAATTCAAGATAAAGAATAAATGTATATAAAAATATTTATAGTAAATTTAATTTGTAATAATATTGAAACTTTACAATTTTTTGATCCGACGAATAGTAACGGAGATATCTCGAACTTTCGAAAATCCTCCCCTCTAAACCCCCCCTCCCCGTGGTCCGATTTCAGCCGTTAACGAACTTAATCTTTCTTTTTACATAAAACGACTAAATATGGAGTTTGGTAACGATCAAACAAAAATTGCGACCGCTAGAGCGGTAACAGACAAATATATATATATATATATACAGTTTTGAACGGACCTCATTTTCGTCATCTACTAGGTAGGATCGATGGACATTTGAAGAAAAATTCCGAAAATTCCGTCATGAGTACAACCTCAATAGCTGATTTCCCTTAAGGGAAATCTGCTAAAAACTAATATGCGAAATTAAGGAGCAATGGGCGCAGTCGGCCTCACAAGCCACCTAGGGACCAGACGAGCTGGGCGAAGGATGGCAATAGAGTATAGTAGGGGATTCTAAGCATGAACACAAATCAGGAAACTACTGGTAATGGGGCCTTCACAGGTGTGACAGGGTGTGGGGGGGGGGCATCAAAAGTATGTTTTCCTGGCCTCTCAGGCCTGCTGCGCCTGACGGAGGGTCAACCAAGATATTTCTAATTTTTAATGTTCACCCCTCGTCAGCAAACCCCCACTCCTACTCATGATAACAATAATCTGTTCCAGCATGAAACACTTTATTTGAAGCTTAAATACCGAATATTGTTTTACGTGAGACCATTATTACGCGTGGTATATGCAAATTCGTCTTCGATCACTCCATCAATTAAGGTTTTAAGTTTTTGACTCAAAAATTTTAATTGATCTTTACCGTACTCGATTTTTAACAGTTTCAGCCAACATTTCTTATCATGTACATCATCAGATATCTACTAACCCAACTTAGACTTAATAAATATTCTCTGAGACGAACAGGAATGGGGGTTGTAAAGGAGGCCTGAATTTAAAAATAGCGGTATTTCGTTTTCTATTGTTTTTTCTGCAAATATGCACATAACAAACGTTGTTTATTTTGTTATTTAGAGTAACTTTTGTTATATAAATTTTTTATTGTACCGAATTATAAACGAGATATACGCTAAAACCTATAGCGTAAGTGAACAATTTTAGTTGGCAAAAAAACCATCCGAACTAAATAAAACCCGGCATGTGTACTAACACGAACGCCTTCATTATAATAAGCCATACTAACATTTCTAGGGACGGGTAGGAGTGGGGGTTGTAAGAAAAGCCTGAATTTAAAAATAGTTAAAATAGTTAGTTTTTGTTTTTATGCGAATGGCGAAAGTACTTGATTTTTTTATTTCAAGTTACTTTTGTGATATTCATTTTTTTCATATAACATAGTATAAACGAGATATACACTAAAACTTTAGGGGGAGCTAACAATTTTTTTGTTGACTAACGATTAAACCGAACTTAAAAAAACTCGTATGTCACTTAGCATTAAATCTTCCATGATTATAAGCTATATTAAAATTTTTAGGATCGAACGTGAGTGGGGGTTATAAGGGAGGCCTGAAATAAAAATTCGCGATATTTCATTGTCTATTTGTTTTTCCACATAGGTGTTTGTTATTTAGCGTAGCTTTTGTTTTATAACATTTTTTCATTTGTATTCTGTGTGTGGTCGGCAGGAGTGGGCTGTTCGGTACTTTCCGAAGAGAGCTCTGGCGGCCGTTTTCGTAACTGTTCATCCCTCGTGAATACGTTTAGAGATCCCTTACTACTACACTTGTTATTGGGCAGATTTCTCTATTGTAAAACTTCTCGTGGGAAATCTGCTTAGCTTACGTAGCCCCTGCGTGACGGACTTTAAACAAATTTGTCTGTTACCGCTCTAGCGGTCGCAGTTATTGTTTAATCGTAACGAAACTCGATATGTAGTCGTTTTAAAAAGAAAGATCAAGTTGGTTAACGGCTGAAATCGGATCAGTGGGAGGGGAAGGGGGGTTAAGAGGGGAGGATTTTCGAAAATTCGAAATATCTCCGTTCCTATACGTCGGATCAAAAAATTGTATAAAACCAATCATATTGTAAATTAAATGTACTATAATTATTGTTATATACGTTTATTCTATAGCTTGAATATTAACTATCTTGGATATTAATCGAGATATTTGCATTTTTCACTTTTCAACCTTCAGCAAACCCCTACTTCTACTCATGTTAAATAAACAATACTCCATCATAGAATAAACCACGTTATTCAAAACTTAAATATCAAATATTGTATTCAAGAGCCCTTTATTATTCGAGATACACGCAATTATGTTCTGGTGACCCCCCATCTTAAGGTCTTCGATTACTAAAATTTGATTGATTGAGATAACAATTATTCTGACTCATTATAAATTACAGTAATAGATATAGTAAATAGTTTTCAGTAAAATTTGTATGTTATACTCTGACATATCTTCTATATCAGTAATTGTTTTTCTTTCCGGTGTGAGCCTGACAGATCTTTTTGTTTACTTTCCAAACGCCTCCTGTCGGCAGGTTATTGAAATTTACTAAATGATTTCTTATTTCCGTTTGTATTTATTTACTTAATATTAACGGTAGTATTGTGCTAGCCGTATGTAGATTTGTCTATTACTAAACTTCACTAGCGAAGTCTGCTTAGTTTACGCAGCCCCTGCGTGACGGTCTTTTATACCTTAGGTATGCCTTCCTGGAAAGATGATCCTGGGTGTGCACTGTGTAGAAACTTATGTTCTTGTAAGTGTGCTATATGTGAGTGCGTGTAAGTTCAGTAACTCGCCTATGGATTGTACGTAGTGTCTCAAATTCTGTGCGGTTAATTATTATTATTCAGGAATAATCAGTTAAAATTTCAAATCCTATTTACAAAGTGGTCTTACCGAGAGAGGACTAGAAAATAGGAAGTAAGGTAACCATTTATCGAAAAACACCGAATCGAAATTGATAAGGTACTAGTTAGAGATTTCATCAGTGATAATATGAGTAAGATTAAAAGAGGATTTTAATACCGATTCCACGTGATATTCGAATGATAAGTTCAAGTTATCAATATTTGCGTTATTTATTTTTGAAGTGAAAACTTCTTTAGGCACGTTGTGCACCCCGTAAGGAAGCATTTGCGGGAGAGGAAAAAAGTATGAAATCGCGACACCGCCACCACCACCGCTAGTACTAAGGTTTAGAAATAAAATCATATGGTATTTTATAACCTAATCATTTGATAGTTTATTTACAATTGAAGTGAAAACTTCTTTAGGCACGTTGTGCACCCCGTAAGGAAGCATTTGCGGGAGAGGAAAAAAGTATGAAATCGCGACACCGCCACCGCCACCGCTAGTACTAAGGTTTAGAAATAAAATCATATGGTATTTTATAACCTAATCATTTGATAGTTTATTTACAATTGAAGTGAAAACTTCTTTAGGCACGTTGTGCACCCCGTAATGAAGCATTTGCGGGAGAGGAAAAAAGTATGAAATCGCGACACCGCCACCGCCACCGCTAGTACTCAACTCAAAGCTAAAGGAGCTTCTTTTCTTCATAACTCCTGAACCAAATTAGCTAGAGTTTTCGTTCGCATACCATTTTAAAGAGGACAAAACCAGCATCATTTCGTTCACACATACTATATATCCACCATTTTTACTTTCATAGATATTTTAATCCGAAGTTTAAATAAATTCGAATATTTAAATAAATAAATTCGAATATTTAAATAAAGAAATTCGAATATTTAAATAAAGAAATTCGAATATTTAAATAAAGAAATTCGAATATTTAAATAAAGAAATTCGAATATTTAAATAAATTCCGATATTTAAATAAATTCGAATCAAAACTGTTTGTATCTTACTTTAGCTACCATATACCGATTGTATCAGTTTTAGAAATTGGTGATGATGCTGGCAGTGATGATGGTGCAAGAGTTGTTGAAATTATGGATAGAAATTGATTTTTCTGAGTGTACTTAACTTATTTTTTTTAAAGCATTTGTAATAATTCTGAAATGTAATTTTTTTCTTTTATGTAAAATAACTAAAATAATTATGTATAGTATTTTATATTGATAAATAAAACAATTCGTGGTACATATTTTTTTTATCACTATTATTTTTGTCATTTCATTTTTTTCATTTAAAATAGAACATAACTGTTACTTATTGATAAATAATTAAAAATATTTTTAAAATAAGACTTCGTAAAAAAAATTTCTCAGCAATGCCAAAATTTAGCGATCAAAGCTAAAGGAGTTTTCACTTCTACCGGCAGTCCCCTGACTGCTATTTTTTTTTTTTTTTTTTGAACGAGCAATTGTATATATCATTATTCTTGTTACCAAATACTCGACAGGGATACCTTTGTGTAACTGATACGAGAAGAGCTGTTATCCAAATTGTAGCCCATCGAGGGTGTCACCTGATCTGCTTGATCCTATTTCGGATTTGTAACCCAGTACCTATTTCACGGATGAAATTGTATCATTTGAAGGCTCCCTGAATCCTATACCAATTCCTCTAACGAGCACACTTCCCAGATTTAAACTCACAAGCTTATATATATTCATATAATATTGTTAGGTTTATTTCAAAAAGCTCCGTCATGCAGGGACGGCGTAAAATAAGCAAATTTTCCCACGAGAAATGTTTTATAAAAGATATATCTACATACTTTAACACTTTTGAAATAAATAAAAAAATAAAAATGACAATGAGAAATTTAGCTATAGAAGCTTCTTGATTTTATTCTTCTAGTTTCTTACAATTAGCTTTAAAAGGCTCTTGAAATATTGAAGGAACATGTATAATAACTAAATAATTATAAGATGCAAATTAATTAATGAAAATATACAGCAACCAATGAGGGAGCATGGCGAGAAAAAAAAGTCCGTCCCGCAGTGGTTGCATATTGAGGTCGTACTCATGACCCGATTTTCGAAATTTTTCTTCAAAAGTCCATCAATCCAACCTAGGAGATGACAAAAATGAGGTCCGGTCCAAACTGTATATATATTTGTCTTTTACCGCTTTAGCGGTCACAATTATTGTTTAATCGTTACTAAACTAGATAAATAATCGTTTTATATAAAAAGAAAGATCAAGTTCGTTAACGAGTAAAGTCTGGCCAGTGGGAGGGGGGGGGGGGTTAGAGGGGAGGATCTTCGAAAATTCAAAATATCTCCGATACCATATGTCGGATCGAAAAATTGTATAACACCAATCTTATTGCAAATTAAATTTACTATCGTTATTTTTCGTATACATTTATTCTCTATCTTGAATATTAACCAAGATATTTGCATTTTTCAGTTTTTAGCCATCAGCAAACCGCCACTTCTACTCATGTTACATAAATAATATTCTGCTACATAATAAATCATATTATTCGAAGTTTAAATACCAAAAATAGTATTCAAGAGACCTTTATTATTCGAGATACACTCAATTATGTTCTGGTGACCCCCCTCCAGTCTTAAGGTTTCTTAAGGGTTTTGGACTACTAAAATTTGAATGATTGAGATAACAATTACTCTGACCCATTATTGATTACAGTACTGGACATTGTAAATAGTTCTCAATAAAATTAATAAGTTATATTCTGATATATTTAAGTAATTGTTTTTCTTTCCGGTGTGAGGCGGGTAGACCCGTTTGTTTACATTTCTAATCTAATGCTTCCTGTGGGCAGGTTATTGAAATTCCATGAAACATTATACATATTTCCGTTTGTATTTATTCACGGTAGTGTTGTGTTACCAGTATATAGATTTATCTATTACTAAACTTCACGAGGGAAATCTGCTTCGATTACGCAGCCCCTGCGTGACGGACTTTTTAGTAGTTGAGATCAGTCTTACTCAGAAATTAATGCTTTTCATAAGTGAGCTTGACCAGTTTCCAAACGGACTATATCGTGAGTTTACAAGTGAAACACACTATATCAAAAATCATGATTTTGAGAAAACGGTGTTCAAACCTTTTTTTTTCTCTAACCTTTTTAGATAATAACGTTATTAAATTAAGTTAAACCACTGGCGAGTTATTGGTTTTACAAGTTGAAACATCTCCCTGTTCTCGTCAAGATGCAATACAAATTTGAAAATCTATAATTTTGACTTAATGTGTTTCACTCGTAACCCCACGATGTATTTCGGGGTACATCTTGGCCAATAATGAATGAATTTAGCCGTTATTATATAGAGTATAGTTAAAATAATAGTTCACAAAATTAATATATACATTATTATTAGGTAAAAAATACAAATACAATAGTAAACAATATTGCTAACATAATTTGAATTTAGGAAACAACTTATGTTTCACTCTTCATAGGCCTTCCCCGAAGGGAGTACGGTCTAACTTCCCGGAGTGACCAAATCTATTGGGAAGTTTGCCAATAATACAAATACTTTAAGAACCTTAGCAGTACAGATTCAATAACCTCCGAATAATTTATTTCCAAAATCCTACCGAACATCGAATATAACAGGGTCATTATGGTTTTTTCCTCTACCCAGTATTTCCCTAAAATAAGCACTTACCATCAAATAATGTGCGGCTTTAGAAAATCTTCCTGATGGATAAAGGTCGTTAACTTAGCAGGTTTCCCACGTGCTGGTCGGCTCATTATTGGCCTTCTCTCCCAATTTATTTTACCAGATTTCCCTTAACACGTTAAGGACGGCACGGGGTCAATTGACCCCGTACGTAACTGTCTCCCAGGACGGGTCGGTTTTGAAGATAAATGTTCAAAAAACACTTTGATGGTTTTTGCTTTGGACTAGTAAATATAATTAAAAATAGTACGTTCATGCATTTAAAATCCAAAAAATACATCGTATATCATTGATAAATGCACGGGGCTTTATGACCCCGTGCAGGCCTGGGGAGTGGCATTTGGGCTCTAGTCCGGCACGGGCTCATATAGCCCCGTGTTATTTCCCGTAGTTTTCCTCTGAACCGCTTGTTCTGTTATTTACAAGGCTTAGGTAAATAACAGAACGTGTCCTTCCCATTTCAGTTTACTTTTTGCTGTCGTTTCGAAACATTAATCTGTATGATGTGCAAATCACGTGGCCGACAATTAGTGAATTTAGCTTTATTAAAAAAGTGTTCCGGGTGTTACGAAAAATTAAGAAAGACGTTGTCCTCTAAAGAAGCAGAAAAAAAAGTTAGAACGTATTGTGAAGAGTGCAATATGAAGTCACTTTGTCTATAATGCTTCAACAACTGCCATAAATCTATATCCTAACCATTGTGATTATGAAGAATTGTTAATTAAATAATAATTATTTGTTTATTCATATTTTTTCTTTATTATGTTTATTTTCCAATTATTTGTTTAAACTAAACTCCTAGTTAATAGTTTGTTTTTCTCGTTTTGTAATTTTATCTTTATAAACTAATAAATTTTTATTGTAATGTGTCGTAATTTAAAGTTAATTCATATTCACCCATTTTAATGTATAACAAAAATTAAAATCCTTTGTTGATCACCAAAATTATCACACAAAGGAGAAAAAAAAGTCCCCGACAAGGTGAAAAATGTAAGGTAAATATTCATTTCTTAAGTCACGTAACAAAAAATTGATGAAAACACGGCCTGCGACTGCCATATATTTTTTGATGTCCAAAGAGTAAAAAAATGTTTGAATATAGTAATTTAGTTCATTTTTTGAGTTGTAGTAGCGCATTAAAAGGGGACATAAGTACGGGGTCAATTGACCCCGTGCCGTCCTTGTGGATAGTTGTACCACGGGGTCAATTGACCCGGTGTCGTACTTGTGGATAGACCAACTTTTTGAAGTCCGTACTGAACATGTTAAGGGGTTTTCTCAAATATCATTGATCCTACCCAGGAGAAGAAGAAAATTAGTTCCGTTCAAAATTATATTTATAGCGGTCGCAATTTTTGTTTGATCGTTACCAAACTCGGTATTTAATCGTTTTATGTAAAAAGGAAGATCAAATTCATTAATGGCTGAAATCAAACCAGTGGGAGGGGTGGGGGTTAAGAGGGGGATATTTGAAAATTCGAAATATCTCCGTTACTATACGTCGGATCAAAAAATTGTATAGAACCATACTTATTGAAAATTATATTTACTATAAATATTGTTAAATACACTTATTTTCTATCTTGAATATTAACCGAGATATTTGCATTTTTTGGTCTTTAAATAAAACTCCATTCCTACTCATCTCATATGAACAATATGCTATTGTGTTATGAAACGCTTTATTAGAAGCCTAAATACCAAATATTGTTCACATTGGACTTCTACGTTTTGAAATAAATGAAAATATGTAACGCACGTGGGAATTCTGCTTAGTTAACGCAGCTCCTGTGTGACAGACTTTTTTTTCTTTCCGGTGAGAGTCGGGTGGGGAGACCTGTATGTTTACATTTCATACCCTTCCCACCTGGAGGGGAAATGTTTCTTATTACCGTTTGTATTTATTCACTTAATATTCAAGGTGGTGTTGTTACCTGTATGTAGATTTATCTATTATTAAACTTTACAAAGGAAATCTGCTTACTTTACGCAGCCCCTGAGTGACGGAATTTTTTTACATCAAAGTCGAAATTCGACCGAGCTTGATATTTATGCAACAAGAAAGCGTATAGAAAAACAATTGTGGTTCATCAATCGTTTGACATGACTGATCTAAACATGTTTAAAGCGGTTTATAGTAATGGAGGTATTAGGAATTTTCGAAATTCCCCCTTTAAACCCGCTCTACTCTCTCCGACTTTGGCCCTTACTGAGCATGATCCTTATTATTACATAAATGTTTTAATATCGAGGTCAGAAGCGATCAATCAAAATTACGACCACTAGAGCGTCAAAAGAAACACACATGTGTATCTTTACATTTTAAGCGGACCTCATTTTCATCATCTCCTAAATAGGAACGATATTTGATTGCAATTTTTCGAAAATCGTGCCATGAGTGTGTAGGATTTAGTGTACTGTTCTTTATCCCGCCAGTACAGAGATTTCAGTAATAGAATTTGAGGTGATTTGTGGAATAAAATTGTTATGGATTTTTCTGGATACAATATTAGTGATTGATGGCAGCAGTATGCTTCTAATATTTAATGTTTTTTTTTTTGTTTCTATGAGCTTCGAGTAGTGAAGTACTTAGGAGTATGATGTCATCCGTCAATAAAAGCATTATGAATGGAAATGTGGATCATGCGTAGAATCACTTGAACAAGTTGGACTTAAAAAAAAGAGTTTAAGTTCTAAAAGAGGTAATGGAAAGAAGTCTAATCAAGCTGATAGTCTCACAACTTCATCACAGATATTTTGAGTAGTATGTCTTAAGGCTTTGAATTTAGAAGATCATCTTTGTGCTGATGAAGATGATGATGCTTATGATGATGCTGATGCTGCTGCTACTGCTTCTGATGATGATGGTGAACATGATGGTGATGATGATGACGACGATGATGATGATACTTCTGATGATGATGGTGATGATGAAATGATGATAAATAGTAATGAGGTGATGCTTCTGATGATGGATGATGATGATGATGCTGATACTGCTTCTGATGATGATGGTGAACATGATGGTGATGATGATGATGACGATGATGATGATACTTCTGATGATGATGGTGATGATGAATGATGATGATAGTAATGATGGTGCTTCTGATGATGATGATGATGCTGATACTGCTTCTGATGATGATGGTGAACATGATGGTGATGATGATGATGACGATGATGATGATACTTCTGATGATGATGGTGATGATGATAGTAATGATGGTGCTTCTGATGATGATGATGATGATGCTGATACTGCTTCTGATGATGATGGTGATGATGATGACGACGATGATGATGATACTTCTGATGATGATGGTGATGATGAATGATGATGATGATTATGATGATAGTGATGGTGATGATGATGATGAACATGATGATGATGATGACAGTGATGGTGATGATGATGATGATTTACATATATGTGTATATATTGTTTTGAAGGGAAGTCTGTTCTTTCAAGTTCTAGGTAGAATCGAAAGAGATTTGAAATACATTTTCGAATATCCCGTTCTGAGTACAACCCCATTCGTACAGAGATATTGTAATAGAAATTTTTTTTTTTTTTTTTTTTTTTTTAAAAAATTACTCTCCATAAAAGGGAATTATTTAAATTTACTCTCCATAAAAGGGAATTATTTAAATTTACTCTCCATAAAAGGGAATTATTTAAATTTACTTTCCATAAAATGGAATTATTTAAATTTACTCTCCATAAAATGGAATTATTTAAATTTACTCTCCATAAAAAGGGGAATTATATTAATAGGGTTGCAAAAAAGTAATGGGAAATCTGGGGCACTTGTCCCAGGTAAATGCAATACAGGATGTGTTATTTCAAGCTGAACCCTTCTTGGGCTCATTCAGGGAAGGCACCAACAACGAACCAATCGCTCTGAAGGTAAGATCTTTGGACATAAGGGAAAAGAGAGACCTAGAAAATCCTATTTTGAAAACATGGAACATCGTATGCATTTCGGTAAGTATAGTAATTTGTAAAGAACAGCTTCTGTAATAACAAAATGGCTGCAACTACAAGGCCTCTTCATGATTAGTTTTGACCGGATGTCAGTTCTGTCATATTCTGTGTAGAATTGAAGGAAATTTGAAATAAATTTTCCAGAATCGCGTCATGAGTACTTCCCATGTTGTATAAAGATATTATAATAGTTTTTTTTTCTTTTTATAATTATGATAAAACAGATTATTCAGCTCATAATATATTTCATTGCTCGCTTATAGTCACTGTGAAGATAAGCGCCGGTCATTAGTGAAGACAAACTGTTGCCCATTAGGAAACGGCAATACAGCCTAACGAAGCTCCTATCTAAAGTATTGCCAGTCGAAGATGAGGAAACATTCAGAAGTTTGGAAGGCCTGAAGGTGGAGTCATATCGGGGGTCGGGAAGAGTTCGGGGGAGGAAATGTGGACTCGAATCAAGATCCGAGGAGCTGTGTCGGAGGGCATTAGGTCGTTCGAGATAAGTCCCGGCTCCTCTATTTCTGGGGTAATTACATAAAAGTAGACATTCAGACGCGGGGAGCTCGGCAGATAAGGGAGGGGAAAATGAGTTTAGAGCGCCTACAATTGCCTCTTCTGGCAAACCCGCAATGCTCGTCTGCCTTGAAGGCTGTCCGCCCTCAGGGGCACTACCAGCCCTGAAAATAAAAGGTCCGTCACGCAGAGGCTGCTTAAACTAAGCAGATTTCCCACATGCGCCACATATTTGCCACATCTCCAAAACATAAAGTTAAATGAGTACTATATTTGGTATTCAAGCTACAATTAATGTGCTTTACTATACAGCCGGTCACTGTTAACCTTTATTATTATTTATTTATTAACGTCCACTTTTTGCAACTTAGGCTAATCGGGACGGGTTATCTACAGGTTATCACCCATTTCTAGCCAGGGTGGGATTTTAGGATGTTATTTAATGAATTTCGTCACTAAATAATTTCCTTTGCCCAGGCGAGAATCGAACTCGCCACTCTAGGTTTACCATGTGAGATAAAGGTCAACGCTTTAACTCGCATGGGGGTCATTCCATCTTGAATCATCCAGCAAAATGTAAAAATGTCACCCATGGTTTCAGATTTCAATGAAGAATATAAAATTTTACTTTGATATCTCCAGTAGTTTTTTGAAATAAAAATGCTGAAATATTGAGAAAGTTTGTGTACCTGACATTTTTAAGGTTGCTTATTTGGACACATTGTATTAGAAAAAAAATCATAACTTTAGTGATTTTCAACATATCAAGATAAAATTTTCACTAAAGTGTTCACAAAAGCATGGAGATACAGGAAAAAAATAAATTGATGATCATATTAAAATATAAACCCACAAAATTTCACTACTGCATCCTTATTAAATTTTTTTTTTTAAGAAACCCAATTTTTCAAATATGCTTTTGCACATGAGGCGGAATACCTAAGCAAGCAAACTTTTTTTTAAATTATGCCTTAATGTGCAAACTAAAAGACTATGAAAGAAAAACAATGGCTTTTTGAGTGATTATGAATTTTTTTGGAGATAAACCAAAATTATTTGGAAGTTTCTCAAAAAATTCTATTCTATGAACAAATATGAAAAATAATAACAAACACTTTAGTGAAAATTTTATTTTGATATGTTGAAAATCACTAAAGTTATGATTTTTTTTCTAATACAATGTGTTCAAATAAGCAACCTTAAAAATGTCAGTTACACAAACTTTCTCCATATTTCAGCATTTTTTTTTTCACAAAAACTACTGGAGATATCAAAGTAAAATTTTATATTCTTCATAAGGAAGGTAATAAGTGTTGTTAAAAAAATGTTCATTGAAATCTGAAACCATGGGTGACATGACCTGGATGATTTGAGATGGAATGACCCATGGCTAACCTGAGTCCCTAGTTAACCCTAAAACAACAAGGCTCTGACCAGGACAAATTTGACAAGTATGTGTCATACATGCATATGCACATACCTGCTATATGCATATTTTCCATTTTATTCTGCTCAAAATCACTCTTCTTGTCTCAAAATAATATTAGAAAACTTAAGAAGAATAGTGTGTTAGTGTGTGCGTGTGCTTGTGAGTATCCTCCCTCGTCACCAATGAGAGATTAAAATGAAATATTAAATAAAACAATATGCAAAAAATATATTTTCACCATACTACGATGTAATCACCTGTTTTACACACCTAATTTGCGGTCCGAAAGCTACACTTCGCCGCCCTAGGGCCGAAAATGAATATTTCGCCCTAGGGCCGCAAAATCAGCTGTTTATTATTTTAATTCATTCATTTCATTATATACATTATATTTGTTTGTTTTGCTCGTATTATTGTTTAGTTATTTAGTAATTATGGCTAATAATATATCAGAATCTATAAATAGAAGAGCAAAAGAAATCATGGCAGATTTGTTACCAGCAAAATCAAAAGATAGGTATGACGAAGAGTATACAAAGTTTTTGAACTTGGAAGTTTCTAACAGACTGTTTAGTAAAGTGAATGAGTCATCGACTTCGACATCAAATATCGATTTTGGAACTATTGAATATGAAAATCAGTCTCTCTTTACAATTGATGATTTATTTGAAGATTGTCAAGAGGATATTTTAATCAGAAACAATCCAACTACGAGTAAAAGTGTCAATGTGTCAAACAAAAAACAAGTAATAGAATCTTCAAAGGGTATTATGTTTTCAAACAACCAAAATTGTACTTTTAACATTTCTATAAATCAAAAATAAACGAACTAACTTTTTTTAGCATTTTGAAATATATCAGTTGTATTAAATGAAACACACATATGTTCATCTCTCTTTATTAACTTACATAATAACATAACGTAAAACAATCCATACAATAAACATTCATCATGTCCCCATAACCACAAGATAACCTTCTAACAAAGAGGTACACTTAACCAAAAGAAAATCTTGTTTTTGATTAATGTTATATCGTATTAATATTTATTGTAGTATGGTGAAAAATAGCGTTCGTGCCTCGGGCCAAAGTGCTTTTGCCGGCCCTCGAACTTTTCATGACCTCGACTACGTCTCGGTCAAAAAATATCTCGGGCCGGCAAACGCCCACTTTCGGCCCTTGGTACGAAATATACTATTCTAGTATAATAATATATTATGTAATATTTATTACATAATAACATACTATGTAATACCTTTACTTACTAAATAAATAAGTAAAGAAGCATATGTTAGTAGCATATTATTATTATACAAAAATATACCTAAGTATAAAAAATTAAATACAAATATTAACCTATTTTTAATGGAAAATAATGCCAAAAAAAACATGGAACTATTCACTTGACGATTCGTTATTAACAAAACATTCAGGGCAACCATAGTATACTATGTGTCCACCACAAATACGTCTTAGGCATTTACAGCAAAGAGGGGTTGCTCTTCTATTTTTATTTATTATTTATATATTACTATCACTTTCTTCCATTTGTCTTAAAATTTCATTTCTAATCTCATCTTCAGTGATAAATAGCGAATTCATTGTCATGGAAAATTTACAAAAGGGAAGCTAAACAACAAGGCTGTGTCAAATACGACACCTGCTGGCACAAACACTCCGAAGTACGAAAAATGGTGGAGGACAGAGCGTGCAATGACCTTAAAATGTAGTTGACTATTGAATAGGAGGGTATTAAGCACACCAGTCTTGTCCTGTTTGTTACTAGCTGATGAGTGTACAACTTACGGCATAGGTGTCACATATGGTACAGACTTGTCGTTTAATGGTTAACCCTAGAATGGTAGTGAACGTAAAAATTACGTATGATCTGGTTTGAACTGTTATCAAAGGGCCGTTAACGACCCCACCACCCCCAGCCCTCAGCTATGAGCCCTCCAGACAGTTTGGCCTTGACCTCCGCCAAATGCAGCTAAGTGAACCTTCCCACTCGTCCAATACTATTTTTGAAATAAAAACGACACGTAATATTTACGTATCAATACTATTAACCGCAACTTTTTGGCACGTAAAATTTACGTATCAGTACTAATAACCGGTTTTTATGCTATAACTTAGTTAATATTATTCTCAATTTATTTTCTTCCAATTTATTTTTATATTCTAATTTATTTTCTTTTAATGTTTTTAACTTTTAATTTAATTTTTTAATATAAAAAAGACAAAGATGTATAGAGAGAATATAAATAATACTAATCTGTTTATAGTCTCTGAAAAATGGAGAAAAAATATTCAACGGACGAAGAAATTTGTTGAAAGAACTCTCCGATGGGTCAGATGGGGAAAATGACAATTATGAAATAGATGGATATTGATAATCCGATGATGATCCGGAGTATTCTCCAAGTGATGAGGAGGTTGAGCCTTCGGAAATAATTGCAACATAGAGTGGGCTAGATAGCGATGAGAGTCAGCAAATTTTAGAAAACATCAAGGCAATCGTAGAAAGAGAAGAAATACAGAGGCAAAAAAAACCTAAAACCTCTCAACCACACAATATTGACAGATCAGTTACAATAAATGTAGAAGGTGGGGTTGTGCTTGGTAAGAATGGAGCACACAACCTCCGGAACGTGTTTCGAACCAAGCGCCTGAAAGGATTGCCGTGCACATTATTAGATATTAACTTAGATATAAGTTAAAGAAAAGTTTATGTTTTAATGAAATAAAAAAATAGTCCCAAACATTAACAAATTTTGAATATTTCCACCAATTATCAGTTGCACACGTAAAATTTACGTATCAATACCATTAAGCGGGAAATAATATCACTACCGTTCTAGGGTTAATATGACATGTGGAGGAGTGGGGGTTTACTGAAGGTCAAAAACTAAAAAAATGAAAACATATCGGTTAATAATCAAAGTAGTGAAAACTCCCATATGACAACAATTGAGGAGGTAACATTCAAACCGTGCTTTGTCCATTTGTTTCATGCAAAGTGTGCTTGGTCCAATTTATTATCTAATGTTTATTATACTTATTACGCTAAACTATTTTATCAATGTATCTCATTGACAAAACATTTATTTAAACCATATAGGAGTATTTTTTCATTACAAAAAACAAATATATATATATGTTTTATATTCAATTTCATGGTTTCCTAAAAATTACATTCATCCGGACAAAGCACGGTTTGAATGTTACCTCCTCAATTATAGAACACATTATTTGCAAAAAGATTTCAGCCATAATTTTTTAGCAGATTTCCCTTAAGGGAAATCAGCTATTGAGGTCATACTCATGACAGGAGTTTCGAAAAATTTCTTCAAATGTCCAACGAACCCAGGAGATGACGAAAATGAGGTCCGTTCAAAATTATATATATATATATATATATATATATATATATATATATATACACACACATATACACACACACAAACATATATATACACACACTCACACACACACATACACACATATATACACACACACATATATACACACACATATACACACACACACATATGCACACACCCACACATATATACACACACAAATACACACACACACACACATATACACACACACACACATACACACACATACACGCACACACGCACACATATATATATATATATATATATATATATATATATATAGTGTAGTTGTTTTCGACCAGGATTTATATACATATATATATATATATATATATATATATATATATATATATATATATATATACTAGCTCAGAGACCCGGCTTCGCTCGGGAATTCATTTGAGGCTGAATGGTGATGGTATATTTTTGGCAAGGCTTTACTTTGCACAATATTTTGACATTTACCCGTTCCATTGTTTAGGGTTAATACCCGTTTTTGGCATTTTGTTTGTTAATAATAAAATTATTTTTTTATGTAAGACTTCACTGTCCTTATTTCTCGTCTCCTGTGTATTATGCATAGATTTGAATTATTATGGAGAAAATATTGACATACATTTGAATTATTTTTTTCAGGTGAGGTACATAGATACAGGTGGTAGTTCATATTGAAAAGAAGTGTTGAGCAAATTTCTCTAAATAACAAGATAAACAACTTTTGTTATGTGCATATTTGCCGAAACCCCAATAGGAAATCACTATTATTAATCTCAGGCCTCCCCTACAACCCCCACTTCTGCCCGTCACTAGAAATGTTGGTATGGCTTATTATAATGAAAGCGTTAGTGCTAATACACATACTGAGTGTTTTATTTAGTTCGGTTGAGTCTTTTGTGCCAAATAAAATTGTGGACTCCCGCTTTAGTTTATAGCGTATAACCCATTTATGCTTCATATACGGCAAAAGTGCATATAACAAAAGTTACTCTAAATAACAAAATAAACAACGTTTGTTATGTGCATATTTGCTGAAAAAGCAATAGGAAACGAAATATCCCTTTTTTTAATTTCAGGCCTCCCTTATAACCCCCATCCTGTTCGTCTTAGAGAATATTAATATAGCCTAAAGTCTAAGTTGGGCTAGTAGTAATATACATACCAAGTTTCATAAAATTCGGTTCAGCCGATTATGCGTGAAAAGGTAACAAATAAACAAACAAACAAACAGACACAAAAGAAACAAAATGTATTTATGGTGTCTATGACATGTGTAACGAAAAGTTATCGTGAAATTTCGCGAAAAAAATCAATGTACAGACAGAGGTTAGAATTATATATATATATATATATATATATATATATATATATATATATATATATATATATATAGTGAAGTTGTTTTCGACCAGGATTTATATATATATATATATATATATATATATATATATGGTGTTGTTGTTTGTTTTTTGGAGTTTTGTTCAGTGTTGGTGAAATATTATTTTCTCTTCTTCAGGGGAAGACTAAAGGATACTTAAAAACTATTCTACATAACAGTTGCACTTCTGGTTACATTAGGAGTACTCCAAGCCAATCTATTATAAACACTATAGTTCCGCATCGTATGAATTGAATTTAATAATTGTATATCTTTGATGAGGGAAACATGCGCCAGTTAATATTTAATATATGGAGAATATGTTAAATAAACCAGCATTTGATATTTGATTGAATGAATAGCCGTCGCAACAAGAAATACTTGAATGCCGTGTATTTGAAGTTCACAATAGAACTGGCACTGCACTTATGCTAACATTTTCCTTGTGCAAACAAGAAAGCTCTCCCCATTAGCATAGAATAGCGCAGTTTGCTCCAACATATTCCTAGAATGATTAAACAAAGAGTACATCGGCCGCTACTGGGAATCAATTGTGTAGCCAACATTGTATCGCTGCTAGACTCAAGGGCTTTGGTTGGTGGGTAATAATACAATTTCGAAATGAAATACCTTAATTTATCTCGGTTTTACTATTTGTAGATTTCCTTTAAGGAAAATCATCTATTGAGGATGTACCACCAAATTTTATTTTTATTCCACTTTAGCAGATTTCCCTTAAGGGAAATCAGCTATTGAGGTCGTACTCATGACGCGAGTTTCAAAAAGTTTCCTCAAATGTCCATCGATCCTACCCAGGAAATGACGAAAATGAGGTCCGTACAAAATTATATATTGGTGAATTGGTTTAGAGATATATTACTGTTACCTATATGTATATTTCTCTATTGTATAACTTCACGCAGGAAATCTGCTTAGATTATGCAGCCCCTGTGTGACGGATCTTTTTAATATTCTCTTAGCAATCATGATGTTTTGACAGCTTTTTCTGATAATAATTACTTGAATTTAGTACTTTTACTTTTGTTATTTGAGATTTTAGCAGATTTCTCTTGAGGGAAATCAGCTAATGAGGCCGTACTTATGACGCAATTTTCAAAAATATTCTTCAAATTTCCATCGATCCTTCCTAGGAGATGACGAAAATGAGGTCCTTTCAAAATTATATATATAGTCTGCTCTAGCTGTCGCAATTTTTGCTTGATCGTCACCAAACTCGATAATCAATCATTTTATGTAAAAGGAAAGATCAAGTTCGTTAATGGCTAAAATCAGACAAGCAGGAGGGGGATTTTCGAAAACTCGGCATATCTCCGTCACTCTAAGTTGAATTAAAAAAGTTTATAGAACCAATCTTATTGAATATTACATTTTCTATAAATATTGTCATATACATTTATGGTCTATCTTGAATATTAACGGAGAGATTTGCATTTTTATTCAGTGTGTGCGGATAACGGACGGGATCAGATCGGCTGTAGTCGGTTCTCGTCTTAACTCTCCGGGTTAGTTCGGCCGTTTCCGTAACTGTTTGGCTCTCGTGAAGTTGGTTTAGACTATTGTAACCTTTTACTTAGTTCTGTTCTTGTTCTTGAGTTCTAGGACAACTGAAATTTGAGTTATTAAAATATAAATTACTATGATTCATTATAAATTGCTGTATTATATATAGTAAATAGTTTGCAATAAAGTTAATATTTTATAGTCAGATATATGTCAGTAATTGTTTTTTTTTCTTTTTCCGGTGAATAATTTGTCTATCTGTCTGTTCAGCTCTGAGTGGTTGGCAGACCTGCTAGTTTACAATTCAGAAGCCGTTTGCGTTGGAAGCTTATTAAAATTAACGGAAAGATTTTCCATTACCGTTTGTATTTACATTGGTGTTAATTGTGCAGATTTCTCTATTGTAAACCTTCACGTGGGAAATCTGCTTAGTTTACGCAACCCCTGCGTTACGAACTTTTATTATATTTGAGATTTTAAAGTGCAAATCACTTTTGATGTGATGCCATAAATTTACAAATAATCTAAATATGAAAACATTAAAGCAGGAATTATAAGTGTTAATCTAATTTTAATATGTTAAAAAATGTGTCATTTCCAATATGAGATATTTTACTATACATCCAGTGTACTATTTCATTTTTTTTATGAAAGAATATGAACGGAAATTGGTTATTTTATTTATTTATTTAAACAGAAGCATCCGCAACTAAGCAATTTGGATCAAAGTTTAACAATGTAAAATAACAAAAAAATTATTGAAAAATTATAGAAACTGAACAAAATAATAAAACATAAAAGACAATAAATATTAGTACACGTAATAAAGGAAACTAATAATCATTAGCCATATCTGGATATATTGGTAATTAATAGACTAGAAACATATCTTCGCCCAGACGTCTGCTTCATTGTTTAATATATAATGTATTGTTTAATCTACCTCTATTAAGCTTCTTCTTTTTTTTACCTCCTCAAATTCAAATTTGAAATGAGTTAAGAATTTTGAGGCCAAGTGAGCTACGAGTAATTTTGAGGCCAAGTGAGCTACCAGTAATTTTGAGGCCAAGTGAGCTACCAGTAATTTTGAGGCCAAGTGAGCTACCAGTAATTTTGAGGCCAAGTGAGCTACCAGTAATTTTGAAGCCAAGTGAGCTACCAGTCATTTAGAGGCCAAGTGAGCTACCAGTAATTTTGAGGCCAAGTGAGCTACCAGTAATTTTGAGGCCAAGTGAGCTACCAGTAATTTTGAGGCCAAGTGAGCTACCAGTAATTTTGAGGCCAAGTGAGCTACCAGTAATTTAGAGGCCAAGTGAGCTACCAGTAATTTTGAGGCCAAGTGAGCTACCAGTAATTTTGAGGCCAAGTGAGCTACCAGTAATTTAGAGACCAAGTGAGCTACGAGTAATTTTGAGGCCAAGTGAGCTACCAGTAATTTTGAGGCCAAGTGAGCTACCAGTAATATAGAGGCCAAGTTAGCAACCAGTAATTAACATGCCAAGTGAGATACCAGTAATTTAGAGGACAAGTGAGCTACCAGTAATTTTGAGGCCAAGTGAGCTACCAGTAATTTTGAGGCCAAGTGAGCTACCAGTAATTTTGAGGCCAAGTGAGCTACCAGTAATTTTGAGGCCAAGTGAGCTACCAGTAATTTTGAGGCCAAGTGAGCTACCAGTAATTTTGAGGCCAAGTGAGCTACCAGTAATTTAGAGACCAAGTGAGCTACCAGTAATTTTGAAGCCAAAGTCTGGTTGAGTGGAAATACTGAATATTTACATAATTTTATCTAAAACGTAACTCCTGGTTCATTTAGGAAATTCCCTTTAAGGGTAATCAGCTTTAAGGTTGTGCTCATGACGTGTTTTTCAAAGATGTTCTTCAAATTGTTCATAGTTAGTAAAGACAACAATTTAAAATGGTTTTAATAAAAAATATGGTGTTATTCCTATGTACGAACGCATTTAAATTAATTAACATTTTTCAAAAATTATATTTAATTTCTCAGTAAGTCAAAATCAAAAAGAAAAAAAAATTGTAAAACAAGTTCAGTTTTTTAAGGTGATTTAGTATATTGTCGATATGTGGGCTCCTGTCTGTAAGAAGTTCGTACATGTTATGTGGAGTCTCTAAGTATTCAATGTTCCTGCAGTTAGTCAGTATGTGTTTAATGGTTAATGGTTCATGACATGTTCTGCAGAGAGGTCTTTCTGTTCTTGTCATGACGTATGATTGTGCTAAATGTGAGTGTCCTATTCTAAGTCTCGTTGGTACAACTTCGTCTAAGCTATTGTCACGTATCCTTGATGGCCACTCGCTTATACAAGGATTTATTTTCGCAGATGAATTTCTGCTGTCCTATGCCAACATGTTTTCCATTCATGTAATGTTGTCTGTTGAATTTGTAAATGTAAGTCTGGTAGGGTCAGTAAGTTAAAGTTTGAAGATTGTATCAGAGTAGCATGTTTGCCAGGTTCGTCCAAGTCCTTTATACGTCAAGTCGTGGAATCCACATCTTTGTAAAATCAGAAATTGATTTATAATTATTTATAAATTTAAAAGTTTTTATTCCAAAACACTTGACTTATCGTATTGTGTTACTTAACATATAATGGAAGTAAATACATTTCACATTTTGCTTATAATAAAAAAAAGTCCGTCATGCAGGGGCTGTGTAAAGTAAGCAGATTTCCCTCGTGAAATTTAACAATAAATAAATCTACAAACTGGTAACACAAAACCACCGTGAATATTAAGAGAATAATTTACAAACGGTAATAATAAATCATTCACAACAATTTTAATAACTCCGGATGGGAAGCGTCTGAAATGTAAAAAAACAGGCCTGCCAACCTATCACGGGAAAGAAAAAGAATTACTGAAATACATCCGAATATAACATATTAATTTTCATTAAAAAAACTAATTTACTATATCTAGTGTAATTTATAACGAATCTGAATAATTTTTTATCTAAACATATCAAATTTTATTACTCCAAAACTTTAAGAAGGGGGGGATGGTC
Organism: Riptortus pedestris; assembly: GCA_019009955.1. Taxonomy (NCBI): domain Eukaryota; kingdom Metazoa; phylum Arthropoda; class Insecta; order Hemiptera; family Alydidae; genus Riptortus; species Riptortus pedestris. The sequence continues at coordinate 145,297,453 of CM032230.1, forward strand.
ACTAGAAGATATTTGCAAGTATCTCCTATAATAAAGGTCTATTGAAAAACAGTATTTGGTATTTAAGCTTCGAATAATGTGCTTTATTACATAACAGAGTATTGCTTATGTAATCGTGAGTAGAAGTGGGGGGTTTTGCTGAATGTTGAAAACTGAAAAAATGCAAACATCTCGGTTAATATTCAAGATAGATAATAAATGTGCATAACACTATTTATAGTAAAATTTAATTTTACAATAAGATTAATTCTAAACTAAATATTTCGATCTTACGAATAGTAACGAAGATATTTTGAATTACTTAGAGAGAGAAAAAAGACGTACAATTCTTCACAAATTTTTATTTCAGTGCTAAGCGCTTTCAAAGACTATTGTCTCCAACTTCAGAGCAACACATGAAAAAACAATAACATCAATATAATCTCTATACATTGCAACAGGGTCATTAATATGTTAAAAATCAAAAAATATAAACACCAAAATAATTATCTAACAGAAATGAACATAATAAATGTACTTAAGTCAAATCATAAAATAAAATACAGTGTGAGAGATCTATTGATGTATAGCCAAAAATTATATTACTGACCTACTTGCATGCGCTCATTGGGAAAGACAGCAAGCGACTGGCAGGCGAGCGAGAGATAACATAGAGGTCCAGTACCCCCACCATTGCAGACAATAGCAATCGGTCTTCTTGTTCAAACAGCGACTACCAATAAGTTTCTTGTTCAATTCTATCTCCAGACCCTTCAAAGCACTTAGTTTTTTTTACCTTTCTTGGCCTCATGCAATAAACACACTTCATGAGCTCCTTCGCCATGACCCTCTTGTTCTTGATGGCAGAAAAAAAAAAATAGCGCTGAAATAAAAAAATTGTGAAGAATTGGACGTCTTTTTTTCACTCCAAGTAAAAATATTTCTTTACTTCCAACAACACTGCTCTGGAATATTTTGAATTTCTGATAATCCTCTCCTGTAAACCCTCCCACTTTTCCGATTTCTACCTTTAACGAATTCGAGTTCTTTCTCTTTATATATATACTAGCTCAGATACCCGGCTCTGCCCGGGAATTCATTTGAGGCTGAATGTGATGGTATTTTTTAGCATGCTTTACATTGCACAATATTTTGACATTTACTCGTCCCAGTGTTTAGGATTGATACCCGTCGTTGTCGTGGATTTGCTAATAATAGAATTATTTGTTCGATAAGGCTTCACTGTCTTCAATATTTTTTATATTTCCCGTCTCTTATACATGTAAATATGGTGAATTTTTACTTCAGGCCTCCCCTTAAAACCCCCCTCCCGTTCGAACCTAAAAATGTTAAATATAATTTATAATCATGGAGAATTGAAGCTAATTGACATTCCGAGTTTTTGTTAAGTTCGGTTCAGCCGTTAGTGCCCAATAAAAATTGTTGGCTCCCGTTAAAGTTTTAAACGTATAACTCATTTATACTTAGGTATACGACAAAAGTTGAATATAACAAAAGTTACTCCAAATAACAAAATAAACCACTTTTGTTTTTGTTCATATTTGCGGAAAAACCAATAGGAAACGAAATATCGGTATTTTTAATTTCAGGCTTCCCTTATAACCCCCACTCCTGCCCGTCCATAGAAATGTTGGTATGCCTTATTATAATGAAGGCCTCACTGCTAATACACATACCGAGTTTTATTTAGTTCGGTTGAGTTTTTTTTTTTTGGCAAATAATATTGTTGACTCCCACTATAATTTTTTAGCGTATAACGCATTTAAACTTTGGTATACGACCAAAAGTGTATATAAACAAAAGTTACTCTAAATAACAAAATAAACAACTTTTGTTATGTGGCATATTTGCCGAAAAACCAATAGTAAACGAAATATCGCTAATTTTAATTTCAGGCTTCCCTTATAACCCCACTCCTGTTCGTCTCAGAGAAATTAAATATAGCCTAAAGTCTAAGTTGGGTTATTAGTAATATACATTCCAAGGTTCATAAAATTCGGTTCAGCCGTTTATGCGTGAAAAAGGTAACAAAACAAACAAACAAACATACACGAAAGAAACAAAATGCAGTTATGGAGTCTATGATATGTGAAACGAAAAGTTATCTTGAAATTTCGCGAAAAAAAATCAATGTACAGACAGAGGTTAAAATTATATATATATATATATATATATATATATATCATTTTGAGAGGACCTCATTTTCGTCATCTACGGTAGGTATCGATGGACATTTGTAGTCACGTCAAGAGTACAACCTGAATAGCTGATTTCCCTTGAAGCACCCTTGCTAATTCAAAAGCACCCAGTTGGGTTGTGAATGACTGAGATATCCTATTACTCTGATTGACAGGCGCAGTACACTGGCATATAAATATTCATACATACTCAGCATATGTTAATATAGAACAAGGCCTTTCAAATTATATGTATATATAAGCAAGATTCGGAGGAAAGGTGAGAGTTAATTAAAATTTCAATAAGAAATCACAGGAAAGTAAGAGTTAGATGGACGAACTGGTTCTCACTCCTCTAGCACCAGTTTGGAAGAATAACATTAATTAACGCTTGTCTTAACATACTCATATATTTTACCGTTTTGTATTTCGTCGAATTATTTTTTTTTATTTCAGTAAATTAGAGAGAGAATAAAATAACTAAACGTGTATTCCATATTTTTAGAACAATAATAATTCAGGCGGTTGTAGTTAAGAAGCATTATAAAAATATTTATTAGGTTGAGTTGATTTCCCTTAAGCAAAATCAGCTATTGAGGTTGTACTCATGAGGTGATTTCCGAAATTTTTCTTCAAATGTCCATCGACCATAAGAAATGACGGAAATAAGGTCCTTTCAAAATTATAAACATGCATATATTTGTATGTGTCCTAGTAAATAAGTAAATTCCGTCACGCATGGGCTACGTAAGCTAAAAATATTTCCCACGGAAGGGTTTACAAAAGATTTTATTTTTAAATATATTTATTCATTTATTTGCAACAATATTAAATATTACGGGTAAATGATATGAATTATAATAACAGCTGGTTTGATTATTGCCTTGAGGTGGGAAGTTGTCCATTAACAATATCCAAATTGGAATGAACTTTGGGTTGTACCATATTGAGTTATTCATTGCACTACACAAGAAGATCTCTGGACCACTTACGCTTCAGACGTCGCCTTGGGATTTCTGGAATATGAGTAGATGAGAGCGATTCAACTAAAGGATTAGGATGTGCGGGAAGGAGAGAGTTTACAACAGATAAACCTACACACTAGTTACACCACCATGAATGTTAAGGGCATAAATACAAACGGTAATAAGAAATCACTCAGTTAATTTACAAGTTAATAATATCTAAAACAGAAAGCGTCTGGAATGTAATCAAACAGGGCAAACAACTTCGTAGCGCTGAATAGATAGAAATATTCTAGGCCTGATAGATGAACAATTAATGAAATATATCTGAATATAACATATTAGTTTTATTCAATGCTACTTAATATAGCTAGTGGAGTAATTTAAAATGAATCAGAATAAATTCAGTCTCAATCACTCAGATTTCAGTAATCCAAAAACACAAGGGTGGGGGGGGGGGTATAATAATGGCTTATTAAAAATAATATTTGATATTTGACCTTGTAATGAAGTAGTTCATGACATAACAGCTTATTATATATGTCACTAGTAGGAGTGGGGGTTTACTGAAAGCGGAAACAATAAAAAAATCAAATGTCTCGGTTAATACTTATTATACTAAACATCTGTTACGAATGATATTTATAGCAAATTTAATTTTTAGTAAGATTGGATCTATAAAACTTTTAGATCCGACGTATAGAAACGGAGATATTTCGAATTTTTGAAATTCCTCTCCTCGTCCCTCCCTCTGGTCCAATTTTAGCCATTATCGAACTTAATCTTTCTTTTTAATCTAAACTACTTGGCATTGAGTTTGATTGCGATTAAACAATAATTACGACCCCTAGAGTGGTAACAGACGAATATATATATATATATATATATATATATATATATATATATATATATATATATATATATTGACGGACTTTATTTTAATTTTATAGTATACATTGTTTTATATTAATATTTTAGTGACTTTATTTTCATTCGAAAAATGTCCTCAATTGTCCATCGATCCCACCAGGGAGATTCCAAACTCAGGTCCACTCGAACCAGAATATATATATATATATATATATATATATATATATATATATATATTATTGTCATACCTCTCGGTGGAGACTGTCAAGTACAAAACTATCGAAAGGCTTGAAGATGATGCCATCGCATCTATAGCACAATGCCAGCTGTACTCAAAACCATCAGCCAGTGACGACGGTCTTCACAGTTTGGTATGACAACAGTATCATTTATATTGGCGGTTCTAACCCTTTATTTGATATATATTATATATATATATATATATATATATATATATATATATGTGTGTGCGTGTGTGTATATCTGTTACCACTGTATCTGTTACCCGTTTTATGGGTTAGAAGGGCTATTTCGAAAATTCTTAATATCTCTGCTGTTATGTGTCGGATCGAAAAATCGTATAGAACCAATCTTATTGCACATGCAATGTTCTATAAATGTTGTTACCTATTACTAACCAAGATATTTGCATGATTTTCGGGCATCAATAAACCCCCCACTCCTACTCGTCATATTAGCACAAAGTCCGTCACGCAGGCGCTGCGTAAACTAAGCAGATTTTCCCACGTGAAGTTTTACAATAGAGAAATCTGACTAATAACAACTGTAGTAGTAAGAAACCTCTAAACCTAAAACATTATTTAGGGCGTAATAACCCAGTAGTTTCAAGTCCCTTACCACAGTAACAGTTAACCTAACCTCTAAACCTATTCACGAGGGACGAATAGTTATGGAAGTGCTCATCGGCGGAAAGTCCGAACATAGCCTACTGGTGACCACACGCAGAATACAAATGCAAAATATCTCGGTTAATATTCAAGATAGAGAATAAATGTATATAACAATATTTATAGTAAATTTAATTCTCAATAAGATTGGTTCTATACAAGTTTTTGATCCGACGTGTAGTAACGGTGATGTTTCGAATTTTCGAAAGTCCACCTCTTAACCCACCCTCCCACTCGTCCGATTTCAGCCATTAACGAACTTGATCTTTCTTTTTACGTAAAAAGGGAAAATATCGTGTTTGGTAACGATTAAACAATAATTGCGACCGCTAGAGCGGTAACAGACAAAATATATATATACAGTTTTGAACGGACATCATTTTCGTCATCTCCTGGGTAGGATCGATGGACATTTGAAGAAAAACTTCGAAAATTCCGTCATGAGTACAACCTCAATAGCTGATTTCCCTTTAAGGGAAATCTGCTAAAAGCGTTTGTTCTATGCTAATGGGGAGAGAAACTTTGTTGTTTGCACAAGGAAAATGTTAGCATAAGTGCAGCGCCGGTTTCTATTGTGAACATCAGACACACACCGTTCAAGTATTTCTTGTTGTTTCCATAACTCTTCGGCACTCGTATGGAGATGTCTCCATTGTATAACTGCACGTGAGAAATCTGCTTAGTTTTGGATATACGTGATGGACTTTTTTTTTTAATTACCAAAACTTAACGTCTTTATTATAAATCTTTTTCAACGTGAACATTTACTGCCATGTATATTTTTTTTAAAATAATAAAATTCCACCGGACAGAGTAATGTGATACATTTTTCATTTTTTTTTTTGCTTTAATTGAAGTCTGTGTAAAATAAGAATACCTTCACTAAATTAATTAGTCCAAGGGAGAAAAAATGTTTCAATTTCATGACGTCATGTTCCAGTTTCACGAATCGTGTTTCATCACTAATTAGTTCCACATCGGAAGCCATCATCAGGAGCAAATAATATACTTCCATTGTTGGATATATTTTCTTCCTGGAGAATGTTACACTCCATCTCAACTCAATAATAAAATACGTTGACGGTTTATAAGATATTTTAAGCCTTCGCCCTCTTTTTATGAGTATTAGTTATTGATATACAAATTTCTTATGCCTTATGTAATTTATCCTTAGAGGGATGATAATTACCTCCCGAAGGGGGATTAAAAAAGAAAATTGCTATTTGGTAATGAAAATCAGCTGTTCTCCTTGTACTATGATGTGATTTTAGCAACAAATCTTAACCCTAGAACTACCAAGGGGGGGGGGGGCTCCTTGAGCCCACTACCTTTTGTTTTTGTTCCCTATCACCCAATTTTAATGGGATATTTTTGATATTTTATGTATTCCTTAGAAAAACATCCTAGAGTGAGGGCATAACAATAAAAATAAATAAAAAAAATTTCTATGTTGAGAAAAAAAAATTTTTTTTGACGTATGGGCTCGAGGAGCCCCCCCCCCCTTGGTAATGCAAGGGGTAGTTATACACTTAAGTACAAGGGGGGGGCTCCTCGAGCCCACTGAAATTTAATACTTCTTTTAACTAGTGATTCAAGTGTTATTAATTTATATTGCTCAAATAATAATTACTTTGATGTAATTTTAACATACACAAACCTTCTCAAGTTTTTTTTTTCTCAAAAAAAAATATATATTCTCCCCACATAATTTTTTTTTCATATAAAAATATATTACTGAGATGGTTATAATTATTGCTCCTGATAGGTACTTTTTTTAGAATAGAGAAGATTTTCTAGGTTGTTCCCAACTAGGGGAACAGTTAGTCCATGCTGCATCCTGGATAAACACTCGGAAAAAAAATTATTGTGCAAATGCACCGATAATTGCATTACGAATCTGATAATTATATTTTCTTAAATTATTATTCTATTATAATGTTATAATAACTTAGATATAGATAACTTTTTATTCTAACAATATTTAGATATGTTCCTCCAGTAGAATAAAATTAAGTACATTTAATTTAAAGTCATCCTTTTTTCCCCATCCAAACTTTTTTTTTTTAATTTATTTTTATTTTTGTATTTAATTTTTTGTTATATTTTTTTTTCACAGGTGTCATAAGAAACGTTCATTAAACATAATCCAATAGAATAAAAATTTTAAAAAAATTATAGAACCAAAATAAAAGGTTTATAAGGTTGTGGGCTCGAGGAGCCCCCCCCCCATGCGACCTGGGAGAGGTCGGTAATACTAGGGTTAAATGTCTTGCCAACATTCCTAGGATATGATGAAAATATGGTCTGATCAAATTTATATATATATATATATATATATATATATTACTTGTCTGTTAAAGCCCTTGCGGTCTCCACTTTTTTTTTTATCGTTACAAAAATGATATTTAAATGTTTTATGTAAAGCTAACGATCATGGTTGTTAACTACTGAATTGGACTATGGGAAGGGGGGGGGGTTGAGAGGGAATTTCAAAAACTCCATTATTAAATGTGTCGAATAGAAAAGTTCTGTAGAAGATATATTAATTGCAAATCTAATATCTTATAAATTGTGTTATAGACATATTTTCTCGGCCATTTGTGGTTGTGTGTGTGTGTGTGTGTGGTGTGTGTGTGTGTGTGTGTGTGTGTGTGTGTGTGTGGTTGTGTGTGTGTGTGTGTGTGTGATATTTGGGGCTTTAGCTGATTTCCTTGAAAGGAAATAAGCTATTGAGGTCGTACTCGTGACACAAAATTTGTTCAAATGGCCATCGATCCTACCAAGGAAATGACGAAAATGAGGTCCGTTCAAAACCGTATGTGTGTGTGTGTGTTTATTTGTTAAAGATTTATATCTTGTACAAATTAAATAAAAAAATAAGAATTCTGTCTTTTAAATAAATAATTAAATCCAAATTCTTGAGTTTAACAATAATATGGCAATAAAGGAAAACAAAAAAAGCAATGTAGTGTGAATAGTAAATATAATACAGAAAGCATTCTATAAACCCTTTTCCGTCTTAATATAACATTTAACTTGGAGTGTGGTCCATCAGCACTTATAGATTCCAGAGTATTGCATGCTGACGTGATGAATCTTGTGTAGTTTTTCGATACTAATTATCTCTTCAATTTTATGCACATCACTGACTGCGGAGGAAATTGTTTGTAGATATTTATTTCTGTCTTCGATGAGCTTCTCACAATAGAGAAGTATATGTGACAGGCTATTAGGGATGAACTCATTACAAAAAGTGCAAGGTTCCTGAGCTTTATATATATAAATATAAATTTAGGTTTGACTGGACCTGAGTTTGGAATCTCCCGGGTGGGACATTTGAGGACATATAATCACTATAATAATAAAATAAAGTCCGTCACAGGAGCTGAGTCGGATCGAAAAATGGAATTGAACCATTGTTATTGCCAAAGTAATGTTCTGTAAATGTTGTTATGTCCTATTATCTTCATTATTAGCCGAGATATTTGAGTTTTCGGTCTTAATAAATAATCCCTCACTCCTGTTCATGTCATATTAGCAAAATGCTGTTATATTATGAAGCACTATATTTGCAGCTTAAATACCAAATATTGTTCTCATGGTGTGAAAGTATTTTTTAATTTTGAAGTAGAGAATATTTTAGCTGATTTCCCCTAAGGGAAATCAGCTATTGAGGTCGTACTCATGACGAAAATTTTCTCCAAAGGTCCATCGATCCTACACAGAAGATGAAGAAGAAATGAGGTCCGTTCAAATATATATATATATATATATATATTTATATATATATATATATATATATATATATAATATATATAATGAGTGTGCTGATGTTTTCGACCAGGTTGTATTTATATAAGGTGTGTTATTCTTCTCGGAGTTTTGGTCAATGTTGGTGAAATAAATCTTTGTTTATGCCGATATTTCGAGAATCTTTATTTTCTCTTCTTCAGGGCTGTAAAATTACATGTACTACTTTATAATATTGGACTTTGTTATTACACATTATTGTAAAAGGGTGTTTTTTTCTTTTTATTACTTACTAAGACTAAATAATCTATAAACTATTATACATTCTTATTGCACTATGACTAGGGTTATAGTAACCTTCCTTGTTTTGTTTACATAGTAGGGTCACAGCCTTTTGTATGTTTTATATATATATTTATAGTATTGTGTTTTTGTTTCTATACTACTATATTATAATTGTTGCACTGTAGTTATATTATTTTACAATAGTTATTGCTATGCACTATTACAATTATTGCTATGTTTTAATAAATCTATGTTATTGCCACTTACCACTATGTTATTGCAACTTATATTATTTTACAATAGTTATTGCTATGTACTATTACAAACATTGTCTTGTTATTTTAAATTATAGTTATTGTGTTGTTGTGTTAAAGTTATTCCTATGTTGCTATTTTTATTCTTATATTTATTATGTTATAACAACCATTCTTGTGTGTTACTGCAATCATTGTTATGCTTATATTAAAGATATTCTTATCTTATCTTATGTTGCACTATTATTATTCTATTATGTATTATTATTCTATTATGAAGTGTATAGAACCAATCTTATTGCAAATTAAATTTACTATAGATATTGTTATATACATTTATTCTTTATCTTGAATATTAACCGATATATTTGCATTTGTATTGTGTGTGGGGTCGGTAGGAGTTGACTATGTTCGGGACTTTCCGCCAAGAGCTAGGGCGACCGTTTCCGTAACTGTTCGTCACGTGGGAAATTGCTTAGTTTACGCAGCCCCTGCGTGACGGACTTTTTTTAGATGGAATTAGTACTTTTTGATACCGACACGTTGGAAATCTGCTATGTTTACTCAGCCCCTGCGTGACGGACTGTTCGTAATTTAGGGGTGTACTTTTTCTGATTACTATATATATTTGAGAGGAGAGGATATATTTTTTCGAGGAGTTTGAGCGCCGTCATTTCAATTTTAATCACTGGCATCATTATTAATTTCTCGCATAATTTCTCCCCTCCTCCCCAGTGCCGCTTTGAGATTCCTAATTGGGAAAAGGTGAGGCGTAAATACGGGGCGTAAAGAAATTCGCCTTGATTTAGCCACTCTCATAGGTCATTATGCAATGCCTGCTCCCTTATTAAAAAAAAAAAAAATAACCAGAACAGAACAAGCTTTTTCATTAAAGGAAATGTTTCCTCTTGGTCTCTTTTATTATTTTTTTTAATATGTTTAATTGCTGACTGGGGTGTTGTAAGATGTTATTCAACCTAATGGTGAAGAGGGTGGTGCGCGCATTCATTTTCCGACCCAGCGACTGAAGAGCTATTGTCGGCGCGGTGTTACACCTTGTTTGCTTTGCATCTAGTCATTACTGATTTCAAAGGGAATACACCGCTCCGATGTGTCGCGCTATCCCCTAACAGTTTCCTCGTCTTTACAACCCATTGTTCAAGTATGATCTGAAACAAAGTACTGACAAATCAGTCTGAGTAAAAGAAACGAATTTCCCACTTGCGTCTCTATCTGTACGTATAAAAAGTCCGTCCCGCAGGGGCTGCGTAAACTAAGCAGATTTCCCACGTGAAGTTTTACAATAGAGAAATTTCAGAATAGAGAGTCAAACAGTTACGGGAACGGCCCGAACTAGCTCTTGACGGAAACTCACGACTAGACCCGAAGTTAGCCGATCTCATCTCAGAAGCTGAAAACTAAAAAATGCAATTATCTCGGTTAATATTCAAGATAGAGAATAAATGTATATAACAATATTTATAGTAAATTTAATTTGCAATAAGATTGATTCTATACAATTTTTCGATCCGACGTATAGTAACGGAGATATTTTGAATTTTCGAAAATCCTCCCTTCTAAACCCCCCCTCCCACTGGTCTGATTTCAGCCAATAACGAACTTAATCTGTCTTTTAACATAGAACGTCTAAATATCGAGTTTGGTAAGGATACAACAAAAATTGCGACCGCTAGAGCGTTAACAGACAAATATATAGATATATATATATAATTTTGAACGAACCTCATTTTCGTCATCTCCTGGGTAGGATCGATGGACATTTGAAGAAAGTTTTCGAAAATCGCGTCATGAGTACGACCTCAATAGCTGAGTTCCCTAAGGGGAAATCTGCTAAAAAGTCCGTTACGCAGGGGCTGCGTAAACTAAGCAGATTTCCCACGTGAAGTTTAGTAATAGATAAATATACATACTGGTAACACAACACCTCCATGAATAAATACAAACGGAAATAAGAAATGTTTCGTCTAATTTCAATAAACTACCGAAAGGGAGCGTTAGGTTAGAAATGTAAACAAACGGGTCTGCCCGCCTCACACCGGAAAGAAAAACAACTACTGAAATATATCAGAACATAACATATTATTTAAGTACTGTACAAGAGACCTTAATAACGAGTCAGAATAATCGTTATCTCAATCAATCAAATTTTAGTAGTCCAAAACCTTAAGATGGGGGGTGGGATCACAAGAAGATATTTGCATGTATCTCGTATAATAAAGGTCACATCAATACAACTTTTGGTATTTAAACTTCGAATTATGTAATTTATTATGTAGCAGAGTATTGTTTATGTGCAATGAGTAGAAGTGGCGGTTTGCTGATGGCTGAAAACTAAAAAATGCAAATATCTCGGTTAATAATCAAGATATGGAATAAATGTATATAACAATATTTATAGTAAATTTAATTGGCAATAAGATTAATTTTATACAATTTTTCGATCCGACCAATGGTAACGGAGATATTTTGAATATTCGAAAATCCTCCCCTCTAAACCCACCCCCCCTCCCCTTGGCTCGATTTCAGCCGTTAACAAACTTGATCTTTCTTTTTACATAAAACGACTAAATATCGAGTTTGGTAACGATTAAACAATTATTGCGACCGCTGGAGCGGTAAGACAAATATATATATATATATATATATATATATATATACATATATATATATATATATATATATATATATATATATATATATATATATATATATATATATATATATATATATATATATATAGTTTTCAACGGACCTCATTTTCGTCATCTCCTGGGTATGATCAATGGACATTTGAAGAAAAATTTCGAAAATCGCATCGTGAGTACAACCTCAATAGCTGATTTCCTTTAAGGGGAATCTGCTAAAACAGATAGATCTACATACTGGAAACACCACCGTGAATGTTAAGCGAATAATTACAAACGCATATAAGAAATCTTTCAGTCAATTTACAAGTCAATAATATATAAAAAGGAAAGCGTTTGAATTATAATCAAACAGGCAGCCAACTTCGCAGCACTGAATAGATGTAATTATTCTAAACCGGAATGATGAACAATTAATGAAATATTTCTTAATATAACATATTAATTTTATTGATAATTATTTACTAAAGCTAGTGCAGTAATTTGTAATGAATCAGAATAATTTTTATCTCTATCACTAAGATTTTAGTAATATAAGAACAAAAGAAGGGCGGCGGGGTGCATGTATCTCGTATAATAAAGGTTTGTGTTGAAGACATAATTTGGTAGTTAACCTTTTAATGAAGTGGTTCATGATATATCAGCTTATTAGCAGATTTCCCTTAAGGGAAATCAGCTATTGAGGTTGTACTCATGACGGAATTTTCGACATTTTTCTTCAAATGTCCATCGATCCTACCTAGTAGATGACGAAAATGAGGTCCGTCCAAAATTATATATATATATATATATAGTGTTGCGAAAACTAAATAGATGAATAATCCTTCAGAGAGAGAGAGAGGGTCGCGTATTTGGAAAGTGTGGCGTAGATAAAAGAGACCGAAAGAATGTTCTAGATCTGACCAGTACCTTCCAGCCAGACGTCGAATGAACTAAACAATTCCCCTTTGATGTATGCTGCTACGATATATAAAGAGGGCCTGCTGGGAGCGAGGCAGTTTTTATTCTCTCCTGTCTTGATGTTCACATCAGTGCTACAGTGCGACTTAGTACAGTGCGGTAAAGTGTTTTTTATAAGAAGAACAGTGTTGTGCCGTGACTGTAAGTAACAGTTTAGTGCCGTGTTTAAGACAGTGCAGTTCCGCGAAGTAGAAGACAGTGCAGTGCCGCGAAGTAAAGGACAGTGCAGTGCCGTCTTTCTGGGAATTTCAGTGAATTATTGGACTGTGACTCATTGAAGAACAGTAACGCTATCAGTGTATACTGTGAGTAGTAATTAAGAATAATCACCAAGTTTATTGTGCATTGTGAAATAAATTTTGCAGTGATAAAAACTGTGAAACTTGCGAGTATTTAATTTTGCAATCCAAAAGAACTCTTATTAAAAACGTTTATTACTGGTTTTGGTAATAAAAACGTAACAATATATATATATATATATATATATATATATATTTGTCTGTTACCGCTCTAGCGGTCGCAATTTTTGTTTGATCGTTACCAAACTCGGAATTTAATCGTTTTATGTAAAAAGAAAGATCAAGTTCGTTAATGGCTGAAATCGGACCAGTGGGAGGGGGAGTTTAAAGGGGAGGATTTTCAAAAAGTCGAAATATCTCCGAAATTATGCGTCGGATCGAAAAATTGTATAGAATGCGTCTTATTGCAAATTCAATTTACTATAAATATTGTTCTATACATTTATTCTGTATCTTGAATAATAACCGAGATATTTGTATTTGTATTCTGCGTGTGGTCGGCTATGTTCGGCCTTTCCGCCGAGAGCTCTGGTGGCCGTTTCTGTAACTATTAGTCCCTCGTGAATAGGTTTAGAGGTTACTTACTACTACAGCTGTTATTAGGCAGATTTCTCTATTGTAAAACTTCACGTGGGAAATCTGCTTAGTTTACGCAGCCCCTGCGTGACGGACTTTTTTTAATATGAGACGAGTAGGAGTGGGGGTTTACTGATAGCGGAAAACCATTAAATCGAAATATCTCGGTTAATACTCATTATAGGTAAAATATGTATATAACAACATTTATATATTATTCTATTTTATTTAAGATTGATTCTATACAGTTTTCCGATTCAACGTGTAATAACGGAGATATTTTGATTTTTCGATAATCTTCTCCTCTAAACCCATCAGCCAACTTTTCCGATTTAAGCTATTAACGAACTCCATCCTTCATTTTACATGAAACGATTATATACCAAGTTTGGTAACGATCAAACGAACATTGCGACCGCTAGAGCGGTAACAGACATATATAACATTTTTAACGGACCTCATTTTGTCATATCCTAGGTAGGATCTGTGGACATGAGAAGAAAAATTTCGAAAATCGCGTCAGGAGTACGATCTCAATATCTGATTTCCTTTAAGGGACTCAATAGTTAAATATTATCGTACTCAATAGTTAAATATTATCGTACTCAATAGTTAAATATTATCGTACTCAATAGTTAAATATTATCGTACTCAATAGTTAAATATTATCGTACTCAATAGTTAAATATTATCGTACTCAATAGTTAAATATTATCGTACTCAATAGTTAAATATTATCGTACTCAATAGTTAAATATTATCGTACTCAATAGTTAAATATTATCGTACTCAATAGTTAAATATTATCGTACTCAATAGTTAAATATTATCGTACTTAATAGTTGACATGATTGGTCATAAAACATAACACTCATATTAACGGAGACATTTTAAATTTTCGAATCCCCCCACTCTCTAAGCATTAACTGATAAATATTCAGCCAATAACAAATAAACATTTTCTAGTAAAAAAATAAGTTTAACGAAAACATTATTTTGTATTTAATCATGGTTCATGATATAACAGCTTATTAGCAGATTTCCCTTAAGGGAAATCAGCTATTGAGGTCGTACTCATGACGCGATTTTCGAAAAATTTCTTCAAATGTCCATCGATCCTACCCAGGAGATGACGAAAATGAGGTCCGTTCAAAAGTATATATATATATTTGTCTGTTAACGCTCTAGCGGTCGGAATTTTTGTTTGATCGTTACCAAACTCGGAATTTAATCGTTTTATGTAAAAAGGAAGATAAAGTTTGTTAATGGCTGAAATCAGACCTGTGAAACGGGGGGGGGGGTTAGATGGGGGATTTTTGAAAATTCAAAATATCTCCGTTATTATGCGTCGGATCGAAAAATTGTATATTTTTATTAAATTTCTTATTTCAAATTAAATTTACTATAAATATTGTTATCTACATTTATTCTGTATCTTGAATATTAACCGAGATATTTGCATTTTTATTAAATCTGGCCGGCTAACGGACGAAGTGACTCCCACCAAAAGCTAGTTCGGCCGTTTCATTAACTGCTCAGCTCTCGTGAAATTTCTCTATTGTAAAACTTCACGTGGGAAATCTGCTTAGTTTACGCAGCCCCTGCGTGACGGACTTTTTTAATATGTGATGAGTAGGAGTGGGGTTTTAGTTTATCTCAATTAATTTTCATGATGAAGAAAATATACAAATTCGTTAACAGAACACGCAATTAGCAATAATATTGGTTCTTTACTATATTTCTTTCCGACACATAATAACGGAGAACAAAGATGTATCAGAGAGTTTTTCTCAGAATCCATATAGCGATACTCAAAACGGCCAAAGAATTACCGGACTCAACGTGTCGCGGACAACGTTCGGAAAAAAAAAAAATATTTCGGAAATGCTTATCTTATCGGGAGGGGAGGGACCTCGAATTCACCAATTTTCCAAAGGAGAAGCGATCAGGAGCTTTCAGAAGCTGGTTTGTGGTTTTAGCAGATTTCCCTTGAAGGAAATCAGCTATTGAGGTTGTACTCATGATGAGATTTTCGAAATTTTACTTCAAATGTCCATCGATCCTACCTAGGATATGACAAAAATGAGGTCCGTTCAAAACTGTGTAAGTATATATATATATATATATATATATATATATATATATCTATATATATATATATATATGTCTGTTACCGCTCTAGCGGTCGCAATTATTGTTTAATCGTTATCAAACTTGATATATAATTGTTTTATACAAAAAAGAAAGATCAAGTTTGTTTATGGCTGAAATCGGACAAGGGGCAGGGGGGGGGGGTTTAGAGGGGGAGAATTTCGAGAATTCTTAATATCTCCGTTATTATGCGTCGGATTGAAACATTGTTCGAGGCAATCTTATTGCAAATTAAATTTACTATAAATATTGTTATAAACGTTTATTCTCTATCTTGTATATTAAATGATATATTTGCATTTGTATTGTTTGTGTGGTCAGCAAGACTCGGCTATGGTCCGGGCTTTCCACCGAGAACTCTGGCGGCCATTTCCGTAACTATTAGTCCATCGTGAATTGGTTTAGAGATCCCTTAGTACTACAGTTGTATTGGGGCAGATTTCTCTATTGTAAAATTTCACGTGGGAAATCTGCTTAGTTTACGCAGCCCCTGCGAGACGGACTTTTTAAATTATAGAATAATATGGTTTAAGATTTTTTTTTTGATAAAAAGTACATACACAGGAGACGAAAAATATTCACATATCGTGTGCATACAGAAGCCTAACATACTAACTACTTCCATTATTACGATAAATTTATGGGTTTTCGTATTACACCAATGGTATCTCTTACCATCTCAAGTCGAGCTTATATTTCAAATAGTGTATACATAGGCAATGCTGGAGAAAGAAAAGTCCTTCACGCAGGGGCTGCGTAAACTAAGCAGATTCCCCACGTGATGTTTTACAATATAGAAATTTCACGAGAGCCGAACAGTTAAGAAAACGGCCGACCTAGCTTTTGGCGAGAAACTCACTTACTTCCGTTATTCCCCCCGATTTCATAAAAATGCAAATATCTCGGTTAATATTCAAGACAGAGAATAAACGTATATATAAATGTAATTTGCAATAAGATTGATTCTATACACTTTTTCGATCCGTATAGTAACGGAAATATTTCGATTTATAGAAAATCCTCCCCTCTAACCCCCCCCCCTCCCACTTGTCGGATTTCAGCCATTAACGAACTTTATCTTTTTCTTTTTAAATAAAACGACTAAATATCGAGTTTGGTAACGATCAAACGAACATTGCGACCGCTAGAGCGGTAACAGACATATATAACATTTTTGTCATGAGTACAACCTCAATAGCTGATTTCCCTAAAGGGAAATATGCTAAAAAATTGAATTAGATTTAATCGAACAAGATCGTCAGAGCGCCTCTTTGGCAGATGGGAAATCTGCTTAGTTTACAGATCACCTGCGTGATGGACATTTATTTATTTATTATTTATTAACGTCCACTTTTTGCAACTTAGGCTAATCGGGACGGGTTATCTACAGGTTACCACCCTTTTCTAGCCAGGGTGGGATTTTAGGACGTTATTTAATGAATTTCGTCACTAAATAATTAGTGACGGACATTTAATAATTATTAATAATAATTAGTGATGGACATTTAATTAAATATATAGTTAAGTTTAAGAAATTGTCTGGCTAGAATAGGTTGCAACAGCAAAGTAGTGTGTAGTGAAAACAATTATATTCACCTAGTTATAATTTCTGAAATATCTTAGAGTTTAATTTACGTAGGTTGAATAAGAAAGAGTTGGACCAAAACATATATTAACTTTGCCATTTGCACTAACAGTTCTGCGACTGCTCGTACTCGAATTGAGTATATTATATATTGAATATAAGGTAGTAAGTATATTTTGTTCAAGTTTTCCTTTGGCAAATGAAGTTGAATGTTTCTTCAGGCTCGGAGTTGAGTTCTGCCCTAGAGGATATGTGCGCACCTGGGGAATATGAGGAGATATATCGGTGAGGGGGGATGGGAGCCTAAAAGCATGAGTATGAGGTAGCTGCCTCATATATACTGCTATAGGGGATGGGTGGGGGAGGACTAGCGCAGGACACAGCGCCATCTATATACTCCAGCTGACACTAGACCATGATCTACCCACTCCAGGTTCTAGCATCACAGAATACAATACCCTTTTCATCGGTGAAGGGCAACAGGGCTTCGGTGAGTGGTCAAAGACTTAGGTTGTAACATCCTCTACCTTGACGAGGCGGCTTCCAGACGCCGTATCCTTAATTATATTCAGGTGTAATAACATTGCAAGGACATATGATTTTTTTTTCTTTTTTGCACTCGCGCATTCAAAGGTCTATTTTGATAGATCTATAAAAGGCCACCTCATCCTATCTAAGCCTAGACCAGTCCATCCTTTCTATACCTAGACAACTTCAATAATATCTATACCTAGAACACCCCATCTACCTTGATACTGACTATACTGATGTATCTATAACTCCATCCCATTGATACTAACTATTTTGATGGATCTATAACTAGACCAACCCATCCTATCTAAGCCTAGACCAGTCCATTCTCCAATACCTAGACCACCTCATCCTATCTATAACTAGACCACATTATTCTATCTATACCTACACCACCTGATTCGATCTAAGCTAAGACCACCTCAACCTTTCTCTACCTAGACCACCTCAACCTATCTATACTTAGACCACGTCATCCTATCTCTACCTAGACCACCTGATCCTATCTATACCTAGACCACGTCATCCTATCTCTACCTAGACCACCTCATCCTACCTATACCTAGACCACGTCATCCTATCTCTACCTAGACCACCTCATCCTATCTAAGCCTAGACCACCTCAACCTATCTATACCTAGACCACCTCATCCTATCTAAGCCTAGACCACCTCAACCTATCTATACCTAGACCACGTCATCCTATCTCTACCTAGACCACCTCATCCTACCTATACCAGGACAACCTCATCCTATCTATACCATCTCATCCTTTTTATTACCTAGACCACCTGATCCTATCTATACCTAGACCTCCTCAACCAATCTATACCTAGACCACGTCATCCTACCTCTACCTAGGCCACCTGATCCTACCTATACCTAGACAACCTCATCCTATCTATACCTAGACCATCTCATCCTTTTTATTACCTAGATCGCCTGATCCTATCTCTACCTAGATCACCTGATCCTATCTCTACCTAGACCACCTGATCCTATCTCTACCTAGACCACCTGATCCTATCTATACCTAGACCACCTGGTCCTATCTATACCTAGACCATCTCATCCTATCTCTACTTAGACCACCTCATCCTCTCTAAGCCTTGAGACCACCTCATCCTCACTGTACCTATCCTACCTCATCGTCGTCTTTTTTTTTTACATACGTTTTAGGTTGAGTATTACTATGTTTAATTGTTCATTTTTATTCCAAACTAGCCCAGTCTCCCATCCTTGGCCGGTTGAAATTCCATTGATTCTCCTTATAAATGTTATGATTTTAGGCACAAAATTATCCATTCATAATGATATTTCAATCCTCACTCCTATCAATAGACCAGGCACAAAACAATATTCAATTCAATCTAAGCCAGATTTTTGAAACACTAATGAATTCCATTTAAATACAGGAAGGCACAAGTAAAAATTTGAAAATGCTTCGAGCTAAATGGCGTTTCAGACAAGTGCCCTGAACTCGGAAGCCATTCTGTGTGTCGGAGTTTTTCATGTAATAAACATCTCTGTTCCTTACATATTTTTAGTTATTAGAATAATAACTAATGATATTCAGGTTGATACAGCATAATGGAACAATTAATCAACAATCTACGAAATGCACATTGCCAGGTCCCCCCTGATAGAATATATAGGAGTTTTAATTACAATTCTACCAATTACATAAAATTACATTGGTGGAAGCCATTTTGAACCACAATGAGATCATTATATCCAACAAAATTATCAGTTCTCAGAATCTCATCCCTTCCTAGATTGTCGTTCATTATTATTTCAGTATTCATTCTATGAAACTGAATGAGCCTCGTCAAATGAATGAAATTAGCAAATCGTGTAATATAATTAAAAATATAATTACCCTGATTGCTGGAGCACTAATTTATCTATTAATAATTTATTTTCTTCCTGTACATTACTGTTTTTTACTCACGAGCTTCCCTCCAGCAAGAGAATTATTCTGATTAATACTAAATACTAACACTTCAACCACTTTATTACCTTTTAAATAAATGAAAATTATTAATATTAGAATACCACATACACCTAACATGAAATAATAAAATACATAAAAACGAAAAACATCTATATTAATTAAACTCAAAGGTTTGACTAGTTTTAGCAGATTTCCGCTAAGGGAAATCAGATGTTGAGGTTGTACACATCTTGTGTGATGGTTACCAAAATGGGTATTTAATCGTTTTATACAAAAGAAAGATCAAGTTTGTTAATGGTAGAAATGGTAGAAGTGTGAGGAGGCATTTAAAGGAGGGGAATTATCTCCGTTAGTGTATACTGGGTCGAAAAATTGTACATAATCAATCTTATTGCAATTTAAATTAGCTATAATTGTTGTTATATACGATATTTCTCTATCTCAAATATTAACCCGAGATATTTGTTTTTGTTTTAGGTTTCAGCATTCAATAAAACCCCAATTCATTGTCATCGCACCTTATGAATAAGCCAACATTTACTTGGAAAGAGAAAAAGTCCGTCACGCAGGGGCTGCGTAAACTAAGCAGATTTCCCACGTGAAGTTTTACAATAGAGAAATCTGCCGAATAACAACTGTAGTAGTAAGAAACCTCTAAACCTAAAACATTATTTAGGGCGTGATAACCCAGTAGTTTCTAGCCCCAAAAAACAGTTAACCTAACCTCTAAATCTATTCACGAGGGACGAATAGTTATGGAAACGGCCACCAGAGCTCTCGGCGGAAAGTCCGAACATAGCCTACAGGTGACCACACGCAGATTACAAATGCAAATATCTCGGTTAATATTCAAGATAGAGAATAAATGCATATGACAATATATATAGTAAATTTAATTTGCAATAAGATTGGTTCTGTAAGACTGTTTTTTGGGGCTAGAAACTACTGGGTTATCACGCCCTAAATAATGTTTTAGGTTTAGAGGTTTCTTACTACTACAGTTGTTATTCGGCAGATTTCTCTATTGTAAAACTTCACGTGGGAAATCTGCTTAGTTTACGCAGCCCCTGCGTGACGGACTTTTTCTCTTTCCAAGTAAATGTTGGCTTATTCATAAGGTGCGATGACAATGAATTGGGGTTTTATTGAATGCTGAAACCTAAAACAAAAACAAATATCTCGGGTTAATATTTGAGATAGAGAAATATCGTATATAACAACAATTATAGCTAATTTAAATTGCAATAAGATTGATTATGTACAATTTTTCGACCCAGTATACACTAACGGAGATAATTCCCCTCCTTTAAATGCCTCCTCACACTTCTACCATTAACAAACTTGATCTTTCTTTTGTATAAAACGATTAAATACCGATTTTGGTTACCATCACACAAGATGAGTACAACCTCAACATCTGATTTACCTTAGCGGAAATCTGCTAAAACTAGACAAACCTTTGAGTTTAATTTATATAGATGTTTTTCGTTTTTATGTATTTTATTATTTCATGTTAGGTGTATGTGGTATTCTTATATTAATCACTTTCATTTATTTAAAAGGTAATAAAGTGGTTGAAGTGTTATAGGAATTATTAATCAAAATAATTCTCTTGCTGGAGGGAAGCTCGTGAGTAAAAAACAGTAATGTACAGGAAGAAAATAAATTATTATTAGATAAATTAGTGCTCCAGCAATCAGGGTAATTATATTTTTAATTATATTACACGATTTGCTAATTTCATTCATTTGACGAGGCTCATTCAGTTTCATAGAACGAATACTGAAATAATAATGAACGACAATCTAGGAAGTGATGAGATTCTGAGAACTGATAATTTTGTTGGATGTAATGATCTCATTGTGGTTCAAAATGGCTTCCACCAATGTAATTTTATGTAATTGGTAGAATTTTAATTAAAACTCCTATATATTCTATCAGGGGGGGGGGGGTGGCTATGTGCATTTCGTAGATTGTTGATTAATTGTTACATTATGCTGTATCAACCTGAATATCATTAGTTATTATTCTAATAACTAAAAATATGTAAAGAACAGAGATGTTTATTACATGAAAAACTCCGACACACAGAATGGTTTCCGAGTTCAGGGCACTTGTCTGAAACGCCATTTAGCTCTAAGCATTTTCAAATTTTTACTTGTGCCTTCCTGTATTTAAATGGAATTCATTAGTGTTTCAAAAATCTGGCTTAGATTGAATTGAATATTGTTTTGTGCCTGGTCTATTGATAGGAGTGAGGATTGAAATATCATTATGAATGGATAATTTTGTGCCTAAAATCATAACATTTATAAGGAGAATCAATGGAATTTCAACCGGCCAAGGATGGGAGACTGGGCTAGTTTTTATATAAAAATGAACAATTAAACATAGTAATACTCAACCTAAAACGTATGTAAAAAAAAAAGACGACGATGAGGTAGGTTAGGTACATTGAGGATGAGGTGGTCTCAAGGCTTAGATAGGGTGAGGTGGTCTAAGTAGAGATAGGATGAGATGGTCTAGGTAGAGATAGGAAGAGGTGGTCTAGGTATAGATAGGATCAGGTGGTCTAGGTAGAGATAGGATCAGGTGATCTAGGTAGAGATAGGATCAGGCGATCTAGGTAATAAAAAGGATGAGATGGTCTAGGTATAGATAGGATCAGGTGGTCTAGGTAGAGATAGGATCAGGTGGACTAGGTAGAGATAGGATCAGGTGATCTAGGTAGAGATAGGATCAGGTGATCTAGGTAGAGATAGGATCAGGTGATATAGGTAGAGATAGGATCAGGCGATCTAGGTAATAAAAAGGATGAGATGGTCTAGGTATAGATAGGATCAGGTGGTCTAGGTAGAGATAGGATCAGGTGGACTAGGTAGAGATAGGATCAGGTGATCTAGGTAGAGATAGGATCAGGCGATCTAGGTAATAAAAAGGATGAGATGGTCTAGTTATAGATAGGATGTTAGTTATATATATAGTTTTGAACGGACCTCATTTTCGTCATCTCTTGGGTAGGATCGATGGACATTTGAAGAAATTTTTCGAAAATCGCGTCATGAGTACGACCTCAATAGCTGATTTCCCTTAAGGGAAATCTGCTAAAAGACGTCCAATTGTTCACAAATCAATTGATTTTAATATGATTAATGACCCTGTTGCAATGTATAGAAATTTTATTGATGTTATCGTTTTTCATGTGTAGCTCTGAAGATGGAGACAACAGTCTTCGAAAGCGCTTAGCGCTGGAATAAATAATAATAATTTGTGAAGAACTGGACGTATTTTTCTCTCTCCAAGTACACGATATTCTTCACTTCCAACAACACTGCCGTGGAAAAGCCAACATTTCAAGAACCCTCTTATTTCAATTTGAAATACCAAATGCTTTGATATCTCTGGAATATGCTGGATGGTAGAGGAACAAATTGATCAGGATCAATAAGAAGGCCAAGTCCTCTACTGTTTCTTAATATAATGTAGAGTGCACTTTCGGAGTCAACGCTCCATCCTCAGTGCCTGCTGATTAAAGCTGCGTTGCCTGGACCACGACCACCGGGGGAGAGATTTCTCATTGTCATTTAGAAAAAAAATCAATGTACAGGCAGAGGTTACAATTTTATATATATATATATATATATATATATATATATATATATATATATATATATTGATATATTTGTCTGTTGTCGCTCTAGCAGTCGAAATTTTTGTCTTATCGTTACCAAACTTGACAATTATCGTTTTATTCAAAAAGCCAGATCAAGTTCGTTAATGGCTGAAATCGAACCAGGGGGAGGGGGGTATAGAGGGGGAGAATTTCGAAAATTCTTAATATCTCCGTTATTACGCGTTGGATCGAAAAAGTGTATAGAACTATTCTTATTGAAACTTTAATGTTCTATAAATGTTGTTATGTACAGCTTTTACATTACATTTTAATCTTGATTACTAACTGAGATATTTGCATTTTTTAGTTTTCGGTCTTCAGTAAAGCCCCAGTCCTACTCATCTCACATTAACAATATTCTATTATGTTATGAAGCACTTTATTTGAAGCTTAAATACCAAATATTCTTCTCATTGAACTTTTAATTTTTGAGATAAATGCAAAAACGTGACGAATGTGGGAAATCTGCTTCGTTAACGCAGCCCCTGCGTGACGGACATTTTATAGTTTTCATCCTTAATAGATCCCCACTCCTACTCATGTCATATTATCAACAAACTGTTATATATTACGAACCACATTATTGGATGCTTAAATACCAACTATTGTATTTTATTTTCCTCTTATTGTACATGCAAATACTCTCATAATTATAGATTTTACTTTCATAACTTTTAAATTGTTTTTAGCAGATTTCCCTTAACGGAAACCAGCTATTGAGGTCGTACTCATGATGCGAGTTTCGAAAAATTTCTTCAAATGTCCATCGATCCTACCCAGATGACGAAAATGAGGTCCATTCAAAATTATATATATATATATATATATATATATATATTTTCTGTTAACGCTCTAGCGGTCGCAATTTTTGTTTGATCTTTACCAAACTCGGAATTTAATCGTTTTATGTAAAAAGAAAGATCAATTTCGTTAATGGCTGAAATCGGACAAGGGGGAGGGGGGATTTACCCCTCTAAAAAAATTCAAAATATCTCCGTTATTATGCGTCGGATCGAAAACTTGTGTAGAGTAAATCTTATTGCAAATTAAATTTACTATAAATATTGTTCTATACATTTATTCTCTTTCTTGAATATTAACCGAGATATTTGCAAATATATTCTTCGTGTGGTCACCAGTAGGCTGTTCGGACTTTCCGCCGAGAGCTCTGGCGGCCATTTCCATAACAATTCCTCCCTCGTGAATAGGTTTAGAGGTTAGGTCAACTATTTTTTGGGGCTAGAAACTACTGGGTTATTACGCCCTAAATAATATTTTAGGTTTAGAGGTTTCTTACTACTGCAGTTGTTATTTGGCAGATTTCTCTATTGTAAAACTTCACGTGGGAAATCTGCTTAGTTTACGCAGCCCCTGCTTGACGGACTTTTTATTCTATTGAATGCAGTTATTCTATACGATACTCGCTATTTCAATGCTTTATTAACACTAAAGGTCATATTAGTTAATAGCAGAATGGGACTAGGATTATCCCCCTAAAAAATTGAAATATCTGGGTAATACTATCTTATAAACATGTCGATGTACAAGAAATGTTCTAGAACCAATCTAGTTAAACAATACATACTCCTCAATTGCTGTTTATACATCTTCTCGTCTCTCGAATTTTCAGGGAGTTAATCGTACTTTCTTGTTTTTAGCGTTGCAAAAACCCAATACTACTACATACTTTATTAATATAGAATACATGGAGAGATACTTGCCTGTCATAGCAGTATGTGAATCAGGGCTTCTTCAACTATGGGTCGCGACCCCATTTGGGGTCGCGTAGCAAAATTCTGGGGTCGCGAGAGATAAAAAAAACAATTTATGTTTTATCTTCAGTAACAACTTATCATTAAATATTTAACTTATACTTTAATTTAATACTTACGACGCAACTACTTGAATATATTCGAGAGAATTAAGACGTTCAGAATCCACTTTTATTTTTGAAACTATAATAAATACAATTTTATAATTTTTTGTGCAATTTTAGCAGATTTCCCTTAAGGGAAATCAGCTGTTGAGGTTGTACTCATGACGGAATTTTCGAAATTTTTCTTCAAATGTCCATCGATCCTACCCAGGAGATGACGAAAATGAGGTCCGTTCAAAACTGTATATATATATCTATATATCTATATATATATATATATATATATATATATATATATATATATATATATATATATCTATCTATATATTTGTCTGTTACCGCTCTAGCGGTCGCAATTTTTGTTTGATCGTTACCAAACTCGATATTTAGTCGATTTATGTAAAAAGAAAGATCAAGTTCGTTAACGGCTGAAATCGGACCAGTGGGAGGGGGGGTTTAGAGGGGAGGATTTTCGAAAATTCGAAATATCTTCGTTACTATACGTCGGATCGAAAAATATTACAGAATCAATCTTATTGCAAATTAAATTTACTATAAATATTGTTCTATACATTTATTCTCTATCTTGAGTATTAACTGAGATATTTGCATTTGTATTCTGCATGTGCTCGGCAGTAGTGGCTATGTTCGCACTTTCCGCCGTGACCTCTGGTGGCCGTTTTCGTAACTATTCGTCCCTCGTGAATAGGTTTAGAGGTTAGGTTAACTGTTTTTTGGGGCTAGAAACTACTGGGTTATTACGCCCTAAATAATGTTTTAGGTTTAGAGGTTTCTTACTACTACAGTTGTCATTAGGCAGATTTCTCTATTGTAAAACTTCACGTGGGAAATCTGCTTAGTTTACGCAGCCCCTGCGTGACGGACTTTTTAATTTTAGATTTTAGTATGTTTCAAAACGAATTCTAATTACCTAATTAATAAATCATCAAAAAATATTAATTTATTTTTCTTTTATATTTGTATGGGGTCGTCAAGAAACTCGCAATCATAAATGGGGTCGTAAATTACAAAAGTTTAAGAAGCGCTGATGTGAATAATCTGCTTAGTTTACGAAGCCCTTGCGTGGCGGACTCTTTCTGCAGTCACTGAGGCCAGCCTTGCTTTAAATGTTTCTCATCGTATCATAAATAAAATGCATGTCGCTTTTGTGAAGTATTAATTCTGTGCCGACCTTCAAGTCTGTGACGGTAGAGTCAAATTGACATATGTGTCAGTTCTGTTGAAATGGATTCCCTCAGGAATTAATCAAAGGTTAGCAGGAAATCCACTCCAAAAGGTGTTACTTATTTCCAGTTGACTGTCCATAAATAAGTAGGGGAGTAATCGAAAAACCGTGCTGATGGTCCTGTCAAAGTGATGACATTCAAGTAGGTGACGTATTAATAAATGCCTCTAGGGCACTAGGGCTTTTGTGCCCGAATAAAGATCGGAATGCCGACGGGTATATACATACTAATCACCGCAATATGCTAATCATATTGCAACTTTTGAAAACAGGCATACTGGGCGCAAGTTTGGGACAGGAAGTTTTATTGATTGGGATGTTAGGTGTGTAGTTTTTTTTTGGAACTTCTCACACACACGCAATCATATAAATACTCAGTAGCGGTTGAAATGTTTATATCATTGTCACTAAAAAATTCGATATGTTTGTTAATCGTTGAAATATGGTCAGGATGAGTATCGGTTTAGAAACGTCGCCACGCAGGGGTTGCGTAAACTAAGAAGATTTCCCTAGTGAAGTTAAATAATAGATAAATCTACATACTCCTAACATACCACCGTGAATATTAAATCAATAAATAAATACGGTAATAAGAAATCTTTCTCCACCGAAAGGGAAGCGTCTGAAATGTGAACAAACAGGTCTGCAAACATTTCACTGGAAAGAAAAACAATTACTGAAATGTATCAGAATATAACATTAATTATATTGAAAAATATTTACTATATCTAGTACTGTAATTTATAATGAATCAGAATAAATTTTTATCTTAACCAATCATATTTTAGTAGTCCAAGATCTTAACGAGAGTGGAGGGGACCAGAACATATTTGCATGTATCTCGTATAATAAATGTATGTTGAAAACAATATTTTGTATTTAAACTTTGAATAATGTGATTTATTATATAACCGAGTATTGTTTATGTAACATCAGAAGAAATTTGCTGAAGGCTGAAAAATATAAACATCTCGGTTAATATTTAAGATAGAGAATAAATGTGTATAACAGTATTTATAGTAGATTTAATTTTAAATACGATTAGATTAATGCAGTTTTTCGATTCGACTTATACTAACAGAGATAAACAGAGATAATTCAAATTTTCGGAAATCTCCCATCTAAATCGCCCCTATCACTTGTCGAATTTTAGCCATTAACAAACATTTTTACATTAAACGTTTAAATATCAAGTTTGGTAACGATCAAACAAAAATTGCGACGTCTAGAGCGTTAACAGACAAGTATATATATATATATATATATATATATATATATATATATATATACATACACTCAACCGCAAAAAAAACCGGACACTTAGATTTAGTCTAATAATTTTGTTAAATACTTAATATATATGTATATTAATCTTTTTAATTAAAATAATTGGTTAATCTATAGGTTATTTAAACAAAATCTGCCAAAAGTGAATAATTTTTATGATTATTTACAAAAAAATACAAAATAAATAAAAAGAAAAAGATAAATTAACACATTTTAAAAAAAAAAATTGTTCTTCATTTTTATTACAGTGAATGGTAGACGTCGCTACCCCAAGCGTTTCGGCAATGTAACGTAAGCTCCGGCCTTCCATCTAAGTTTGAAAGACCCATTACTCTGGACCGAAATAAAAATAAAACATTAATTAAAGAAAATGCTTGGTTAATAATTAAAGATGTTTAAATGTGCGAAAAACTACTTACGGTTTAGAATAGATCAACTTCACGACAAATAAATCTAATCTGAGTTTTATCTAATTGTTTACTAATCCTGAAGGGATTAGTTCAATGGACTCTAAATTCTCTGTAATAACTAGAATACCCACATAAAGAAAATTGCTGAAAATTAGCTTTTAATACGACAAGAATGAAGTGTCCGGTTTTTTTTGCGGTTGAGTGTATATATATATATATATAATTTTGAATGAACCTCATTTTCGTCATCTCCTAAGTAAGATCGATGGAAATTTGAAGAAATTTTTCTTAAATCGTTTCAAGAGTACGACCTCAATAGTTGAGGCTGCTGAAATATCTGCCTATCTATCCTCGAACTAAATATAACAACAATAACGAAATAATAGTCAACAACAGGACTGAGGCAAACAGATGTCCCTTCACTAACGTTCACTACGAAGAGTCAGACAATCAGCAAAAATGGAAGGTGTATGGAAGCAATATAGTTATTTATCCTGCCGGAGCCAACCAACAACAACTATAATAAAGGGATGGGATTGCACGAAGGATATTTATGAAAGAGAGCACAAAACAGACGGTAAATACAATCTGATATATTATGCCAGAAGCCATTTATTTAGAAAACCTTATTTGAAAGTCACAATACGAAGGGGGCGAAGAGAGAGAGAGAGAATGAAAACAGCGGTTTCAAAGAGATGTGAGTCGATTCATAGAGAGATATGAAACGCACGAACTATTTCAAAAAAAAAAAAAAAGAACCTTTCTGACTGAACGGTTCGTAGTGAAAGGACACACACACAGGAGCCGTGAAGGCTTTCCCTTTCTTAACAGTTCTCTTGCAGATGAACGAGTCCCTGGGAGGGGGAGGGTATTCTGCCGGCGGGACAATGAGAGTAACAGTGATTCGGTTCACAGAGCCAAGGTTAGTCGTTCAATTAGCTTCTCTCATCCACCATCTGGGACAGTTCACATGGTTCAAGGTTATACTATAGTCACTTTCTTATTTCCCACTCGCCCGTGCTCTAGCGGGTTAGACGGTTTCCATTTTCTGAATATTATCAAACCTCATTATCGCCGACGAGAAGTTAGTCTCTCTAAAACTCTTGTAGCGGCGACTCTCTCGAAAGTGAGTCGTTCACTATAAGGAAGGAAGTAGGTAACCTCGCAGTATAAAAATAATACCGTATGTTAGCATATTTCCCCTAAGGGAAATCATCTATTGAGTTTATACTCATGACGCGATTTTCGAAAAACTTCTTCAAATATCCATCGATCTTAACCCTAGAATGGTAGTGTACGAAAAATTACTTTTGATCTGGTTTGAACTGTTATCAAAGGGCCGTTAACGACGCCACCACCCCCAGCCCTCAGCTATGAGCCCTCCAGACAGTTCGGCCTTGACCTCCGCCAAGTGCAGCTAAGTGAACCTAACAACTCATCCAATACTATTTTTTGAAATAAAAACGACACGTAATATTTACGTATCAATACCATTAACCGCAACTTTTTGGCACGTAAAATTTACGTATCACTACTAATAACCGGTTTTTATGCCATAACTTAGTTAATGTTATTCTCAATTTATTTTTTATATTATAATTTATTTTCTCTTAATATTTTCAACTTTTATTTTTGAATATAAAAAAGTCAAAGATGTATAAAAAGAATATAAACTACAATCTGTTTATAGTTTCGGAAAAATGGAGAAAAAATATTCATTGGATGAAGAAATCAGAAATTTGTTGAAAGAATTCTCCGATGACTCAGATGGGGAAAATGACAAGTATGAAATAGATGGTTATGGATAGGAGAGCGATGATGATCCGGAGTATTCTCCAAGTGATGAGGAGGTTGAGCCTCCGGAAATAATTGCAACACAGAGTGGGCTAGATAGCGATGAGAGTGAGAAAATTTTAGAAGACATCAAGGCAATCGAAGAAAGAGAACAAACACTGGGGTTGTGCTTGGTAAGAATGGATATGAATGGAGCACACAACCTCCGGAACGTCTTTCGAAGAAAGCGCCTGAAAGGAATGTCGTGCACATTATTAGATATTAACGTAGATATAAGTTAAAGATAAGTGTATGTTTTAATAAAATAAAAAAACCCATAAAAAGTCCCAAACATTAACAAATTTTGAATAATTTCACCAATTACCAGTTGCACACGTAAAATTTACGTATCAATACCATTAAGCGGGAAATAATATCACTACCATTCTAGGGTTAAATACCACATACGGTTTGCATTTAACTTTTACTTTGTGAGATACATGCAAATATGTTACGCGATAGCGCCATCGATTATGATTTTTCATTCTTTACTCTAATTTTTCCAATCCGACGTATAGTAACGGAGATATATAAATTTTTCAAAAGTTCATCCTCTGAACCCTATACCCCCCTTCGTCTTAAGTTCTTGGACTTCTAAAATTTTATTACGGGAGATAATAATTATTCTGATTCATTATAAATTACAGTACTAACGATAGTACATAGTTTTCAATAAAATTAAGTTTTTTGTTTGTTTTATTATTATTTACGACCACTTTATGCTACTTTTGCTAATCGGGACGGGTAATCTACAGGTTACCACCCTTTTCTGGCCAGGGTGGGCCTAAGGAGTTTATTTAATGAGTCCGTCAACAAATAAATTTCTATTGCCCAGGGCAGGAATTGAACCCACCACTCTAGGTCACCACGCGAGATTAAGACCAACCTTACCTTAGCCTTAACTCACACGGCCAACCTGAGCCTCCAAAAATTAATAATTAATAAGTTATATTCTGATATATTTTAGCTTGGCTTTTCTAGTGAGAGGTTGGCAGATCTGTTTGTTTGCATTACAGACGCTTCCCACCGGATTTCTTATTACCGCTTATATTTATTGACTTAATATACACAGTTGTTTTGTAATCCCCACCGAATGTAGTATGTAGATTTATCGATTGTTAAACTTCTTAAAAATCTGCTTAGTTTACGTAGCTCCTGCGTGACGGACTTTTATCAGATTTCCCTTAAGGGAAATCAGCTATTGAGGTCGTACTCATGACGCGATTTTAGAAAATTTTCATCAAATGCCCATCGATCCTACCCAGGAGATGATGAAAATTAGATCTGTTTAAAATTATATATATATATATATATATATATATGCAAAAAGACAGATCAAGTTTGTTAATGGCTGAAATCGAATTATTGGGAGGGGGGGGTTTAGAGGGGGGGATTTCAAAAATTCGAAATATCTCCGTTACTATACGTCGGTTCAAAAAATCGTAAAGAATTAATCTTATTGCAAATTAAATTTAGTATAAATATTGATATATACATTTATTCTCTATCTTGAATATTAGCCGAGATATTTGCATTTTTATTAAATTTGGGCCGATAACGGGGGTCTGTTTCCCACCAAAAGCTAGTTCGGCTCTTTGCCGTAACTGTTCGGCTCTCGTATGGAGATTTCTCTATTGTATAACTTCACGTGGGAAATCTGCTTAGTTTACGCAGCCTCTGCGTGACGGACTTTCTTGGTTAGCACTTGGCCTGTAGAATACCCCTACAGCCTCCCCCGTGAGACGACACCACTCCATAAATGACTAACTGCGATATACTGAATAAAGGCCCCTCGCTGTTCGTATAAATGATGGAGGAGTTCCACATGGAGCCGACTCCTCGTCGACGTTTCGCGCGCTAAGATACTTTGTGAATTTGATATGAGCAACTGAAGCCATTATCGTTGTAGAAGCCGCCATAAATAATTCACAAGGCAAGAAGCTCTCATCCGGAAAATTGCTACCCCCTCCCCCCTCAGCCCGAAACAAATTTATTTCAGAGAGTTGCCGATATGTTCTAGGTCGTTTCATTTTATTATTAAATTATTACAATAACAGTATGTTGGGGGGGGGCGGAACATATGAAATGCCAGCTCCTTGGGTATGAGGCAAACGATAGTAAAAATGAAGAATAGCAGTATTATTTTTGACTGAACTAATTTCATTCAGATTCTATACATCCCCTCAAAGCCATGAGTTTTATATCCCTTCAAGAAAGAACATTTTAGCAGTGCATCAATGAATTTACGTTGTATTGATTTTGGAATATTTCCTTAAGACAGATTTCCCTTAACCATTAACAATACATTACAAATTCTGCTTACTAATCAGGTCTATTACAAATCACAAATCAGGGGCTGCGTAAGCTATGTAGATTCCCTACGTGCTGGTATAATACTTGTGATCTCATCTCACCAGGATTTCTCTATTTATATGTAGACATCCGATGAGTTAAAGGTAAAAAGTCAGTCACGCAGGGGCTGCGTAAACTAAGCAGATTTCCTCGTGAAGTTTTACAATAGATAAATATACATACAGGTAACACAACCGTGAACGCTCAGTAAATGTACAATACGAGGATGAATTTTAAACAAGCAAGCGAGCCAACCTCGTAGCGCTTCATAGATAGACAGGAAAGACAAACAATTAATGAAATTATATATGAATATAACATATTAATTTTATTGAAAACCCAATTTACTAAAGCTAGTGCTGTAATTTGTAAATGAATCAGAATCGGTTTTATCTCAATCACTCAAATTTTATTCATCCAGACCCAAAATAAGGGGGGGGGGGATTATCAGAACGTATTTGCATATATCTCACAAAGTAAAAGTTCAATGAAAATAATATTTTTTTATTTAGGCTTCAATTAATATCTTTTATTATATAACAGAGCATTATTTATGTAACACTAGTAGAAGTGGGGGTTTACAAAAGGCTTAAAACTGAAAAATGCAAATATCTCGGGTAATATTGGAGATACAGAATAAATGTATATGACATTATTTATAGTGCATTTAATTTCCAATAAGATTGATTCTATACACGTTTCCGATCGGATGCACAATGATGGAGATATTTCGAAAATCCCCCACTCTAAACCTCCCACCTCCCACTGGTCATATATATATATATATATATATATATATATATATATATATATATATATATTTTTGAACGGACCCGGATTTTCGTCTTATCTCGACAACCTCAATAGTTCTGATATCCTTGAGGTAAATCTGCTAAAAGAAGTGACTTCACATCACATTTCAGTACAATAATAGACTAGTCTATGTCCTGTGCATATTTATACATTTTTCAGCTGCGCGAAAAAATTTACGAGACGCTTTCGAAAAATAACGTTTTCCGGTCGCTCTGAGCTTACACAGCGTTTCTAAATGCCTTTTAATGAGAATTTTTATTTTCCCATTAATCGACAAGAGCCCGAACACTGCGAGCGAGGCTGTTTTTATTTTTTTTGCGAAGCACGAGCTTCGAAAGCTGGCTTTGATTCAAGCAGAAGCTTGGATTCGGGCTTTTAAAGTATACTCAGAACACTCAAAAACCCATCCCATTTGCATGGAAATAAAAGCGCCAATTTTTAAAACTCTTGTAACCTTCCGTGTAGGTTCTTCCTAATAATACCTTCAAAAATTACATATAAAGTGGGTATAACTCACACGAGATAAAAACAAAAAAAAAAGTATTCTGTTAGAAGGAAAGCACATTATCAATACGTCCGTCACACAGGGACTGCGTAAACTAAGCAAATTTCCCACGTGTAGTTTTACAATAGAGAAATCTGCCTAATAACAACTGTAGTAGTAAGAAACCTCTAAACCTAAAACATTATTCAGGGCGTAATAACCCAGTAGTTTCTAGCCCCAAAAAACAGTTAACCTAACCTCTAAACCCTATTCACGAGGGACGAATAGTTAAGGAAACGGCCACCAGAGCTCTCGGCGGAAAGTCCGAGCCTACTGGTGACCACACGCAGATTACAAATGCAAATATCTCGGTTAATATTCAAGATAGAGAATAAATGCATATAACAATATTTATAGTAAATTTAATGTGCAATAAGATTTATTCGATCCGATGCATAATAACGGAGATATTTCGAATTTTTGAAAATCCCCCCTCTACACCCCCCCCTCTCACTGGTCCGATTTCAGCCGTTAACGAACTTGATCTTCCGTTTTACATAAAACGATTTAAATACGAGTTTGGTGACGATTAAACAAAAATTGCGACCGCTAGAGGGTTAACCGACAAATATATATATATATATATATATATATATATATATATATATATATAATATATATATTATATAGTTTTGAACGGACCTCCTTTTCGTCATCTCCTGGGTAGGATCGATGGACATTTGAAGAAATTTTTCGAAAATCGCGTCATGAGTACGACCTCAATAGCTGATTTCCCTTAAGGGAAATCTGCTAAAATGTCCGTCACACAGGGACTGCGTAAACGCAGAATCCCCAAACTATTAGCAGATTTCCCATAAGTGAAATCAGCTATTGAGGGTGTACTCATGACCCAATTTTCGAATTTTTTCTTCAAATGTCCATCGATCCATGTATATATATGTGTGTGTGTATGTGTGTGTGTGTGTGTGTGTGTGTGTGTGTGTGTGTGTGTGTGTGTGTGTGTTACGGTGAAAGACCGAAATCAGAGAATGTCGACATTCACCGGTGAATTTTGAAAAATCGAAATATCTCCGTTGATATTAGTCATATCGAAAACGTGAATAGGTATATATCTTATTGAAAATCAAATGAACTGTGAATACTGTATATATTGTTATATACAGTTATTTTCTATCTTGAATATTAACCGAGATTTTGGCATCAAGTTTTCAGCCTTCAGAAAACTCCCACTTCTAAACATGTTACATAAACAACCGTCTGTTATTCGAAGCTTCAATACCATATTTTTTTTCCCCCACCTCTGCCCCCGCTGTACCTTTGGGTCCCCCATACCAGCGGTCTCCATTTAATAAGAGATATAAAGTTTTGAATAGATAAATTGGGCCAGGTAACTTGGCCTAACTCACCGAGCACGGCTAAGCATAAAAGTGCAACATTTGGGAGATTTAGTTTAAGTCCGAAAAGTCCTAGGGGAACCCGCAGCTGCGACTCCTTTGCCTCTGTTCAAAGAAGTGGCAGCAAGAGCATAACTAACTAGCCGACACACCTAAAGCCTAAATACTAGCCTAAACTCGCATAAAAATATACATATAATTTACAAATAAATTCAATTTTACTTGGCTTTCAACATCCCTTGGGCAAATGTCCTGAAGGCTGAAAATCTATCAGCGTCGTTTACAAACAGGTGGTAGCTCTCCGGAGGGTATATCTAATACTACCATATTGTTACGTTTTATTACCAAAACCAGTAATAAACGTTTTAATAAGTGTTCTTTTGGATTGCAAAATTAAATACTCACAAGATTCACAGTCTTTATCACTGCACAATTCATTTCACAATGCACAATACACTTATTCTTAATTACTACTCACAGTATACACTGATATCTCTGATTCACTCACGGTGACTGAAATTCACAGAAAGACGGCACTGCACTGTCCTTTACTTCGCGGCACTGCACTGTCTTAAACACGGCACTAAACTGTTACTTACAGTCACGGCACAACACTGTTCTTCTTATAAAAACACTTTACCGCTCTGCCCTAAGTCGCACTGTAGCACTGATGTGAACATCATGACAAGTGAGAATAAAACTGACTGCTCACGGCTGGCCGTTCTTATATAGGTTGTCGGCATACATCAAAGGGGAATTGTCTGGTTCCTTCGACGCTAGGCTGGACGAGTCTATAAGGAGCTAGAACTTTCTGTCGGCTTATTTGATCTACGCCACACTTTTCAAATACGCTACTCTCTCTCTCTCTCTCTCTCTCTCTCTCTGAAGGATTATTCATGTATTTAATTTTCGCAACAAAATATTGTTTTCAAGAGACAAATCCATTTATTATACGCGATAAATGCTAATATGTTCTGGTGACACCCCTCCCGTCTTAAGTTGTTGGACTACTAAAATTTGATTGATTGAAATGACAAGTATTCTGATCCATTATAAATTACTAGATATATTGAATGGTTTCCAATAAAATTAATATTTTATATTCTGATATATTTCAGTAATTGTTATTCTTTTCTGGGAGAAGTTTCACACCTGATTGTCTACGTTTCAGGCGCTTCCAATTAGGAGGTTTCTTATTATCTTTTGTATTTAATCACTTTGCTGTTGTTAGCAGTGTATACGTTAATCCACTACTAAACTCCATGAGGAAATCTACTTACTTTTTTGGGTAAGAGACCACCATATGATGTATAATTTTCGAAAATGGTGTGATACCTCAGCCCTCAGAGCTCGACGACATTCACATTCATTAAATCATTCAGAATGTATACGCAAAGAAACAGAAGTAGTAAGTAGTTGATGATAACCCAAACTTATAAATCTTTAGAATGACACTCAGTAAAGAATTGGCATTTATGAAAGCAACAGATAACTTTGAAACCAAGTCTAAACATAAATATGCAGCAGGTAAAATATAACAAAAAATACGAACAAACTGGTAAACCAGTAGATGAAAAAACAACAATAAAAAGTCCGTCACGCAGGGGCTGCGTAAACGAAGCAGATTTCTCACGTGAAGTTATACAATAGAGAAATCTCCATACGAGAGGCGAACAGCTACGGCAAAGGGCCGAACTAGCTTTTGGCGGGAAATTCCGTCATACGTTATCGGCCCAAATTTAATAAAAATGCCAATATCTCGGTTAATATTCAAGATAGAGAATAAATGCATAGAACAATATTTATAGTAAATTTAATTTACAATAAGATTGGTTTTATTCACTTTTGTGATCCGACGTATGGTAACGGAGATATTTCGATTTTTCGTAAATCCTCCCCTCTAAACCCCCCTCCCACTGGTCCGATTTCAGCCATTAACGAACTTGATCTGTCTTTTGAACGTTTAAATATCGAGTTTGGTAACGATCAAACAATAATTGCGACCTGTGTATATATATATATATAATTTTGAACGGACCTCATTTTCGTCATCTCCTGGGTAGGCTCGATGGACATTTGAATTTTTTTTTCGAAAATCGCGTCATGAGTACGACCTCAATAGCTGATTTCCCTTAAGGGGAATCTGCTAAAACTGTTACCTAGTGGCTGTAGATTTCCTAAGTGCTGGTTTGACACAATATTGATCTCCTCTCGCCATATATCGTTTTATATCTAAGTGAATATTTGATGAGTAGAAGTGGGGGGGTTACTGACACCTGAGAACAATATAGTTGAATAACTCGCTTAGTATTTAAGATACAAAGAAATGTAAACATAAACATTTTAGTGTTGAATTAAATGGTTAAATATTGATTATGGTATAGATCAATTAAACATTTTTGATTAAAGAAGTTAAATCATAATTGTTGAAATAAACAACGCGTCTCACAAAGTGAAAGTTCAATGAGGCCACTATTTGGTATGTAAGCTTCAAATAAAGTGATTCATGATATAATATCTTATTGTTAATATAAAATGAGTTGGAGTGGGGGTTTACTGAAGGCCGACAACTAAAAAAAAATCCGTCACGCAGGGGCTGCGTTAACTAAGCAGATTTCCCACGTGTGCCCAGTATTTGCTATTACCTCTAAACTTATAAGTTCAATGAGAACAATATTTGGTATTTAAGCTTCAAATAAAGTTCTGCATAACATAATAGAATATTGTTAATATGAGATGAGCAGGAGTGGGGCTTTACTGAAGACCAAAAACTAAAAAATGAAAATATCTCAGTTAATAATCAAGATACTGAAATGATGTGCATAACAACATTTAAAGAACATTATATTTGGAATAAGATTGGTTCTAGAAATGTTTTCGATCCGACGCATAATAACGGAGTTATTAAGAATTTTCTAAATTCTCCCCCTCTACCCCCCCCCCTTTAAGAGAGATATGCTAACACAAAACTCCGGTTAAACTCAGCCCCTGCTGGGCGGTCTTTTCTTTCGAGAAGTTAAATCTATATACAGGTTCCGGCATATTAATCTGACGATTTTCTAGTAATTGTTATGTTGGCACCACTGTCATTGAGACGGCGGGAATGTTGTACATCGACAGGTCTATTCTTGCCATTTCAGTAGCCAGTATGTCGTGGTCGTGTGAACCTCGAGCGTTTGTGATTGAAGTATTCGTCGTACACTTCGATCAAAAATGGCGAGCGCAACAGCATATTTCGCTGCTGAACGTCGTGGAGACCGTGTAACAGCTACTCTTACCGCGTTAATGTTTTCAGGCGTTCTCACAGTCCGTTTTCGTCCTGGTGGTTTCGTTTTTAAAGCAGACGACGTATTCCTAAAATTCTTTACCCACAACAAGATTGAATTTCTGCTGGGAACAGGCGCGTGTCGATTTAAATTGAAATGTCTGCGAAATAAACGCTGTGTTAAAATAACTGAGTCATTATTTTTAAAATAGGCTTCAATCACAAACGCTCGATGTTCACCCGACCACGACATACTGGCTACTGAAATGGCAAGAATAGACCTGTCGATGTACAACATTCCCGCCGTCTCAATGGCAGTGGTGCCAACATAACAATTACTACAAAATCGTCAGATTAATATGCCGGACCCTGTATATATATAAAATTATAACCTTTGTCTGTATATTGATTTTTTTTCGCGAAATTTCTCGAAAGCTTTTCGTTTCACATGTCATAGACACCATAACTGCATTTTGTTTTTTCGTGTCTGTTTCCTTTTCACGCATAAACGGCTAAACCGAAGTTTATGAAACTTGGTATGTATATTACTACTAACACAAGTTAGACTTTAGGCTATGTTATTATTCTCTGAGACGAACAGGAGTGGAGGTTATAAGGGAGGCCTGAAATTAAAAAAAGCGATATTTCGTTTCCTATTGCATTTTCGGCAATTATGCACATAACAAAAGTTGTTTACTTTTATATTTGGAGTAACTTTTGTCATACACCGTTTTGTCTGCGCAAAATATATACGCTAAAAATTATAGCAGGAGTCAACAATTTTATTTGGCACAAAAGACTCAACCGAACTAAATAAAACTCGGTAGGAGTATTAGCACTTACGCATTTCTTATAATAAGCCATACTAACATTTCTAGGGAAGGGCAGGAGTGGGGGTTATTAGGGAGGCCTGAAATTAAAAAATAGTGATATTTCGTTTCCTATTGGGGTTTCGGCAAATATGCACATAACAAAAGTTGTTTATTTTGTTATTTAGAGAAAGACAATGTCAAAATATTGTACAAAGTAAAGGCTTGCCAAAAAAATACCATCACCATTCGGCCTTAAATGAATTCCCGGGTGAAGCCGGGCATCTGAGCTAGTAATAGATAAACTTACATATCTACAACGCGACCGTGATTATTAAATGAATAAATATAAAAGGTAATAAGAAACCTTTCCCCTCCCGGCAGGAATCTAATGAAACAGGTTTGCCAACGGCTCACCTGAAAGAAAAACAATAATTATATAGTAGAATAATTACTGAAGCATATCAGAATATAACATATTAATTTTATTGAAAATATAATACTATGTACGATATCTAGTAGTAATTTATAATGATTCAGAATAATTTTTATCTCACTCAATCAAATTTTTGTAGTCCAAGAATTTAAGATTGGGCTGGGGGGGGGGGGCTCCCAAGAACATATATCTCGTATAATAAAGGTCTCTGGAAAACAATATTTGGTATTTAAGCTTAGAATAATGTGGTTTATTATACCGTATAAAATTGTATTGTTTATGTAACACGAGTAAAAGTGGGGGTTTACTGAAGGCTGAAAACTGAAAATGCGAATACCTCGGTTAATATTCAAGATAGAGAATAAATTTATTTAACAATATTTATAGTACATTTGATTTGCAGTATGATTTATTCTATGCATCTTTTAGATCCGACTTATAGTAACGGAAATATTTTGAATTTTCGAAAAAACCCCCTCTCATCTTAACCTTGACATTTGAAGAAAATTTTCGAAAACCGCGTCATGAGTACGACCTCAATAGCTGATTTCCCTTAAGGGAAATCTGCTAAAATGCTTATATCTCGGGTATTAACCCTAGTATTACCGACCTCTCCCAGGTCGCTTGGATTACCAAGGGGGGGGGGGCTCCTCGAGCCCACAACTTAAAAACCTTTTATTTTGGTTCTATAATTTTTTTTAAATTTTTATTTCTATTGGATTATGTTTAATGAACGTTTCTTATGACACCTGTGAAAAAAAAATTAAATACAAAAATAAAAATAAATTAAAAAAAAAGTTCGGATAGGGAAAAAAGGATGACTTTAAATTAAATGTAATTATATTCTACTAGAGGAACATATCTAAACATTGTTAGAATAAAAAGTTATCTATATTTAAGTTGTTATAACATTATAATAGAATAATAATTTAAGAAAATCTAATTATCAGATTCGTAATTGCAATTATCGGTGCTTTTGCACAATAATTTTTTTTCCGAGTGTTTGTTATACACTGAACGTTTACATTTGAAGCAACGCTGCTTAGATTTTGATAGGTTGTTGTATTTTTCTTTTTTTGATTTGGCTTCTCTAACACAAGTGTAACACCTTAGCCTACCACTTGATGAACCTTGTTCCTCCAATTGGGGATAAATCAGTTCTCGCCCTAGAACATGCACCATGGCCTTCACTGAAGATCTAGAAATGCCCACAAGATTTTCACTCCTTTCAGCAACACACAATTTACTAGTAAACTCTCAGATAGTTCAAATAAAAAGTGCTTTCTTCGGCCAGCACTATTTCTTCTCCATGTTGTGTCCAGGATGCAGCATGGACTAACTTCCTCTAGTTGGGAACAACCTAGAAAATCTTCTCTTTTCTAAAAAAGTACCTACCAGGAGCAATAATTATAACCATCTCAGTAATATATTTTTTATATAAAAAAAAAATATATATATGGGGAGAAAATATATATATATATATATATATATATATATATTTTTATTGGGGAAAAAAAAACTTGAGAAGGTTTGTGTATGTTAAAATTACATCAAAGTAATTATTATTTGAGAAATATAATTAATAACACTTGAATTACTAGCTAAAAGTAGTATTAAATATTAGTATGCTCGAGGAGCCCCCCCCCCTTGGTACTTAAGTGTATAACTACCCCTTGCATTACCAAGGGGGGGGCTCCTCGTCAAAAAAATTTTTTTTTCTCAACATAGAAATTTTTTTTATTTAATTTTGTTGGTATTCCCTCATTCTAGGATGTTTTTCTGAGGAATACATAAAATATCAAAAATATCCCATTAAAATTGGGTGATAGGGAACAAAAACCAAAAGTTGTGGGCTCAAGGAGCCCCCCCCCCCTTGGTAGTTCTAGGGTTAATGGAGATAGTAAAGAAACATACGGATCGATGGGCATTAGCTAAATCAGTTTCCACATAAACTCCAATAGTCTGACGAGCAAAATGCCGGACAAAGATCCCGTGTAATAGGGAGTGAGTGATTATGGCATATTTCCCTTAAAGGAAATTCGGCCTACAAAAAGATAATATAATCGATAAGAAGCAAAGGAACCTGATCTTCTGTTGAAGAGATTGTTTAATGGTTAACCTTTGAACTTCACCTCCAGGAATCTGAGAACATACTGTGGTCGGAGATAGCTCAGTTATCAGAGCTACGACGAAAATCGAAAAACGAGACCATGACTCGCACGAATCTCATTAACAATTTCCCAAACACAAAGGTCGGGGTCGTGAGAGCAGGTGGAAAGAATTGCCTTAGATAATAGTTTCAAATTAAGAAAGGAATTCATAATATTAAAATGAAACAGACAACCATTACGCAATTGTAAATATTAAATTACTATTTCGTTACACAAGCAGTGAAACGCTGCCCATGAGTGGAAACCGCTCTATCTCCTACAAGTATCATTCTGGTATTCTCCGAATATCTATATGTTTGAAGTGAATGGGTAGGAAGCATTCACCTCAAACATGTGATATATCTGGACCATATCCCATATAACTGGAGGATTCAATTGTGGAAAAGATCTGACGAAAATTGAGTTTATATTTAATTATTTTGGAGCATTCGCTATTCGTTTCGATATTGCTCAGATAACAAAAGTGAAAAAATAAAATAAACACAAGACTAATTTAACACCAAAAACGAAAAAAAATCAATAATAGCAAAAAAGAACATTATGAATAATAGCAAAAAGTTAAAACCAACAACAGTAATAAATATTTACAAAAAGAAATAACAAACTGCCCCATTTTGAGTGTACCCGTTTGGGTCAGCTTTCTAATCAGCCCACCAGGGAATATAGGTAAAATAAAAAATTATTGCTTTTAAATATGTGTGTATATATATATATATATATATATATATATATATATATATATTTAGGGAATTTAATTTGATTTAGTTAAATTGAAGGGTTTGCAGCAAAAAGGAGGTAGCTTCAATTTTTCCAGTTTTGGGAACCAAAAAAAAACGTTTAAAAAATTCAAATTTTAAGTTATGTTTATTTATTTAAGAGATTAACACATTTTCTTGTTATATTACTAAAATAGTAAAGATAAAGCCACATTATAAAAACCAATAAAAAAGGTTAAAAAATCTGCAGAGGTAGGTAAAAATACGGGAATTTATTTTTTCTCCAGTGGATATTATTGCAGTCTATTTATTATTATCATATTATTTAATGTTATATCTGGTTGTAAATGTCTTTGAGGTGTTTCATGGCTTTTGTAATGTATGGGCTGTCGTCGTGTAGTAGTTCAGATAGGTTGGTGGGTAAGTTCTTGTCAGTTATTAGTCTGCAGTCTGTAAGTAAGTGTTT
The DNA here is from genome assembly GCA_019009955.1 of Riptortus pedestris. Classification (NCBI taxonomy): domain Eukaryota; kingdom Metazoa; phylum Arthropoda; class Insecta; order Hemiptera; family Alydidae; genus Riptortus; species Riptortus pedestris. Next base: position 145,340,636 of record CM032230.1, read on the forward strand.
GATAGTCAGTTGTGTATTGCAGAGTGTACATAATGGTGGTTCAGTCCTAGTCATGAGTCATGTCCGTGTGTTATCCGTGAATATAAAAATATTGTTGTTGCTTATTTTCAATTTTGGTGTTTACATATTAGAACAGTATTTTCATTCAAAAAATATCATCCAAATGTTGGTGGTACGTGGGATGATCCTTGGAGCTACCTCTTTTTTGCCCTAAAGATTGGAATATGAGGAACGGAGGAATATGTTATGTCTTGGAAAAAGGTGTAAAACTAAATAGAATGTACTATTTTTATGTATTTTTTATTCAAAGAAAACTGAAAATAAAGTACAGCAAAATTATTGGTTTTACAAACAGAAAATATCATCATTATAACGAATAACATAAAATACGAAAATAACATCAATATAACGAAAATAAAAATCATAACGATTGAAGCTGCATCCTTTAAGTGCCAAATAAAAGAGGTTTTTTTTAGCACTTGAAAGTGTTTATAACTGCCAACAGCTATGTGATGGAGCTACCTCCTTTTTGCAGCAAACCCTTCAATTATGAACTGGTGAATGGCTAGTTTAGAGCTCAGCTATGTTAACCTTTATGCCTTACAAATGATTGTTTATGATTCGTTTCTTTTCATTAAAACTTGCCATACATATATTATTATTATTTATAGTATTATGATGAATATATATATATATATATATATATATATAGATAATACTATAAAATATACTATGTACTATATACTTCTATATTAGAATATAAATTATATTCCTATATAACTATAACATTAAACCCGACAGTGGTGGCACCGTGTCTGTGGGACCCATAGCTAACTTCGAATGCACACCCTTTCTAGATTGGGTAAGGTACAAGTCTGGAATCCATAGTACCTCTCGAGAAGGTGTCTTAGATAACATAGAAAGAAACAAACACTTTTGATCCTCATTGATAGGGGAGCTATTGGTTCAAGAATAAGCCCATGGGTCTCTCAGACCCGGTGCCACCATTCTGGAATGTTTGTTTTTTTTTCAAGAATTTGGTAAGGTGGCACCGGGTCTCTGGGACCCACAGATAGTTTTAGTCAGCTGTAGCTCTGGGATTCACATCTCACACTTCACAGCTCGGGGGGGGGGGACGAAATCCTGTGAATCCCACAACTTGGGGTGGAGGGGTAAGAACCTCCCCACAATTCAGTACTCGGCCAACTTACCTATTGTGTATATCTTGTAATTTCAGTTTCCTTGCAGTTTTTAGTTTTTTCAAAAGGACCGCAGCATTTTATCGTATATTCCCAAAAAAAACAAATGCGTTCTCATTCTTTCAACCTTCCATTTCGAAGGCAGCATTGATCTTTCGACCGAACAAAAAAAAAACCAGAGGCACTCACCTTCTATAACATGACTAAAGGAGGGGTTTGATGTTGTTAATGAAATGTGTGCCACTTATAAATACTGCTCGAAATGCAAGAAGATGACCGATGTTGATATTTTATAGCCTCATGAATGTGGCGGGTATCAATGCATACATCATTTATAAAAGTAATGAAAAGTATGACGATAAATTTGAAAGGAGGTTTTTTTTGAAAGAGTTGGGAAAGCAGCTGTGTGAAGATCATCTTGCCGACGGGCGCACAGCATCCACGTGCCGCGCGAAATCCGAATGGCTATCTGTTAAAATATTGAACATCACCACAAGAATCAGAACAGTGATCCACCGGCCCTAGGGAAAAGAGGAAGATGCAAGGATTGTACTGGTGCTGATCGAAAATCCCGATACTACTGTCGCGTGTGTTCAGGGTATTTGTGTCTTGAACACTCACTTATTGTATGCTCACACTGTTTCCAAAATAATGAGTGACATATAGTATATTTTTGATAATTTTTATAGCCTAAATTATGATGATTATGTTTCCTATAACGCTTATTTACTTTGTTTTTCTTTTTAAATTTAATTGTATATGTATTACTTGTAAATTAAATATTTTCTTACAGATATTGCATTTATTACCTTGCTCTATCATGGTAGATTAATACTTATGCAGTGAAAATTTTTGTAAGAAAAATCTAGGCCCAATAATAGAAGTTTAGGGTTCCGGTTCTCAGACCCGGTGCCACCCTAAGGACTGTTCTAAGGGTGCCACAGCTGCCGGTTTAACCCTAGGGAACGCGCAATCAAAAAATTACTTTGGAACGCGCAATCGACCTCAGAGTTCTTTCATGAATTTCACGACGAAACATAATATTTTGAATTTGTTTTTGGTTAAGAAACTCCAAGACAATTGAACTGATAAGTATGAAATTTTGTTGACTTGGTTTTCCTCTGTTTTTTTACTGATTTCAGAGCGTGAGAGGGCATCAGGATCCGCTGTAGCCACTAGAGATTCGTTGGATTTAACCATAATTTCTTGCATTTCTCGTGATGATTGATCTCTCATTCTTGAGGAGAGGCTTTTTATTTGTAGCTGAAGAAGATACGGGATACCTTTCGGGTTTACTGAGCGTCGATCTAGATGTTCCTTCACCAGATATTTACCGAGTTTCTTCAAAAATAGCCGATGTCTTACAGTTTTCACATTGTTGCCAGCGAGAATAACCTGGGCATTAATTCCAGCCATATTGAGGATGGAATAAAATATTACCATAGGCCATCGCCTAGTGATACGGTTGACGCTATAGGTTTCGCACATTTCATCATTTTTGTCCACTCCCCCTTTGTGTTTGTTGTAATAGGTGATTATCTCGGGTTTCTTCTTATCTCCTGTAGAAATGTCAATAGCATCGTCGTTATGCGTCGTAGAAATGAGTAAGACATTTTTCTTTAGTTTCGGAACATAAGACACCAATGTAGCTTTTTGGCGAAAGCCTCTAAAGGCGTTCTTGATTCTCGCGCAGCACCCCTAACTACTCCGACATCAGCACTTAACATGTTTTGCTTCTCTCTTTTCAGGCGCAAAGGGTTTTTTCCATCTCCAAAAGTCAATAATTTTCTGTTTTTTCCTCCTATATGCGGCAAAAGTAAGACTTACGGCGGCGCGCGCAACTGACCCTCCAGGTCTTTCTTGACGTCAGCTGTGCAGTGGACCGGTAGGAGGGGTTAAACGGTAACCAGGAGGACCTCACAGAGCGCGCGTTCCGTAGGGTTAAGGAAAAGTTTAGATCTAAGAGCAAAAAAGTACTAATATGTAATTGATCATGAAACAAAAAAATAGGAACCAGCGAATAGAAATGGTTAACAAATAGATAATATTAAAATAATAAGTAAGACCTATCATGTTATATATAGTTGATTATTTTAATAATGTTGATTCATGATTACGATTGATGTTGTCCTCGATATTTTGAACACTGAGGATGGATTGAAAGAATATTTTTTTTTTTTATATTGTTGAAGACGCTGAAGTCACTAGATAAGCAGGTATAATTCCTAATCATAGACTGGGTAAAGCAAAAATATTGTGCATAGTCCTTACAAATAAAAGTACCATCATCATCCCGCATTCAATTAATTCTCCCAGTGAACCTGAGTACCTTAGCAAGAATATATATATATATATATATATATATATATATATATATATATATAGAGAGAGAACTGAAGTCACATAGAGAACAAAAACGCACGGCCACCAGGTGTCATCAAATGCACAAGGATAGGAACACGATGTTTTTATGAAAATTTCATTCCATGATACTTATATTTCTCCACAGGGCCAAAAGATAAATGATTCTAGGTGAGAACAAATATTAATTTTGGTAAAATGGAGGTTTTCTAGCGAAGATAATACCTAGTGCTTATTGTGGCTCAAACATTGAGGTGATGTTAAAACAAGTGAAAAAAAACAGGGAGTGAAACGAAAGATCGGAGAAAGACACAAAAGACAGATTACTCGCCGAGAAAGGCCTTCATTCAATTATGAAGGAGGGAATCCCTCGAGGTCTGGACGTTCCTTCTGGATGAAATACACACATCCACCTCTCTCTTTCTCTCTCTCTCTTCATTCTCTCTCTTTCTGTGTTATTTGGGGAAAAAATTCCGTGTGGATTTCATTAGACTGGGCTTAGGATGTAGGATTGGATGAGGATACTCCAGCCTATTCGTCTCGATGAGATCCCAGGGTTGCAGTCACTACCCCCCACCCCATTCTCTCTCTCTCTCTCACTCTCTCTCTCTCTTTCTCTCTTTCTCTCTCTCTCTCTCTTTTTCTCCCTCTCTCTCTCACTCACTCACTCACTCTCTCTCCCCTCAACTACTTCTCTAATATATTTCTCACTCGCCTTATGGACTTGCTTATTGGCACAACTAAACCAACACAAATATTAGCCCTTTACCAAGGACTACACTTTATTCTAGATTACAACCATGTGATTAAATTGGAAGGGATGAGGTAGGTGCACATAAAATTACCTTGAATTTAATTTACATTAAACCTATAAAATTAAAAGTACTAATTGTCTCGTTTTCGTCGTTTTGTCTCGATTAGTTTGAGTTCAGTATGGGAACAAAAAGATTCTATTTACCTTAAAATTCAACAAATCGTGTATTAATGTCATGTAACAGGTGAACGATATATTTTTTGAAGCTGTACTAGGGCAAGGATGCTGGAATTGTAGCTGCAGTTATTTCAGATTTTCTTTAAGGGAAATAAGATTGTAGATAAGATGGAATTTTCAAAAAATGTATTAATTATCTGTTGCTCTTACTAAGGAGACGACAAAAATTGTGCCTCTTCAAAATTGTGTGTATATATATATATATATCAAATATCGTTCTGCCCTGTTTAGTGTTCCTTCTTCCTCTCTGCAAGTCGCCAAAGCCCTGGCATTTACTATACACGTGAGATATTCATTGTTTAATTATAGAAAATTAATTTATACCTTACAGATGTTTTTCATGTTCAAATTGTGTACGTTTTTATTTATGTTTCATATGATTTTAACAATATTTTTAATTAATTAAATTATAATGAATTAGTTTTATTTGATTGAATTCGATCTTAATATTTTTAAACTAGGGCAATTTGTGAGACTCATTTAATTTGAATTTAGGTTAAAACATTTAAAATGCATTTATTCGATACATTGTGCACTTATACATATTTTTTTTAATTTTGTTAGCGCCTGATGATAGCACGTTAGTGCCGAAAGGCTTCAGCTTTAATGAACAAATTGGTTGGAAGACTGTTTCCCAGATCTGCACCCCCACATCTTGCAACTTAAGAATTATAGTTCGATCTCCAGTTATAAATAAAATATTTAAATATCGAATTGTGTAGCCATAATAAAAAAAAAAAACCATCAAGCCAAGGCTGCGTTAACTAAGTAGATTTCCTATGTGAGTATTGGCATTTATTTCATAACGTAAAAGTTCAATGAGTTCGATATTTGTTATTTAGGCTTCAAATAAAGTGCTTCATAATATAACAGCTTAATGGTAATATGACATGAGTAGGAGTGGGGCTTTAGTTAAGGCCGAAAACAAAATAGTCCGTCACGCAGGACTAAATTAAGTAGATTTCCCACGTAAAGTTATACAATAGAGAAATCTCCATACGAACACCGAACAGGAAACGGCCGAACTATCTTTCGGCGGGAACGAATTGAGGTGTCCACAGCTCATCCGTTACACTTAATAAAAATGCAAATATCTCGGTAAATATTCAAAATAATGAATAAGTGTATATATCAATATTTATAGTAAATGTAATTTTCAATAAGATGTTTTCAATACAATTTTTCGATCCGACGTATAGTAACGGAGATATTTCGAATTTTCGAAATCCCCCTGCTCTAAACCCCTCCCTCTCACTGGTCCGATTTCAGCTTTTAACGAACTTCATCATTCTTTTTACATAAAACGTTTAAATACAAAAAATTGCATGTGAACAGACATATATATATATATATATATATATATATATATATATATATATAGTTTTGAACGGACCTCATTTTCATCATCTTATGGGTAGGGTCGATGGACATTTGAAGACATTTTTCGGAAATCGCTCAATAGCTGATTCCTCTTAGGGGAAATCTGCTAAAATGCAAATATATTGGTTAATAATCAAGGTAGAGAAAAACATACCTAACAACATTTACAGAACATAACATGTTTAATAAGATTGGTTCCATAAGAATATTCCATCCGACGATTATTAACAGAGGTATTAAGAATTTTCGATTCCCCCCCTCTAAACTACCCTTCCCACTAGCGGATTTTAGCCATTAACAAACTCGATCTATAGTTTTACATAAACATTTAAATATCGAATTTGGTAAAGATCAAACAGCCCGCTAGAGCGTTATCAGACGAACTGATGAACTTTTGAGGAACTTTTTCAAAAATCGCGTCTTGAGTTCAACCTCAGTAGCTGATTTCCTTTATAGGAAATTGATAATATTGCGACCTCTAGAGAGATTTCTAAATCGTATACGATCACAATAGCCTATTTCCCCTTGTGGGAATCAGATGACACAGAACGGCAACTCACGAAAAAAATCGGTACTCCGATTGTACCAGATTGTTCGCCATTACTTTTCTTGTTTTACAATAGACAATCAGTAAATGAACGCCATCCATCATGTTTGACAAGATACAAGACTAATTGAGGCCAAACATACAGGATTAGGAAAGCCGAAAGTTTAAGTGGATGCTGGAGTACAGACTTACATAAACATAGAAAGGAGTCGGTGAAAGGGAAAACCATTGGTTTATGTCCGCTTGCTTAATTATTTTTGGTTTAGTGTTCATTTGGACATATTTCTCCTAATTAAGGAAAGTATTTCTTATCAATAATTTATGTCTGTTGTGTGAGATTCTTGGGCTAAGGCTTTCCACACGCTACTTACATGCAATTGCCAGAATGAGATACGTATTGTGTTAAATTCCTAATTTAAAATCATATTTTACCGCGAATATTTACCTTTTTTGGCGGGAACGTCAATCGTAGAATCCTGTAGGACAGGTTGTTTGTGCAAGTTGACGTCAACGTCCAGTTCTTGCTTGAAGAACAGTTGAATACCGTCGGCTATTTACTAACCTTTTTATCAAATTCCATTAAATGTAGATCAATCCTACCAAGGAAATGACGAAAATGAGGTACGTTCAAGATTTTATATATATATATATATATATATATATATATATATATATATATATAATATCACTTTCTCGCATAACATTTGCTTAGTTATGGCGTGGCAGACTCTACATTTAATACGGTTCGTGTGACCATCATAATCCCTTCTTCCCGGTCCTTTCTTATGCCCATCAGAATGAATAGGAGTCCTATTCCTTGACAGTTACATAGTCGTTGTGATGTAAGAGTCCTTCTACAACGAAGAAACTCAGTTCTGATGATTGGTTCATCATTATGCAGATAGATGGCCTCATAATATCTTGATGAGGATGAAAGAGTTTCTACCACGCAACCATGTTCTTTCTGGTGATTGGCCCATCACTATGCGGGCAGTCGGCCTCAAAGTATCTTGTTGATGATGGAAGGGCTTATACTACGTCACCTATTTCCTGCTGATTTCTTGATCACAATGCAGTCAGATGGCCTCATAGTATCTTGAGGAGAATGAGTGAGCGCCTGATATTCCACCCATTTTCTGATTTGACGGTTTCTTAGTAAATGATGAGGGCGAGGGAGCATGTTCTGATGATTGGTTCATCACTAGGCAAACAGATGGCCTTGTAGTAACTTTATGAAGATGAGAGATCTACTACGATATCAATTTTCTGATGATTGGTTCATCACTGTGCAGACAGATGGCCTTGTAGCTTGAGGAGGATGAGAGATCTTCTACTACGATAACCATGCTCTGATGATTGGTTCATCAGTATACAGATAGATGGCCTCATAGTATCTTGACAAGGATTAGAGACCTTCTACTACGCTATCCATGTTCTGATGATTGGTTCAACAGTATGCAGACAGATGACCTTGTAGTATCTTGATGAGGATGAGAGATGTACTACTACGATACACATTCTACTACGCCACCCATGTTCTGATGATTGGTTTATTTGTATGCATATAGATAGCCTCACAGTATCATGATGAGGATGAAAAGGCTTCTATTACACCAACAATATTCTCATGATTGGTTCATCATTACGCAGATAGATGACCTCATAGTACCTTGATAAGGATTAGAGACCTTCTACTACGCCACCCATGTTCTGATGATTGGTTTATTTGTATGCATATAGATAGCCTCACAGTATCATGATGAGGATGAAAAGGCTTCTATTACACCAACAATATTCTCATGATTGGTTCATCTCTATGCAGACAGATGTTCTCATAGTATCTTGATAAGGATTAGAGACCTTCTTCTTCGCCACCCATGTTCTGTTGATTGATTTATGTGTATGCATATAGATAGCCTCAGAGTACCATGATGAGGATGAAAAGGCTTCTATTACACCAACAATATTCTCATGATTGGTTCATCTCTATGCAGACAGATGTACCAATAGTATTTAAAAAAGAATGAATCCTGGTAGCTAAGCAATCCAAAGGTAAAGTATGCAGATTTACCCAATACACAGGAAAGGAAGAAGAAATATAAGATATATCATCCATATACTATATAACAGAAATAATACCCACTAATCATATATGATACATTTAATTAATAAATACGTAATATTAATTTCCCGATAGGAGCAAGTGAAAGTTAGTCATCGTCAGGTAATCTGCCAGGGGATAAGGGTTGTTTGACTAATGACACACATCACTTTCACCCCCGACTACAATAGCTCACACAAATGTGTCTGCATAAGAATGCAATCATAGATTATCTTTTTGTTAAAGGATCATTTGCTGAGCTACAGCTAGAACAGCAGGAAGTCATGTCAGCCGTCAATGCTTCTGTATTATACACTAGTATTATACCATACTATTATAAACTATTAGTATTTTTTTTTCTAGTAGCTACCTTAATTAGTACTATTACTTGTGCTACACATTAACTAGGCATCGTAGCTACTTACTCATGACATTCTCAAGCTCTTCCTTATGTATTTTCTTCACAAAATTTATATATATATATATATATATATATATATATATATATATATATATATATATATATAATATATATATATATATATACATATATATATATTATATATATATATATATATATATATATATATATATTATATATATATACACACTCAACCGCAAAAAAAAACCGGACACTTAGATTTTACTTAGGTTTTATAATTTTGTTAAATACTTAATATATATGTATATTAATCTTTTTTAATTAAAATAATTGGTTAATCTATAGGTTATTTAAACAAAATCTGCCAAAAGTGAATAATTTTTATTGATTATTTACAAAAAAATATAAAATAAAAAATAATGCTAAATCAACACATTTAAAAAAAAAAAATAATTTTTATTACAGTGAATGGTAGACTTCGCTTCCCAAGCGTTTCGGCAATGTAACGTAAGCTCCGGCCTTCCATCTAAGTTAGAAAGACCCATTATTCTAGACCGAAATAAAAATAAAACATTAATTAAAGAAAATGCTTGGTTAATAATTAAAGATGTTTAAAATGTGCAAAAAACTATTTTACATTCTCTGTAATAACTAGAATACCCACATAAACAAACACATTGTTGAAAGTTAGCTTTTAATACGACAAATATGAAGTGTCTGGTTTTTTTTTTGCGGTTGATTGTATATATATATATATATATATATATATATATATATATAAGGGAAAAAAATTTAAAACTGAAATAAAACGCCTAAAAGACAATTGGCATGATGAGGAATATCATCTATTTTATAAATGCAATAAAGATTTAAAGAAATATGCTGAACATGTGTATAACTTTGTGAATTATTTATAACTCCACTACCGTTTATATAATAATTGAATTCATCGTTGAAACGTACATTTGTTATTCTTTCTCTTTCTGTTATAAATAATTTTATTTTATAATAATTTATTCATTGTATTAAAAAAAAAAAAAAATATTAATGTCAAATATCAAATACATGTTATAAACTTCCTTCCTGTAGGGTTATTTCAGGAAGTATGTAATATATATATATATTTATATATATATATATATATATATACACACACACACACACACGCATATATTAGCTAAGGTACTGGCGTTGCTCTGTAAATCATAATATTAAAATTAGTTGTTATGTTAGGCTTACTTATGCAAAATATATGTTTTTTTATATTTCCTGTCACCTGTGTAAGTACCTTTCTTTCAGAAAGTCATGGACCATAAAATTCATAATCGTAGATAGTATTCCATGCGAAAAATGGTCGTTAATAAATAATAATGTTAGTATTCCATATTCCGAACCACTAAGAATTAATGTTTCTTTCCTCAAAAGCGGTCCAAATCACTGCAATGGTAGCTATTGCATTTACATTATATCCATTATTAGAAATACCCTTCTACTGTATGTCTAGAAAGTAAGCATCTCTGTCTGGAATGTAACCTCTGGAAAGTTGTCTGGCAGACTGACTTTGTGATGTCACTGAGCATCGAATTCTGGGGATTATTTATTTATTTATTTGGAGCTTCGCAGCTGTGGCGATGTTGGTCTGGGAAAAAACTGTATAAAATTAAAAAACACAACATAAAAACAAAAATAAAACGAAACGAAACAAAATTAATTTAAACGAAACATAAAACAATATAACAGAATTGTAACATGAAACATAGAATAGTAACACAAAACAGAAATGGAACAGAAAACAGAAACAGACAAACAGAACTGAAACGAAAAACAGGACTGTAATGGATCACAATACCAAATGGAAAAACAAAACACAGAAAGGGGAAATCAAAAACAAAATGGAAAACAAAAACCAGAAATGGAACACAAAAACAATATGGAAAAACAAAAAACATAAATGGGAACACAAAAACCAGAAATGAAACACAGAAAAACAAAGACAGAAATGGAACATAAAAACAACATACAGAAATGGAACACAAAACCAAAATGCGAAACAAAAACAGAAATGTAACACAAAAACAGAAATAGAACAAAAATAGAAATGGAACACAAAAAATAGAAATAGAACAAAAATAGAAATGGAACACAAAACAGAAATAGAAAACAAAATTGGTAACTCAAATAATAGAAATTTGAACAATAAAATTGAAATCGATCAATAATAGAAAGCAAATACAACAAATTGACAAACAAAATATAGAATCCAAAAGAATTTAAAAAAAAAACTAAAAAGTGAGAATTGAAAAAATAAACTTGGATAATAGGAAATAAAAAAAAATATTAAACAAAATATAATAAAATATATAAATTGTTGAATAAAATGGGGAAAAAAAAAAACAGAAATGGAACACAAAAACAAAATGGAAAACAAAAACCAGAAATGAAACACAGAAACAAAGACAGAAATGGAACATAAAAACAAAATACAGAAATGGAACACAAAAATATAAATAAAACAGAAACAGAAATGGAACACAAAAATAGAATTAAAACAGAAACAGAAATGGAACACAATACCAAAATGGGAAATAAAAACGGAAATGGAACACAAAATAAAAATAGAACAAAAACAGAAATGGAACACAAAACCAAAATGGGAAATAAAAACAGAAATGGAACACAAAATAGAAATAGAACAAAAACAGAAATATTAAAAAAAATATAAAAAATTTTATAAATTTTTTAATAAAATTGGAAAAAAAAAAAAAAAAAAAAAAAAAAAACTTCTCCCTTATTCAAACTCGTGTATCAGCGGAGTTACATACTCAATGTGAGTTACTGACAACGTAAGTCATGAATTGCATTAACTGACGGACAATGGATACAGAGGTAAGACATATTTCCTAGTTGTAGCTCGTTCAAGATCGCATGGTTAGCGATTATGAGCAATAGAATGGAAGCAGTGGCAGCTGAATATGTGTACTGCTCTCATTGCTCTGAGCGGAGTCATTGTCAGGGACAGTGTCCAAACAACGCGGCGCACACTGGAGCGATCCTTCAGTACTGTTGGACATTGGGGGAAAAATAAAAGTTTTAATTTGGGATTTTGATTGTATTGTTAGTACCACATAAACCCTTTTCAATTGAGCAGATTGATTTTTAGCCATATTACTGCAATGGTTTTAGCAGATTTCCCTTAAGGGAAATCAGCTATTGAGGTCGTACTCATGACGCGATTTTCGAAAAATTTCTCAAATGTCCATCGATTTTACCCAGAAGATGACGAAAATGAGGTCCGTTCAAAACTATATATATATATATATATATATAATATATATATATATATATAATATTTGTCTGTTAACACACTCTAGCGGTCGCAATTTTTGTTAGTCGTCACCAAACTCGGTATTTAGTCGTTTCATGTAAAAAAGAAGATCAAGTTCGTTAACGGCTGAAATCGGACCAGTGGGAGGGGGGGTTTAAAGGGAGAATATTCGAAAATTCGAAATATCTCCGTTATTATACATCGGATCGAAATACTGTATAGAACCAATCTTATTGCAAATAAAATTTACTATAAATATTGTTATATACACTTATTCTCTATCTTGAATATTAACCGAGATATTTGCATTTTGTAATCTGCGTGTGGTTCACCTGTAGGCTATGTTCGGACTTTCCGCCGAGAGCTCTGGTGGCCATTTCCATAAACTATTCGTCCCTCGTGAATAGGTTTTAGAGGTAAGGTTAACTGTTTTTTGGGGCTAAAAACTACAGGGTTATTACGCCCTAAATAATGTTTTAGGTTTAGAGGTTTCCTACTACTACAGTTGTTATTCGGCAGATTTCTCTATTGTAAAACTTCACGTGGGAAATCTGCTTAGTTTACGCAGCCCCTGCGTGACGGACTTTTTACATAATGCCTGGTTATAATAGCTATGTTAAAAATTCGTCGTGAACTCTTATTTCATTTTATAAATTATTGTTGCTTCCAGTACACATTAAGGGTATTATAACAAATCAAAAACTGGAACAAAAGGTTTTTAAAATTCCTCTAATTTTTTTTTTTTTACATCGAGTTGAAAATTAATTTTATTTAATTGAATTCGCAAATCGCTTGTATTTGCTTGAAAAAATACCACTTGGCATGCTTTTAGGAGTATATTGTCTTTTTTACAACGTCTTCAGATCTTGCCTAAACTTGCCTATTCATTAAATATTTTTCTTTTAGTGCGGAAGACGTATTATACCTCTCGCGGACATTTCCAAACAACGTACGGTGTATCGAATTTAAGGCCAACAAATAACACCTATAGCGATCGATTCTAAACAATATCTTCGGAAGTAAAAGAACTACTAATTGAAAAATAAAAAAAAAAAAAAACATTTGAAATTTTAGAAATGTTAGATATTCTTCCAAATTCTTATTATTAAATTAAATACATCGATTTTTTTTTTTAAATTTTTATTCTAGATATATTTTCGTTTACAATGCTAGTATTGCGTTTGTGAACTTCAATTTATTAAAAAAATAAAAATTTATAAAACATATGTTGATATTATGTGTCTAAAAATCATAATTCTCTACTTAGTAAGCGATACATAATCTATATGTACACATTTAAAATTCATCCTACCGATATATCGCATCTGGCAAAATTGCTGATGAGGTAGTTCAATAGTGTATTCGATGTGCTTTAAAATGACACCAGAATCAATATTCTAGGACCAGTAGAAACGGAGATATTAATGAATGTCTGGCTTACCCTATCACTCGCTCCAGTGTGCGGCGCCTCCGAAAATGCGTTAACTGTGTTAGATTTGGCAAAAATAGTGATCATGTGGCAACTGACAGGAACGGCGACTCCTATAGAAGAGCCGTTTTGCGCAATATAGATAATACCAATTATGGATAATCGAGGGTTGATGATAGCGCAGCACCATTTGAAGAGATCTGCCGCGGCCACAGCTGAGATTAGAGTCGAAATTTATTTGTAAATTATATGTATAGTTTTATGTGAGTTTAGGTTAGTATTTAGGCTATAGGTATGTAGGCTAGTTAGTTAGGCTCTTGCTGCCACTTCTTTGAACAGAGGCAAAGGAGTCGCAGCTGCGGGTTCCCCTAGGACTTTTCGGAATTAAACTAAATCTCCCAAATGTTGCACTTTTATGCTTAGCCGTGCTCGGTGAGTTAGGCTAAGTTACCTGGCCCAATTTATCTATTCAAAATTTTATATCTCTTATTAAATGGAGACCGCTGGTATGGGGAAACCCAAAGCAGGGGCAGAGGTGGGGGAAAAAGTGGCAGGGACCAGATGTTTCGGTAACCAGTAGAAGGAAATATTAATCTGAAATGGATTGAGACAAGTTGACAAATCAAAATTCATCGTGACTGGGTCAAGAAGAGGCTAAGGTGGGCAGCCCAACATAACAAAAGAGCATCCGATAATGAAGAAACCTAAATTTTCAAATATATGAATGATTATTCATTACTGCAATGTTGACTATATGCTGCACAGGAATTTTATTCAGTTAATACAGACTATTATGAATTGCGTATGTACTTTAACAATGCTTTTCTTTCTTTACTCTACAAACTATTGAAATTTTCTAATTTGATATTTTATTTGTCACTTATATTATCATCTAATTTTTAGTAGGTATCCCTCAAGGGAAATCTCTTATTGAGTTTGTACTTGCGACGCTATTTTCGAAGAAATGTTTAAAATGTCCAAGACGAAAATGAGGTCCGTCCAAAATTGAATATATATATTCTTGTCTGTCCCACTCCAGCGGTCGCAAATTGTGTTGGATCGTTACAAACTCGATATATATATATATATATCTATATATATATATATATATATATATATATATGTGTGTGTGTATGTGTGTGTGTGTGTGTGTGTGTGTTTCTTGCAACACTAAATGTCATGTTAGTTTATTGCTGTAATCGGATAAGAATTACTATGGAGAGGTGGTTTAAAGACGGGGGGGTTGGATTTCGAAAATTTAAATTATCCGGTATTACATACAGGATCGATAACTTGTATACAGTCTATAAATGATTTCTATTCATTTATTCTGTATTTTGAATATAAACCTATATACTTGCATTTCTTAATTTTTGGCCTTTACTAAACACTCACAATCATGACAAGCAATATTTGCTATATCATTTATTTATTAATGTCCAATTTTTGCAACTTAGGCTAATTGGGACGAGTTATCTACTGGTCACCACCCTTTTCTAGCCAGGGTGGGGTTTTACTATGTTATTTAATGAATTCCGTCACTAAATAATTTCCTTTGCCCAGGCAAGAATCGAACTCGCCACTCAAGTTTTACCATGTGAGATTAACGCTCTAGAGGTCGCAATTTTTGTTTGATCGTTACCAAACTCGATATTTAAACGTTTTATGTGAAAAGACAGATCAAGTTCGTTAATGGCTGAATTCGGACCAGTGGTATGGGGGGGCTTTAAAGGGGGGATTTTCGAAAATTCGGATCAAAATTTTTCCATACCTCGGATCAAACATTTGTATAGAACAAATCGTATTGCAAATTAAATTTAATACAAATATTGTTCTATACATTAATTCTCTATCTGGAATATTAACTGATATATTCGTATTTTTATGAAATGTGGGCACATAACGGGCGAGTGAGTTTCCCGCCAAAAGCTAGTTCGGCCAATTCCGTAACTGTTCGGCTCTCGTATGGAGATTTCTCTATTGTATAACTTCACGTGGGAAATCTGCTTAGTTTACGCAGCCTCTGCGTGACGGACATTTAGCAGATTTTCCTGAAGGGAAATCTGCTATTGAGGTCGTACTCAAATTTCTTCAAATATCTATCGCTCCTACCTAGGAGATGACAAAAATGAGGTCCGTTCAAAATTATATATATATATATAATATATATATATATATATATATATATATATATAATATATATATACATTTGTCTGTTAACACTCTAGCGGTCGCAATTTTTGTTTAAACACAACCACACTCAGTATTTAATCGGTGTATGGAAAAAGGAAAATCAAGGTCGTAAACGGCTGAAATCGGGCGGCATTTGGGAGGGGGAGTTTAAAGGGGGGGATTTTTCGGAAATTCGAAATATCTCCGTTACTATCCGTAGGATCGAAAAAGTGTATAGAATCAATCTTATTGCATTGCACATTTATTCTGTATCTTGAATATTAACCAAGATATTTGCATTTGTATTAAGTGTAACGGGCGAGCTATGGTTCCTGCCGAAAGCTAGTTCGGCCTTTTCCGTAACTAATCAACACTCGTTTGGAGATTTCTTTATTGTAAAACTTCACGTGGGAAATCTGCTTAGTTTACGCAGCCTCTGCGTGACGGACTTCTTTTTCGTTCCCCACCCATTTCCACTCATCGGTGATTCTTATTGAAAAAGGGGATGCATGATGAGACAAGATCACACGTTTGTATACCAGATGATGGGAAATCTGCCAACTTCACGCAGCCCCTTCGTGACGGACTTTTTAAAATGTTTTACACTCAGCTATCCTAACTAATTATCGAGCAGAGGAATTTCATTAATAAAGTCAAAATTAATTATAATCTTATAAAATGTAGGCCAATTTACTCTCTACTTCATTAAAATACTTAGGATGATAAGATTACAGTTGATTATAGCAGGGCTGTAATCCAGTCCGGTAAAATTAATTATTCATAAAGTGAAATTAAATTAAAGTGGAGATGTAAAAGAAAATATTAAATTATTTTTATAACAATTTTAAAAAAAAAAAAAAAAAAAAAAGTTTGCTAAATGTTAGACTATGTTGATAGTCGTAGGGTTGGGGGGTGGCTAGCTGATATTCTTTAATTCCCAAGCCAGGAGTAGAATAAACATGGCGGCAAGATATGACAGCGTTTCTCTCTTTCTTCTTCCGCAATTGTTGGAATATATTATTCGTGCACTGTTTACTTTTCATCTAACACACGACTTTAGCTATATTCCCTTTCTCGTTCCCTGTTAGCGTTTCCTTTTCCTCCGCTTATATTTAGAGATCAAACATTTGCTCGAAAGTTATTCGAGTAGCCCGTAGTATCCTTCTTCACAAAAGACCTCTTGTCAAAAAAAAAAAAACTATTAACTTGTTAGTACGAGGAATTTCAAATGTAATAAGACAAATAGTGCCTGACTAAATGGAAACCCGAATTTTTTTTTTTTGTGAGCTGGGTTGGAAGCATTAAAATATATATATTATAAATATATGTTCATCTGAAAAAAAAAAAATACATTGAAATTCTGCCAAGTATTTCATTTCAAACGCACTAAAAAAAAGTCCGTCAGGGCAAGGGGCTGGGTAAACTAAGCAGATTTCCCACGTGAAGTTTTACAATAGAGAAATTTCACAAGAGTCGAGAAAGTGAAGGAAACGGCCGAACTAGCTTTTGGCGGGAAAGTAACTCTTGTCCGTTAGGCGCTCCGATTTAATAAAAATTCAAATATCTCGGTTAATATTCAAGATAGTGGAAAAATGTATATGACAATATTTATAGAAAATTTAATTTGCCATAAGATTGGTTCCGTACAATGTTTCAATCGACGTATAGTAACGGAGATATTTCGAATTTTCGAAAATCCTCCCCTCTAAACCCCCCTCCCACTTGTCCGATTTTAGCCGTTAACGAACGTTTTTACATAAATGACTAAATATCGAGTTTTGGTAACGATTGAACAAAAATTGCGACCACTAGAGCGGTAACAGACATATATATATATATATATAATGAAAATTGTAACCTTTGTCTGTACATTGATTTTTTTTGCGAAATTCTACGATAATTTTTCGTTTCACATGTCATAGACACCATAACTGCATTTTGTTTCTTTCGTGTATGTTTGTTTGTTTGTTTGTTACCTTTTCACGCATAAACGGCCTAAACCGAATTTTATGAAACTTGGTATGTTTATTACTACTAACCCAACTTAGACATTAGGCTATGTTAATATTCTCTGAGACGAACAGGAGTGGGGGTTATAAAGGAGGCCTTAAATTAAAAATAGCGATATTTCGTTTCCTATTGCATTTTCGGCAATTACGCAAATAACAAAAGTTGTTTAATTTGTTATTTAGAGTAACTTTTGCTATCTACACTTTTGTCGTATACCTGAGTATAAAGGCGTTATACGCTAAAAATGATAGCGGAAGTCAACAATTTTATTTGGGACAAAAGACTCAACAGAACTAAACCAAACTAGGTATATGAATTAGCACTAACGTCTTCCTTATAATAAGCCATACTAACATTTCTAGGGATGGGCAGGAGTGGGGGTTATAAGGGAGGCCTGAAATTAAAAATAGTGATATTTTGTTTCCTATTGGGGTTTTGGCAAATATGCACATTACAAAGTTGTTTATTTTATTATTTAGTGAAATTTTGCTCAACAATTCTTTTCAATATGAACTACCAGGTACAACATCGGGAAAAAATTAATTCTAAATGTATGTTAATATTTTGTCCTTATAATTCAAATCTATGCATAATGCACAGGAAACGGGAAATATGACAATATGGAAAACAGTGAAGTCTTACATAAAAAAATAAATTTTATTATTAACAAATCCACAGAAATGACGGGTATTTAAACTAAACACTGGGACGGGTAAATGTCAAAATATTGTGCAAAGTAAAGCCTTGCAAAAAAAAATACCCTCAAGGGAAATCTGCTAAAATGAAGTGCCATTATTAACAACATTCCTAATATAATTGAATTATGCTATGGAATATCCCCAGGAATTTCTGGCAGTAATTGGCATTTTCAGTATTTTGATGGGAATTCTCTGATACTCTTACAAGATTAAACCTAAAGTATTAAAATATATTGGTTGAGACAAGCTAGTCTTGCTTTCAGACGAATGGTATAATGTCTCGTTATATGTCATATGTGACTAAAAGGGGGTTGCGTAAGAAAAAGTAAAATAAGAAATTCTTCTTATAAACCTTTCACATCCAATATTCAATGTTCTTCAGCTTTTCATTCCGAGTATCGCCAAAATGAAACTTTCCACAGAACAGGACGAGGTTGTGTATATATGCACAGTAGCTACTGAGAATTGATTCATTTTTTGTTCTCTTCCCGTGTAAACTCCATTCGGTTTTGCAGGTTTATGGTATTCGATCTACACGTTACTATCAGTGGTTGAATTCCAATTTTAGCAGACTTCCCTTAAGAGAGATCAGCTACTGAGATAGTACTCATGGTGCGGTTATCGAAATTTTTCTTCAAACGTCCATCGATCCTAAACACGATATTTAATCGTTTAAGTAAAAAGAAAGATGAAGTTCGTAAACCCTCAGTTAGGCGCGTGGCTACGGGTGTAGCCATGATAAAGTTTAAATGTTCGTAGCAAGAGCATACATGGGCTGGGAGCTTTTGGCGAACTAATACATTCCTAGGCAGGATATGTCTGTGTGACATATGACCCTGCTTACAGCAGATCTTTAATTCCAATGTGTTACCGGTGTAGCCAACGCGTCCAACGGTGTGCCCAGCTACGAGAATTGGCAATTTCAGTTTAACGTTTTGTTTTGTTGTTTTTGCAAAGTTATCATAGCAAATAAAGTTAAGATGGCTTTTCCCTCGAGCCAACACAGTTCTGTGAAACACACCAATGATCCAGATATTCTTTCTCCATGGTTGCGAGAAGTTTCATCGGGTGAGGAGTCTGAGGTGGAAGATCTGCCGACAAACTCGAAGCAATGAGCGAAGGAACTCTTGAATTCGCCAGAAGAACATACCCAACCCATTATAATCCCTAAAGAAACTATAAGAAGATGCAACTTCTGTGAAAACATCCAGAAACATGTGTGCAAAATGTAAAAAAAAATTATATGTACATATCATATGTGGCAAATTTGTCCTGGCTGTTCATAAAAGCGGCTGTGTATGTGTTTACTATATTTTGTACATAGTATTTTATTTTACATTAATAAGTTTTAATAAAATAAAGTCCCATTACGTTTTTTTGCTTATAGAAAATATATAGAATGTGTTCTCATTAAAAAAAAATATATATATATATATATATATATATATATTATTCACTAAAAAAAACCTGATTTCGATTTGTTCACCGTTATAATTTGCTTAAAAATTGTATACATTTAATTGTTTTATAATAAATATGCATTACATTTGATTTTTTTCTTATTTAAATCATTTTTAAGTAATGGCTACACCTGTAGCCAACGCGCCCAAGTGTGTCATTAACTAGGACGCGCCTGTCGGAGGGCTAATTACTGAAATCCAACCAGTAGAAGGAGGGAGAGGGGGGGGGGGTTTGAGGGCAGGAATTTCGAAAGTCCTTAGATCTTTATTGTACGTCGGATCGAAAAATTTTTAGAACCAATCATCTTGCAAATGTAATGTTCTATAAATGTTGTTTGTACATATTTTCAATGTCTTCATTACTGACCAAGATATATGCATTTTTCTGTTTTCGTCTTTCAGAAAACCCCCACTCCTACTCATGTCATATTAACAATAAGCAGTTATATTATGACGAACTTTCTTTGTAGTCTAAATGCCAAATATTTTTCTCACTGAAATTTTACTTTTTGCGATTCATGTAAATTCGTGGCACAAAAGGGAAATCGGCTTAGTTTATGCAGCCTCTGCTTAACGGACTTTTTCGTGTATAACGCCTCATTCGGGTAGAACTTGTGAAATCGCACTGCTCGCCAGTCAATACGTTATATTTGTATTAATGATCTTAATCTCTAACAGGAAGTATAAATATAAGTCCGTCACGCAGGGGCTGCTTAAACTAAGCAGATTTCCCACGTGAAGTTTAGGAATAGATAAATCTACATACTGGTAACACAACACCACCTTCAATAAATACAAACGAAAATAAGAAATGTTTCAGCCAATTTCAATAACCTGCCGACAAGAAGCGTTAGAAATGTAAACAAACAGTTCTGCCCGCCTGACACCTGAACGAATAACAATTACTGAAATATATGGGAATATAACATATTAATTTTATTGAGAATTATTTACTATATCTAGTACTGTAATTAATAATGAGTCAGAATGATTGTTATCTCAATCAATCAAATTTTTTAATGCAAAATCTTATGGCTGTGGGGGGGGGGGATCATCAGAACATATTTGCATGTATCTCGTATGTTAAAGGTCTCTTGAATATAATTTTTGGTATTTAAGCTTCGAACAATCTGATTTATTATGAACCAGAGTATTGTTTTTTTGTGACATGAGTAGAAGTGGCGGTTTGCTGAGGGCTGATAACTGAAAAATGCAAATATCTCGGTTAATATTCAAGTTAGTGAATAAATGTGTACCACAATAATTATAGAACATTTAATGTTAAAGAAGATTGAGTCAATACAATTTTTCGATTCGACGTATGGTAACGGAGATATTTCGAATTTTCAAAAATCCTCCCCTTTAAACCCCCTCTCACCCTTCACCGATTTCAGCCGTTAACGAACTTGATCTTTCTTTTTACATTCAACGACTAAATATCGACTTTGGTAACGATTAGACAATAATAGCGGCCGTTAGAGCGGCAACAGACAAATATATTATATATACAGTTTTGAACGGACCTCATGTTCGTCATTTCCTAGATAGGATCGATGGACATTTGAAGAAAAATGTCAAAAATCGCGTCATGAGTACAAACTCAATAGCTGACTTCCCTTAAGGGAAATCTGCCAAAATAGATTTAATCTCTGCTTGACCAAACTAGAGCGAAGGTACGAATTCCTTGTGGTTTGAAGACGATTGCGGAAGCCATCAGGAAGTGCATAATAGGTTTCCTCAAGCTTCCTCGTGTGCAGAATGCATGAACATACTTTCCTCGAATCAGAGTTCATCAGATATGCGCTGCTGATTCCGGTAGAATCATCTGTCAGCAAATCACTGGATAGGAATGAAAGGTATTTCTGTTAATCTACCGTTAAAGCAGCACTTGCAGCTTTTGATGGTGCATCTGCAAAACACATAGACTTTTTCTGGCGGAAAACGAGTAGAAAAGTTAACAAATTTATTCGTCAGTACTGCCTAATTGGACATACTATACCAACACACACGTACTTAATCAACGAACTATGTTATCTATGTTGTAATGTACCACTCTCAGTTAATCATATAATGGCTGATAAAAAATAACCGTTATTTACTGTTACTGTTACTGTTAGGGCGTGCGGTTAGCCGTTGTGTTAATAATAACAAAGCATTAGACTGAAATAAAATTAATAAAAGAGATAATTTCCACACCTTGATTATACCGAAGTATTTACTATTTTTTTTTGGAAAGATGATTTGTGAATAATACAAACCACTTTTTGAGTTCTCGGAAGAATCAAAATATATTGAATGAGTGATAGCATATGCACAAACTTTATAGTAATGAGCCTTCTCATGGGTTAGAACAAAATGATAGTAATTTGAAACAATTTAAACCTGATAAAATATAAACCTAGGAACTAGCCTTAAAACTAATGAAACACTTATTGATAAAAATGTAATGAATTCAAAGAAACTTTAACTTTATGAAAGATGGCTGTAACACATAGACAGAACACAATGGTTTACCCTTTGTTTCGTTTGTAAACTTTAGCGGCAAGCCAATACTATATATACAGTAGAAAATGATTGAAATGTCCTATATCATGAGTACTCATTCGATTGTTCACGTCATTATAGTAAAGAAAGAGGCACCTTCGAGAAAAATATACTTTCTATGAGGCGGATTTTCCTTTCAGTGTTATTTGTGTTCCAAATAAGATCCCTACTTCTTACTGGGGCAGAATGTTAGCGGAGGCCTCTATCTTCGATGTGGGGATCCTTTCTGAATACAAGAGCTGCGGGAGCCGAACAATGTTTACCTTTTTGCGGAATAGAACACAAGCAAGTGCCCACACCTTGTGTACAATAGAATCAACAATGGCCGCTCAGCTTAACAGCGAGCGCTTCATCCTGTACGCCAGCACTGCAGTTTCCGCTCTTGGCCACCGCCTACGGCGACCTCCTAATGTACGGCCGGTTAGTGAACTAAGTAAGTGGAAGTACGACTAAAAAGTTACCATATGATTTATATCAGCTACTCACAAAGACAAGTCTAAACATAGAAACTATTCTTAAACCTTTAAAGACTATACACTTTTATTCAAATATAAATAAACCAGGGATTTTTTTTTAATTTAACTAGTACATTTTCATTTTTTAAAGTTTTATTCATGAACGTATTCTATATTTCTATGTTTTGTTATTTGTTGCTTTTAATATTTATTTGTAACGTTTTAGTCATAAGTGTTGCATCGCGTTTTATATATTTGTTTGTTTTTTAAATGTTTTTAATATCCGACTACCTTTGTTGACTTTTACATTTATTTATTTATTCATATATATTACATGTTTTTGAAAGTATAAATGTTGTGTCACAGAGCACTGATCATGGGACGGTTCGCCCCGAAAGTACTTTGCCAATAATAAAAGAAGTGTGATAAAAGAATGACGATGGACCTCCACCAGCCTCCACAAATCCAGAATCCAGAGTATTCTATTTGGTTCAACCTTAACATTTGCCATATTTTTATTCTTGAAGTAGTTCATGCCAGAGTCAGGACCGGCCACTCATGCCCGACACATAGACAATTAATGACAAGGAAAGACAGCCCTATATGCAAATACTGCAACAATTACCCAACAATTAAACACAGACTCCATTCAACGAAAACACCCAAACCCCACAATATGACAGAACTACTATCTGACAGCAGCCAATATATTCCAAACATATAAAACATATAAACATTTTCGAATACATGTAGGATAAAAATACAATAAGTGTACTACATACTTTCGAAGATTTAAAGGGGCTAACAATTATTATATTCTAATAGGCAAATTAGGAATAGAGAACATAGATATTTAAACATGCATTTTAAAAATGTATTTAAAAACATTCATATACATTAAATTTGCCATTAATATTGGTATTGGAGAAAGATTGGAACAAAAACTTACGAATTGAAATATGTTTAAGAGCTGTGTTTCGCCAACAAGAAAATACGGCCTTAAACAAGGAAACCACTTTCGACAAATTAAAATTGCTAAGAGACATTAGTTTTGTATTTCTTCACTGACGCCAATAAAAAATTGTTTGTTCCTTATTAGTCATTAAATAAATGATTAACCAGTTAAGTTAAATGTTCAGTTGGAAAGACTCGGCAATTCGATGACAACAGTGACAGATCAGGATTGGATAGAACCAATATAGCTTTCATTTTCCGAGAATGGATTGTATTAAAGTGAATCGAACAACAGATACAGACGCCATTATTAGTTGGATAACATTGTCAATGCTGACGACAAGGCTTAAATTGAAAGTGACTATTGATAAGAGTTATGTTACGCAATATAAACTAGCAGGCAGTGTTAGCTATGTCAGCGGTCATTACACGCAACCCGCCGTTACACCGGGATTACGCAATACGAAAAACAACTTTTACCGTAGGACGGATTTGTTAATTAACTACAATTAATGTGTAATGAGTAATTACGTAAGTTTTGCCCCTCGGATTTTGTTATCTAAAATTGAAACTCTGTGTAAACTAATATCCTAAAGTAAATATACACGCTTCGAATGGAAGAATAGTTACAAATCGCAAGATGGTGAATCATAGTTGTATAAAAAATTCTTTAACATAACGTTGAAATACAATGGTTAAAAGCCAGTCACGCAGTGGCTGCGTAAACTAAGCAGATTTCCCACGTGAAGTTATGCAATAGAGAAATCTCCATACGAGAGCCGAACAGTTACGGCAAAAGGCCAAACTAGCTTTTGGCGGGAAATTCAAAAATCCTTTATCGGCCCAAATTTAATAAAAATGCAAATATCTCGGTTAATATTCAAGATAGGGAATAAATGTATATAAAATATTTATAGTAAATTTAATTTACAATAAGATTGATTCTGTACAATTTTTCTATTTAACCTATGGTAACGGAGATATTTCGAATTTTCGAAAATCCTCCCCTCTAAACCCCCGATCTCTAAACTGGTCCGATTTCAGCCGTTAACGAACTTGATCTTTCTTTTTACATAAAACGACTAAATATCGAGTTTGGTAACGATAAAAAAAAATTGCGACCGCTAGAGTGGTAACAGACAAATATTTATATATACAGTTTTGAACGGACCTCATTTTCGTCATCTACTAGGTAGGATCGATGGACATTTGAAGAAAAATTTCGAAAATTCCGTCATGAGTACACCTTCAATGGCTGATTTCACTTAAGGGAAATCTGCTAAAAGCCAGTCACGCAGGGGCTACGAAAGCTAAACAGACTTCCCTCGTGAAGTTTAACAATAGATAAATCTAAATATTGGTAGAATATTCGACCGTGAATATTAAGTGAATAAATACAAAAGACAATAAGAAAGCGGAAATTTAAACAGGTCTGCCAACCTCATAATGGAAAGAAAAACAATTACTGAAATATATCAAAACATAAAATATTAAATTTATTGAAAACTACATACTATACTACTACCCTAGCACTGTAATATATACTGAATCAAAATCATTTTTATTTCAACCAATCAAATTTTTGGACAACATAAACGGGGGTGGGGTCGACAGAATATATTTGCATGTATCTCACAAAGTAAAAATTCAATTGAAAACAATATTTGGTATTTAGGCTTCAATTAATATCTTATATTATACAACAGAACATTATTTATGTAACACTTGTAGAAGTGGGGGGTTTACTTAAGGCTGAAAAATGCAAATATCTTGGTTAATATTCAAGATAGAGAATAAATGTATATACATTTTTTATAGTGTATTTAATTTTCAATAAGATTGATTCTATACTTTTTTTTGATCCGACTTATAGTAACGGAGATTTTTCGAATGTTCAAAATTCTTCTCCCCCTCTAAACCCTGGTCCGATTTCAGCTATTAACGAACTTGATCTTTCTGTTTACATAAAACGACTAAATATCGAGTTTGGTAACGATTACAAAAAAATTTGCGACCGCCAGAGCGGTAACAGAGACACACACCCACACACACACACACACACAAATATATATATATATATATATATATATATATATATATATATATATGTTACCGCTCTAGCGGTCGCAATTTTTGTGTAATCGTTAACATACTCGATATTTAGTCGTTTTTTTTAAATTCAAGATCAAGTTCGTTAACGGCTGAAATCGGACAAAGGGAGAGATGGGGGGGGGAGGGGGTGTTTTAGAGGGGGATAATTTTGAAAAATCAAAATATCTCCGTGAATATACGTCGGATCGGAAAAAGGTATAGAATCAATCTTATATCAAATTAAACGTAATATAAATAGTGTCATGTAAATATATTCTCTATCTTTAATATTAACCGAGACATTTGCATTTTTCAGTTTTCAGCCCTCAGTAAACCCCCATTTTTACTCATGTTACATAAACAATACTCAGTTAAGTAATAAATCACATTTCTCGAAGCTTAAATAGTATTGTTTTTAAGAGACCTTTGTTATACGAGATATATGCAAATATGTTCTGGTGACGCCCCCCCCCTCTTCCAAAGTTTTTGGATTTCTTAAATTTGATCGATTGAATAAAAAATATTATGATTCATTATAACTTAGAGTACTAGATGTAGTAAATAGTTTTCAATCAAATTAATACGTTATGTTCAGATATATTTCAGTAAATGTTTTTCATTCCGGTAAGAAGTGCTTTCTGAAGAAGAAGCTTCTTATTATCGTTTGTATTTACTCGCTTCATATTCAAGGTAGTGTTGTGATACCGGTATGTAGATTTCTCTATTGTAAAACTTCACGCGGGAAATCTGCTTAGTTTACGCAGCACTTGCGCGACGGAATTTTACGTTTATATGATTTTTTATTAAACATATAGAATACATGGAATTATGAGATCAATAGTAAACCAATCCCGGAAGTTGGAAATCTGCTTAGTTTACGCACTTGTATGTGACGGGCATTTTTTTTTTTTCTAAAAAGAAAGAACGATGGGTAACTAACTATATATGAGCATGCAAGAAACCAATATATAACCTCCAAAATGGCTTCCGGGTGTTGTGTCAGCGCTACCTAGTGCCATCTACAGGTATTAAACATAATGGCAAAGAATGGAGCTATTACTGACTAACAAGGCACTCGATTAGAGCGAACGAATTATGACGTGTCCTAAAACTGTTTGATTAGTATAGTAAACAAGAGAAATGCTGTTATACCAACATGTCGTGACTTATACAACACTAATCCCTCATCGTTTATATCCTTACTTATAGTCCAACTTTTATACGACCCATTTATCTCATTATTTACTCATACATACTTCTTATGTAATAACAATTCAGAAATTGAAGGGTTTGCTGCAAAAAGGAGGTAGCTCCATCCCATAGCTGTTGGCAGTTATAAACAGTTTCTTTGTGCCAAAAAAAAACCTCTCTTATTTGGCACAAAAAGGATGCAGCTTCAATCGTTACGATGTTATTTTCGTTATGATGATGTTATTTTTCGTATTTTATGTTATTCGTTATAATGATGTTATTTTCTCTTTGTAAAACCAATAATTTTGACCTACTTTATTTTCAGTTTTCTTTGAATAAAAAATACATAATAATAGTATATTCTATTTATTTATACACCTTTTTTCCAAGACATAACATATTCCTTCATTCGCCATATTCCATTCTTTTGAGCAAAAAAGAGGTAGCTCCAAGGATCATCCATGTACCACCAACATTTGGATGATATTTTTTGAATGAAAATACTGTTCTAATATGTAAACACCATAATTGAAAGTAACCAACAACAATATTTGTACATAAATTAAAATTTGAATTTTTTAAACGTTTTTTTTGGATTCCCCAAAACTGAAAAAATTGGAGCTACCTCCTTTGGGCAGCAAACCCTTCAATTAGTAACTATTCCTCAATTTTCAACGGGGCTCAGCTTAGCTATACGAGTTAAGGGTTTTGATCATAATTTCACTTGGCAAACCAAAAGTCGTGAGTTCGATTCTCACCGGGGAATAGGAATTTATTTAGAGACGAACTTGTTACGGCCCATTTTTACCGTCGCTGAAGCCGGGTGATTTAGAAAGAAGACAGGCGGGAGATTCATGCGCGGGGCAGGCTCAGCAAGAAGGGATCGCCGGGGACATTATGAGCAGCAGACAGCAGCGTCCACCTCGAGCTGGAGTGAGGATTTTTGGTCCTGATAATCGCATAGGCAGATCAGAGTGTTCAGAGCTTGAAGAATTGCAGTTATCTCGTCGGATGAGAGGTACCAAACATATGCTTATGGTGTATACACAATCAATTAAAAGAAAAGGCCTATTAATTTTTACTTTAAAGTTCCCATGGGAAGTATTGTTTGATTCCATATTTAGTTATTATTTTTATAGTTAAAGTTAGAGATTATGATTATAGTTGATTTATTGTAAATAAACTAATTTGTTTTTAGAATACTGGTTTCGTTGTTACCTTTGAGAACAAACAACGTGGCGCCCTTAAACCTCCGTCGGGCGCAGCTAGCCTGAGAGGCCAGGAAAACATACTTTTTGATACCGCGCCTCATTCTGTTTCCCCTGTGAGGGGCCATTACCAGTAATTTCCTGATTTGTGTTCATGCTTAGAATCCCCTACTTTAGTCTATTGCCATCCTTCATCCAGACCGACTGGTCCCTAGGTTGCTTGGGTGGCCGACTGCGCACAATTGCTCCTTAATTTCGAATATGATTTTTTTTCAAGATATATCTATTGCAATCGTCCCTTTTACTAAGAGTAATGCTATTCTATATGGAAGTTCGTCGATATCTTGAGAAATAAGTGCTAGTCTAACTCTGGCCTCTCAGGCCGAATGCTCCTTATCAATTTTACTTGTTTTAGTTTAAGCTTCATTCTATTTTAATAAAGTTATTATTTTACGTACTAAATAGCATATTTGCTTTCCTTAGATCCTAGCAAATTCTGTCCTACGAGCGTTTTAAATTAAAATTAATTAGATTGGGAGTGGGGGGCTAAAATATGTGGGCGGCCTCTCAGGCCGTGTGCGCCCGATTTTGTTTCGTCCAGAGGTGCGCCCGACGGAGGGTTAATATATTTATTTCCGCCTATTGATATGAGGCTAGTTAAATTTAACTAATAAACCCACACCCTTCTCCACTGAGCTTGGCAGTCTGGTTACCCAGTCTGGGGGTAACAAACTCATTAAATGAAATCCTTGGTGGAACTTTGGCTAGCAAAGGGTTATAACCTACAGATAACCCGCCCGATTAATCTCAGCAGAAAGAAGTGATTTTTCATAAATTACAAAGTAGTCCTCCACGAAGTGGTGCTGGTATAACTCACTTATGATCTCATATCACCACATATTCTCTATTTCTGTTAGAAAAATCAATAATCGGTAAGAGAAGGGGTGGGGGCACTGAATGCTGAAAACAAGAAAGTACGAATAACTTTATTAACCCTCCGTCGGGCGCGTGATCTCTCAGATACACAGTTTCTATAGAAATATTTGCCACTCCTCCTAGCAGAGAGTGGTGGCGTAGTGCTTCGAGTTATGTTCTTTATACGTCTCCCCCTCAAGGTCAGTTGTGTCACTTTGTTCGATGGAGTCGTGTGTTTCACATGTCATTCAGTTGTATCTCCTAGATACCACGAGCCCGGCTCGTTTTTTTTATTTTTAAATTCTTTCATAAATATATAGATCAATTAAGTTTCTCTTTATTAAACGGAATCATATAAACCTATTTTTCTATTATTTTGCTCATACATGAGCTTTCAAAAGAACTTGTACAAGAAAATATTGTACGACGCAGAGACTACGTAGTTAAACAAAACAGCATAAAAAAAGTCCATTCCGCTACTATGAACAAAAGAAAATGATGTGAACCATGCGAAACTAAAAGAAATGTAGGATTTACTAATTACTCTTGTGAGATTTTCAAAACCAAAATTTGTTACAATTTTAAAGGATTGGTGCATTAAAATTTAGATAATTTTTAATATGTATTATCTAAAAGTGATTTCGTGCTACTTATTTTTGAATGAAGTTATATTTAGATAATTTGTTCACAAACTGAAATGAATTATGTATGATTAAAATATGTGCATTTAAGCAATTTTGTTTGATATTTGTATTTTTTAATTATATTTTAAAAATCATCTTTCACGGTTTCAATAATAATGAATCTATAACCAACTTGATTATTTTATCAACAAAGATTTTTTTTATTATAATACTTATCAATTTTGAAAATTATTTACTTCTTTCAAACAAATACTTCCTCTGTTATGGTTTCTAATCACACAGTGCACATTTTAGTGCAAAATATGTATTAAAAAATTGCATTTCCGTAAAAACGGTTGAGGTTGTATCTCTGAGATACACGCGCTCGAAGATTCTTGACGCGCCCGACCGAGGGTTAATACTTGAATTACGAAAAAAATACATATATCAATAGTTATAGAATATTAATTGTTAAACACGATTAGTTCTATAAAATTCTAGCATCCAACACACTATAAATGAGATATTTTGAATTTTCAAATTTCCAGCCCCTCTAAACCCACACTATTCTGGGTCCAACCACTAACAATCGAGATCTTTAGTGTTGAATAAAACTCTTAACTATCCAGAGTGGTACAAATCAAATAAACATTTTCCAGGCTGGAACGTAAAATCTTAATTCATTACAACACCACACAACGTTCATACATAAATCTCGTATAATAAAGCGAGATTCACATATTGAAATAATTGCCAATGTTAGAAACAATATTTGGTATTTAAACTACGAACAAAGTGGTTTATTATATAGCATAGTATGTTTATGTGACATGGGTTTTACTGAAATATGAAGAATAAAAAATGCAACTATCTAGAATAATATTCAAGATAAGGAATAACTGTAAATAACAATATTTATAGCACATTTAATTTGTAATAAAATTGGTTTTATAACATTTTTCGATCCGACGCATAATAACAGAGATATTTTAGATTTTCTGGAAATTCCTCCCCTCTAACCCCCCCCCCCATCAGAGGTCCTATTTCAGCCATTAACGAACTCGCATATATATATATATATATATATATATATATGTGTGTGTGTGTGTGTGTGTGTGTGTGTGTGTGTGTGTGTAATTTCTTACGAACCTCATTTTTGTCATTTACTAAGTAGCATGGATGTGCAGAATGTTTTCGAAAATTGCATCAAGAGTACGACCTCAATAGCTGATTTCCCTTGAGAAATATCATTAAATAACTATACGAATATTCAAATATTATCTCTATGTCTTGTAGTTACAACCATTGTGTTCTTTCAGAACAACGAAATCTGTTCAGTCGTGTATTCCCGCTTACTTAGTTTATTGATCAGTCGCTTCCACTATTCTCATTTAAATTGCTTCTATAGCGGTCGCCGTCTCTTTAAATGTTTGTAGTTCACTAACCGGCCGTACATCTGGAGGTTGCCGTAGGCGGTGGCCAAGAGCGGAAACTGCAGCACTGGTGTACAGGATGGAGCGCTCGTTTTAGGCTTGTGAGCCATATTGGTCTTGTGTCAAGTTTCATGGTTTTGTTTATGCTCCGCAAAATTGAACGTTTTTTGGTTCTCACAGCGATTTTACTCAAAAAGGATCTCTCCGCATCGAAGATAGAGGCCTCCGCTATCATTCTGCACCAGTTAAAGGAAAAACCTGATGTAGAACACAAATAACACTGGAAGGACAGTCCGCCTAAGGAAAAGTATATTTTCATCAAAGGTACCTCTTTCTTTTACTATAATGCTAGCATTATCGACGTTGACAATCGAATGAGTACTCATGATAAAGGACATTTCTCATTATTGGCATTGTTGTGTGTTACGAGGGGTAGTGCGCAAGATATTTGTAAAGTGACTTCACTTTCTTCTTTTTGAACAATCAAAAGGTTAACCCGCAATTACTAGTGCATTTAAATGATTTAATTTCATTCATTAGATTTATTAAAAAGTGTTACTGTTTATTTCATTAGTTTTAAGGCTAGTTCCTAGATTAGTATTCTTTTTTTCAGGTTTCAAATTGTATCAAATTATTATCATTTTGTTGTAAGTAAACTATCAGAAGGTTAATTACTCTAAAAGTTTGTGTATATGCTATAACCTTTTTTAAAAAAAAACTCAATATATTTTGGGATGCTATCATTTGGAGAACTCAAATAGTGGCTTGTATTATTTCACCCTCATCTTTCCAAGATAATAGTAAATACCTCAGTATAATCAAGGTGAGGAAATTATCTCCTTTATTAATTTTATTTCAGTCTAATGATTTCTTATTATTAACACAAAGGTTATCCGAACGCCGTAATAAGATCCATACGTTTGGTGTCTTCGAAATAGGATTTTATAGGCCTTCCTCGTCACCAACGCCAAAGAATCTAACCTTCAAATATATCTGTCATGATATCGTTGTGTCTTACGAAATCAAACGTTTCAGTTTGATAAGACTTCTGCTGCTTGTTCAAGTAATTCTGGCCAAAATCGACATTTCTATTGTTTCCAATCTACGGGATACAAAATTATTCCATGTCTATCAGATTTCCCTTAAGGGAAATCAGCTAATTGAGGTCGTTACTCATGACGCGATTATTCAAAAAAATATTTTTCTTCAAATGTCCATCGATCCGACCCAGGAGAGGGCGAAAATGAGGTCCGTTCATAATTATATATATACACTAGCTCTGATACCCGGCTTCGCCCGGGAATTCATTTGAGGCTGAATGGTGATGGAATTTTCTTGGCAAGGCTTTACTTCGCACAATATTTTGACATTTACTCGTTCCAGTGTTCAGGGCTAGATCAGATACCCGGCTATGCTCGGGAATTCATTTGAGGCTGAATGGTGATGGTATATTTTTGGCAAGGCTTTACTTTACACAATATTTTGACATTTACCAGTTCCAGTGTTTAGGGTTAATACCCATTGTTGGCATTTGTTAATAATAAAATAATTTTTTTATGTAAGACCACTGTCCTGCATAGTGTCATATTTCCCGTCTCCTGTGCATTATGCATAGTTTTGAATTATTAAGGAGAAAATATTGACATACATTTGAATTAATTTTTCAGGTGAGGTACTTGGTAGCTCATATTGAAAATAAGTGTTAAGCTTATTTCTCTAAATAACAAAATAAACAACTTTTGTTATGTGCATATTTGCCGAAAATGCAATAGGAAACGAAATATCACTATTATTAATTTCAGGCCTTCCTTATAACCCCCATTCCTGTCCGTCCCTAGAAATGTTAGTATAATGAAGGCGTTAGTACTAATTCACATACTGAGTTTTTAATTGTGGACTCCCGCTATAGTTTTTAGCGTATAACTCATTTATACTTCCGTATACGGCAAATGTGCATATAACAAAAGTTACTCTAAATTACAAAATGAACAACTGTTGTCATGTCCATATTTGCTGAAAAAGCAATAGGAAACGAAATATCGCTATTTTTAATTTCAGCCCTCCCTTATAACCCCCACTCCTGTTCGTCTCAGAGAAAATTAATATAGCTTAAAGTCTAAGTTTTGTTAGTAGTAATAAACTATACCAAGTTTCAGAAAAATCGGTTCAGCCGATTATGCGAGCAAAAGTAAACAAACAAACAACAAAAACAGACAACCAAAGAAAACAAAAATTAGGCGGCAGTTATGGTGTCTAATTGACATGTTGAAACGAAAAAGTTTATCCCCTGAAATACTCGCGAAAAAAATCAATGTAAAGACAGAAGGATTCACAATTTTATATACATATATATATCTATAGATATATATATATATATATATATATATATATATACATAGATTTGTCTGTTAACGCTCCTTAGCGGTCGCATTTTTTGTTTCTTAAAAATCGTTAACGAAACTCGTAGTTTAAAACCGTATCATGTAAAAAGACAGATCAAGTTCGTTAAATGGCTGAAATCGGACTAGAGGGAGAGGGGTCATTTTTGAACATTCGAAATATCTCCCGTTATTATTCATCGGATGGAAAAATGGTATAGAATCGTCAATTTTATTGTAAAATTAAATTTACTTATAAATATTGTACATATAAATTATATTCTCTTATATTGAATATTAACCGAGATATTTGCATTTTTTTATGAAGTCTCTGGGACATGTGGTCGGGTATGGTTCAGATTAGTTCGGTTCGGCGGGGGTCGTGCGGGGCCCGTTTTCTCCCCTTCGAGGAACTACACGCCTCGGCTCAGGTGGAAGCTTCTTCTAA
The DNA here is from genome assembly GCA_019009955.1 of Riptortus pedestris. NCBI lineage: Eukaryota > Metazoa > Arthropoda > Insecta > Hemiptera > Alydidae > Riptortus > Riptortus pedestris. The sequence goes on from CM032230.1 coordinate 145,374,931, forward strand.
CCTTTCCTGTCGTTTCTAACCTTACCTTCGTTACTTTGTGAGATTGTAAGCAAATACGTCTGTTCATCCGCCCGTGACCCCCCCCCCCCCTCCCCCCCCTTCTTTAGTTCTTTGGACTATATACTAAAATTTGAGTTATTAAATATAAAATATTAATTATTCTAACAATTCAGAACCCGTTTTCAGTTGGGAATTTATTTTAATTAAACTGAAAGATTTCTCATTACCGTATGTATTTAATCAAATCACGGTGGACTTGTGTAACCAGTATGCAGATTTCTCTATTATAAAACTTCACATGGGAAATCTGCTTCGTTTACGCAGCCCCTGCGTGAAGGACTTTTGATTTGTAAGGCCTGTTTAAGAAGTGCTATTCTTCTATAGATTTCAAATCTACTATTATTGATAAACTGCTATCTTAAATAATAAGTTAATATTATTCTTAGATAGCAAAACTCCTTCATTTTTTCAAGTATGATGTTTCGAATTCAACGATTTACATTCTCTGTGCTTTCTTTCTTCTCTGCAACCAAAACGGTTGTTATATGTGTATTAGCAGATTTCCCTTAAGGGAAATCAGCTATTGAGGTCGTACTCATGACGCGATTTTCGAAACTTTTCTTAAAATGTCCATTGATCCTACCCAGAAGATGACGAAATGAGGTCCGTTCAAAATTATATATATATATATATATATATATATATATATATATATATATCTATATATATATAAAATTTTAACCTCTGTCTGTACATTGATTTTTTTCGCGAAATTTCACGATAACTTTTCGTTTCACATGTCATAGACACCATATGTTGTTACCTTTTCACGCATAAACGGCTGAACCGAATTTTATGAAACTTGGTATTTATATTACTACTAACCCAACTTAGACTTTAGGCTATATTAATATTCTCTGAGGCGAACAGGAGTGGGGGTTATAAGGGAAGCCTGAAATTAAAAATAGCGATATTTCGTTTTCTATTGGTTTTTCGGCAAATATGCACATAACAAAAGTTGTTTATTTTGTTATTTAGAGTAACTTTTCTTATATACATTTTCGTCGTATACCGAAGTATAAATGCGTTATACGCTAAAAATTTAGCGGGAGCCAACAATTTTATTGGGCACTAACGGCTGAACCGAACTTAACAAAGCTCGGTATGGCCAATTAGCATATAACTTCTTCCATGATTATAAGTTATACTAAAATTTTTATGATCGAACGGGAGGGGGGTTAAAAGGGAAGCCAAATTATAAAACCAAAAATTATAAATACCAAAATACCAATTATAAACGAGATATACCGTAAAACCTATAGCGGAAGTGAACAATTTTTATTTGGGACCAAAAGACCCAACCGAAATAAATAAAACTCGGTTATGTGTAATAGCACTAACGCTTTCATTATTACAAGCCATACGAACATTTTCTAGGGACGGGGCAGGAGTGGGGGTTATAAGGGAAGCTAGAAAAGTAAAAAAATAGCGATATTTCGATTCCTATTCGTTTTTTTCGGGAAATATGAACATAAACAAAAGTTTTTAATTTTGTTATTTAGAGTAACTTTTATTTTATACACTTTTTTTTCGCAAGAAAGACTTAACGGAACTAAATGATAACTCGGTATGTGTGTATTAGCACCTAACGAACCTTCCTTATAATGAGCCATATCCAACATTTCAGGGGACGGGCAGGAGGGGGGGGTTTTATATTAAGAGAAGCCTGAATTAAAAAGTAGCTGTATTTCGTTTTACAATGTGGGGGTTCTATTATGCACATGACTCAAATAGTAGTTTATTATTCTATATAAAGTAACTTTTGTTATATTCAGCTTTAGTCGTATAGAAAAGTATAAATCGAAATATACACTAAAATCTAAAGGCGAGAGCCAACAATTTTGTTGGGCACTAACGAATGAAGCCGAACTTTAGCAAAACTCGGTGTGTGAATTAGCATTAATTCTTCCATGATTATAAGCTATATTAAAAATTTTAGGTTCAGAGGGGAGTGGGGATTATAAGAGTGGCTGAAATAAAAAACTAGCTTTTTTTTTATTTTCTATTTGTTTTTCGCAAACATGCACATAACAAAAGTTGTTTGACTTTGTTATTTAAGAGTAACTTTTGTGTACATTCACTTTTGTCGTAAAATGAAGTAAAACACGGGATATACGCTAAAACGGGTGTCAATAATTATATTAGAACTTATTTAATGGGTTTTTAATAAATGAATATTATGACAAATGATGTTATGTTTTCATCTTATCTGATAGTTCAAAGTATTGATTCGGATTAGTGATGTTATAAATTTTCGTCGCCCTCTCCTTCATTTATTTATGTTTACCTAGAAAATAACTTTGTAATTTATTATCCAATAGAAATATGAACTATACGAACATTTCCATTATTTAATTTTGTGTATAATAAACTTGATGTAATTGAAACAAATATGTGCTATCAGTAAAAATTAAACGTCAAATGTAATGTCATTATGACAAAAAACAATATGCGTTTAAACTCAATATGATATGATATTTTCAGGGTACCACTATTAATTAGTTTCCATCCGGTAGATAAATTATTAAAATAAAAAATGTTTTGAATCAATAATTTAATGTAGAAAGAATTTGAGAAGTCTCATGCGGGAACGGGAAGATGAATGGAGCCTTACTAAGGATAATTGAGTTTACTAAGTTTCCCGTCTTGGCAATTACTGAAAGTAGTTTCCTCAGTTCCAGTGTGATTCGCTATTACAATATAATTTCTTACGTGCAAAAACTTTGCCTTATACTATATGAGCTTGGATTTGTCTTTTGAAAAAGGGAAAATATGTTCATTATAGATGATATTTAATTTGTAATAAAGATGCTACCCATGATTAAATGGTTTGAATTATTGAAAAAAAAAAAAAAAAAGGTGAAGAGTCAAAAAAAGTAGTTAGAGGCGTAGATTAGGAACAACATTTTCCATTTATTCCTTCAGAAACTAAAATTTCTATTATATCAATCATCCCCATGAAGTTACACTTCAGGGTTGGCTATTTCGGAAAAAACCATTTACGTCCTTGGATGGAATGTGTAATTGTACAGCATTGAAGTCTTTGCTATCTATCGTAAAATATCATCTTTTAGTAAGTCCAACAAATGATATCATTCCCGGGCGATCATCGCCGGGTAACCTTAGCTAGTCTATAAATATAATATATATATATATATATATATCTATATATATATATATATAATCTATAGTATTATATAAAATTGTAACCTCTGTCTGTACAATGTGAATATTTTTTTTTTTTTTTTTTTTTTCGCCGAAATTATTCACGATAACTGTTTATGTTCGAGAGTTCAATCACATGTCGATATACATACCATAACTGCATTTTGTTTCTGTGCTTCTTTCTTTGGTGTATGTTTGTCTGTTTTTGTTTTTTGTTTGTTTTTCTGTTTGTTTGGTTTTTTACCTCTTCCAGCGGCATAAACGTCAGAACCGAAATTTTTATGAAACCTTGGTAAGGTATATTACATACTAACGACCAACTTAGACTTTAGGGCTAAATTAAATATCCTCTGAGACGAACCATGAGTGGCACTTATAAGGGAAGCCAGAAAATTAAAAATGGCGATATTTCGTTTCGAATCGCTTTTTCGGCAAATATGCACATAACGAAAGTTGTTAATTTTGTTATTTAGAGTAACTGATGCTATATACACTTTTGTCGTATACCGAAGTTCAAATGAGTTTTACGCTTAAAACTTTAGCGGGCTCTAACGGCAGAACCGAACTTCACAAAACTCGGTATGTCAATTAACATTAATTCTTCCATGATTATAAGTTATATTAAAATTTTTAGGTTCGAACGGGAGGGCGGTTATAAGGGAGGCCTGAAATAAAAAATCGCCCTATTTACATGTATAAGAAAAAGAGGGGAAATATAATAATATCGAAGACTGTGAAGCCTTCAGATAATTCTATTATTAGGAAATCCACGGAAAGCCGGGTATCAATCCTAAACACTGGAACGGGTAAATGTCAAAATATTGTGCAATGTAAAGCCTGCTAAAAAATACCATCACCATTCAGCCTCAAATGAATTCCCGGGCGAAGCCGGGTATCTGAGCTAGTATATATATATATTTGTCTGTTAACGCTCTAGCGGTCGCAATTTTTGTTTGATCGTAACGAAACTCGATATTTAACCGTTTTATGTAAAAAGACAGATCAAGTTCGTTAATGGCTGAAATCGGACCAGAGGGAGGGGGTTAGAGGGGGATTTTCGAAAATTCAAAAATATCTCCATTATGCATCGGATCAAAAAATTGTATAGAACCAATCTTATTGCAAATTAAATTTACTATAAATATTGTTATATACATTTATTCTCTATCTTGAATATTAACCGAGATATTTGCATTTTTATGAAGTCTGTGGTCGGGTATACTTCGGATTACGTCGGCCATCTTCGTCATTTCTCGGCTCAGGCAGAAGCTTCTTCTAACCTTACCTTACCTTCGTTACTTTGTGAGATTTATGCAAATACGTTCTGCCCTCCTTCTTTAGTTCTCGGACTACTATAATTTGAGTTATTAAAATATAAATTATTCTTATAATTCAGAAGCCGTTTCAGTTGGGAATTTATTTTAATTAACTCAAAGATTTCTCATTATCTAATCACGGTGGTTTTATCAGTATGCAGATTTCTATATTGTAAAACTTCACGGGGGAAATCTGCTTAGTTTACGCAGCTCCTGCGTGACGGACTTTTTTATTGAGTTTAAACTGATTTATTATATAAAATAAATGAGAAGGATCTGCGAAATCGACTGCCGTACACTCTCAGTAAATTACCACCGACAGGTTCTAATAGTTTCTGGTATTTACCATTAGCTATCAATGAAATTTAATAAATGTTACGCCAGATATCGTAGCTATAAACAAAAAAAATATCTAATTTCCATTTGAGAAATGATTGAGTTTCAGCTCGTCATCCCCAGATCTAACGCACAAGGTTTTGAAATCTCTTTGTGAATAGAGACTCGCATTTGGGAGTTAGAGAGAAGATTTGATGTAGTATGGATTGAGTTACAGGCAGATGTGGATTGAGAGACAGGCTCATATTGGCCAGTAGTCAATAGGTAGCTGATTGACAGGAGATGGAAGGTAGACATTGATATCGGCTTACCAGCTCAATCATTAGACTCATGACACCACACCAGCTACAACACTGTCCGAGCCAGCGAAAAACTCTGACATATGATGTCATCTCAAACTGTATTCTATATTTCTCTTAAAATAAGTTAAACCACAAATTAAAAATAAAGTTCTAACCGTACAACTTCTTTGCACTTCTATTAAATAAACAAAATATTTTGTTGTACTTCAGTTGAAAATTATATGCAAAGTGCGGCAGAATAACATCCTTTTTTTTCAAAACTTAAAGAAACCCATTGTATGATTAAGTTGTTATATTAAGACATGAACTTAACCAGTAATTTTATGTAACACTTATATTTGAAAAAATAAAAGAAATAAACACATGCTAACACCATAACCTATAGTTGGTTATCAATAGTTTTTGTAAATATTATATGTGACTCACTGGTGCTAGAGGTGGCTAGGCGTCCTTGCAGGCCTTCCACTCATGTTCACTACAAATTACATTTAACGGTCAAAGTGGGCACACAACAGTTCCTTTTAGCAGATTTCACTTAAGGGAAATCAGCTATTTAGGTCGTACTCATTAAGCGAGTTTCGAAAAATTTCTTCAAATGTCCATCAATCCTACCCAGGAGATGACAAAAATGATGGGCCCGATCAAAATTATATATAAATATAAATATATATATATATATATATAAATATATATATAAATGTATCTATACTTAGTCTTGTTAACGCTCTAGCGGTCGCAATTTTTGTTTGATCGTTACCAAACTCGGAATTTAATCGTTTTATGTAAAATGGAAGATCAAGTTCGTTAATGGCTTAAATCGGACCAAGTGGGAGGGGGGGTTTAGAGGGGGGATTTTTTAAAATTCAAAATATCTCTGTTATTATGCGACGGATCGAAAAATTCTATAGAATAAATCTTATTGCAAATTTTATATTTACTATAAATATTTGATCTATACATTTTTTTCTGGTATCTTGAAATATTAACCGAGATATTTGCATTTTTATTCTGCGTGAGTCGCCATTAGGCCTATGTTCGCTCTTGGCCGCCGAGAGCTCTTGTGGCCGTTTCCATAACTATTCGTCCCTCGTGAATAGGTTTTAGTGGGTTAGGTCAACTGTTTTTTGGGGCTAGAAACTACTGGGTTATTACGCCCTAAATAATGTTTTAGGATAGAGGTTCCTTACTACAACAGTTGTTATTATCGGCAAATTTCTCTATTGCAAAACCAGCATGGGAAATCTGCTTAGTTTACGCAGCCCCTGCGTGACGTACTTTTTTTAAAATGTTTCTTAGTTTAGGCTCTTGTGTGAGATATACGGCACTTTTTTTATGGTAACCATAGCACTGGGATAATTTTTTTTAATATCCTATTTTTTTTCATGCAATGGTGTTAATTTTATCTATCTATGTTTTTTTTTATTTTTTAAAAAAAAGTAACCGCTGACAGGATTCCCCTCCTAGATGACGGAGTCAGGAAACCTTTATTCATACAATGATTAAACCGATTTTGGCGTATTGTCATGACTCGTTTATTTCTTTTTTACAACATATGCACATGCATAAAGTTTTGTTTTAGTTAGTTTTGAAGATAAAATCAGTTATTCGACGTTCCACTATGCTCCATACACTGATTAAACCGATTTATGGCGTACTTGTCATGACTCGTACCAGTAAACCGGGCGTTATGTTGGCTTGTAGGGCCCTTGGACGGCTCACATAAATACGGGATTTCAAAAAGACCCAAAGAAAAAAAATCACGAGGGGCTAAATCGGGAAGCGGGGCAGCCACTTCAAATTATCTAGATGAGGCGCTTTGGAAAGCGTTCGCTGGTTTTGAAATGTCTGCCATCAAGTTGAAATCTAGCATCCCTTAAGTCCAACTCATCCAACAGTGGGAGAAAAAAAAGTCCGTTCTGAATTCACTGTCACTGTGACTTTGTTTTCTCCTAAGAACCAGGGACCAATAATTCCAACTCAGGAAATTGCACACCTCACTGTGACTTTAGATGTTTGCAAAGGCTTTTGATGCAAATATCGAGGATTGTTGTCAGCCCAGTAGCCCATGATTTTATTTCTGGCGGATGAACACAAATGATAATGGGTTTCACTATAAAAAGCCATGGCGTCCTCACGAATGACTTCCAGACGAACCTCACACGCATTCCCCCGAGAACAGTACGCTCAGAGAGTTCCTGCACAGTCGTAATCTTGTACGGATGGACATGAAGATCATCATGAAAAATTCACCTCACAGAACGATCGGAAAGCTCAAGGGCAGACGCATATTTGAGAGCAGAACGGTGCGGAGATTGCAATATTGATGCTCTCACAGCTTCAATGTTCTCAGCTGATCTAATGGGACTCCAGTTCTTCGTCTAGTCCAACTTGCAGTTTGTCTGAAAGTAGCGACTCACGTAATAATTGATTTCCGTTTCAGGACAGGGGACCAACGGGGCTGAATTACAGAGATTCCGAAAGGCGCGCTGGGTTGCGATCACTGAACATCCGCTCCAAAAGTAGGCCTCAACTTCAAACGCACGCACGCTTCTTTCTGTTCCAACGCATGATGTCTAGTGAACTGTGTCGGGGCAAAACTTTTTGCCCAAGACAAAACTTTATACGAGACCAATTGCGCTTCGCTACTACATCAACCGACAGAAATGCGCACCTTTTAAAAAAAGTAATCCTTAATGCCACACCCAGTATATTTCCGTTCTAATGATACGGATCACATAATTTCATGGAACACAATTTGTAGATATTTTCATGAGAGAATAAGAAGGACGTATAAAAGGTTTTTTATCCATAATACGTATTGCATTTTACAATTGTTGTTTTATAAATCTTTTCGTAGTTCTAATTTTTAGATAGTTATGTCTACTCACTCGTTTTCAGGATTAGTACTTTTTGATTAACTGGACGCCACTCATTATTTTTTTTTTTTTTTTTGTATTTTCTATAGAAATATTGACTCCAAACCATTAATCGCTATTCGCTTTTACAACTGTTCGCGATAGATGTGCTGAAACACCTCTATCACGAGCGGATTACAAAATTCATTGAGCTTGGTTTTACGATATTTGCTGGAAACGATACTGAACGACTGGAAAAAGTGGTATTTCCACATCCACAAGTGAACTGTAAATATAATTTCACTGCTCCAGAAACAGGGGCAGAAACACAACACGTTGAAAGGATGTGGGGTTGTGCTAAATGTTGCTACAAAAGGCAAAAGGAGTACTATCAGACACTTGGACAGCTACCTTGCAGAGTTCATGTGGCTACTCCGTGACATCGTCCAACTCTGGTCTATGGCTAATTTATAATAAAATTTTGTCATTCATAAATTCTACTAATGTTATTTTAAATAATAAAGCGATTTTCTTTTTTTTATGATTTAGTAATCGTCTTTAACCCTAGAATACTAACCTTAAATCGTAGTCGTGTATTACTAACTATGAGTAAATTTTACTCCTAGGCGGAATAGACTGGAAATAGATCGCTAGACATGTTTTTATAATCTCAGTTTATTTAATTGTTAGCATATTTACAAATATAGGTGCAAATAAGTTGAAAAAAATTCACTAATGTTTATTGATAACTATGAGTAAATATTACTTACATAATATTCTCTTATTATTATTATTACTATTATTTATTAACGTCCACTTTTTGCAACTCAGGCTATATTCTCTTATTAATAACTATGAGTAAAAAATACTCCAGTAATATTAATACTCTATTGCTAACTGGGAGTAAATATTACGCACATAATATTCTCTTATTAATAACTATGCATAAATTTTACTCACCGTCTTTACTCTTTGATGATGTACCGCTCCGAACTGGTAACTCCGAGCTGATAAACAAATGTGACCTTGACCGCGTCTCAAACACTACTAAATGGAGGAAGTATACCTGGCTCCAGGAAGCGCCAGCCACAATTCTAAAATGGTGGCATGTGTTTCCCTATACTCTATGAGTAAAATTTACGTAGGTTAGAGTATTCTAGGGTTAAATGAGAGGACACCCTTTTGCTGATAACTGCCAAGGATTTGGAATTATATTAGATGATTGTTGGGTATCGACTATACGAATTCTCAATTCTTCATATGGAGGAGTTTATTGAATATGCTGACAGTTTCGGGCACCATTGGTTCCCTTCTTCAGAACAATTGTAGTAGAGCAGGGAACAAAATTACTAACTCACTCAGAGACAACTACATCTTGAAACATTCTTATTGCCGATAACTCCAATATAATTCAATAATCAACACCTGATAGATTACCAAGGGTTTGTAAACCACCCCCCCCCACTACTTATCATCGAATTTTGACTAATAAGAAGAGCATATATGGCATAGTTAGATGAAATTTGTAATGAATCTGACATTGCATTACATAAACCCACTATAAATAGCCATATATTTTACATTCTGAGTATTTCCTGCACACAGCACATTAAGATTATTATTTATGAATGCTTAAATTTATAGTTTTTACATTTAAATAAAAGTTATAGCTAATTTGGAGTTAAGTCACCATGTGCTCTAGCGTTTTCGTAGATAACACCGATGGATTTTAGCAGATTTCCCTTAAGGAAAATCAGCTATTGAGGTTGTACTCAGGACGGAGTGTTCGAAATTTTTCTTCAAATGTCCATCGATCCTCCCCAGGAGATGACGAAAATGAGGTCCGTTCAAAACTGTATATATATATATATATATATATATATATATATATATATATATATATATATATATATATATATATATATATTTGCCTGTTACCGCTCTAGCGGTCGCAATTTTTGTTTGATCGTTTCCAAACTCGATATTCAGTCGTTTTATGTAAAAAGAAAGATCAAGTTCGTTAACGGCTGAAATCGGACCAGTGGGAGGGGGGGTTTAGAGGGGAGGATTTTCGAAAATTCGAAATATCTCCGTTACTATAGGTCGGACCGAATAATTGTACAGAATCAATCTTATTACAAATTAAATGTACTATAAATATTGTTATATACATCTTTTCTCTATCTTGAATATTAACCGAGATATTTGCATTTGTATTCTGCGTGTGGTCACCAGTAGGCTATGTTCGGACTTTCCGCCGAGAGCTCTGGTGGCCGTTTCCATAAATATTTGTCCCTCGCGAATAGGTTTAGAGGTTAGATTAACTGTTTTTTTGGGCTAGAAACTACTGGGTTATGACGCCCTAAATAATGTTTTAGGTTTAGAGGTTTCTTACTACTACAGTTGTTATTAGGCAGATTTCTCTATTGTAAAACTTCACGTGGGAAATCTGCTTAGTTTACGCAGCCCCTGCGTGACGGACTTTTTATAATAACATTCACAGCTCTTAACTTCGATACACTAATTAATAATACGGATGAATTTCGATAATAAATTCCTGTTAAATACACTTTTTGAGCGTATTTCGATTGATAGTTCTAAGATCACCTTCGGGTTAGGCCTATATAAGGACCCCGATGCGAAGGGTTAAAATAAGTCATTTTCGGCATTCTCTGGAAGGGAGACCCTTGACCGTGGTCATGTCGCTAACCCTTCAGCTTGATCCGGCCTGCCTCTGCCAGACTACTTCTCGCCTGTAATATCTCTCACAGCTAAGTCTACACTTCTATAAAACAGCGAAGTGCTTTAATTGTAATATAGAATAAGTAGAAATAAGCGTCCCTCATTATAGTAATAAAAGGTGTCTCTTCATTTTCATTTTAATAATTATTATTGGTGAATATTAACAGATTACCCTTGAGGGAAATCAGCTATAGAGGTCGTACTCATGACGCGATTTTCGAAAAATTTCTTCAAATGTCCATCGATCCTAACCAGGAGATGAATAAAATGAGGTCAGATCACAACTATATATATATATATATATATATATATATATATATATATATATATATATGTGTGTGTGTGTGTGTGTGTGTGTGTGTGTCTGCTAACGCTCTAGCGGTCGCAATTTTTGTTTGATCGTTACGAAACTCCATATTTAACCGTTTTATGTAAAAAGACAGATGAAGTTCGTTAATGGCTGAAATCGGACTAGAGGAAGAGGGGCATTTTTGAAAATTCAAAATATCTCCGTTATTATGCATCGGATCGAAACATTGTATAGAACCAATCGTATTGCAAATTAAATTTACTATAAATATTGTTCTATTCATTTATTCTCTATCTTGAATATTAACCGAGATATTTGCATTTTTATGAAGTCTGTGGTCGGGTATAGTTCGGATTAGGTCGGCCGTTTTCGTAACTTCTCGGCTCAGGTGGAAGCTTCTTCTAACCTTACGTGTCGTTTCTAACCTTACCTTACCTTCGTTACTTTGTGAGATTTATGCAAATACGTTCTGTTCATCCTCCCCCCATCCCTTCTTTAGTTCTTGGACTACTAAAATTTGAGTTATTAATATATAAATTATTCTTACAATTCAGACGCCGTTTCAGTTGGGAATTTATTTTAATTAGCTGAAAGATTTCTCATTACCGTTTGTATTTAATCACGGTGGTATTGTGTTACCAGTATGCAGATTTCTCTATAGTATAACTTCATGTGGGAAACCTGCTTAGTTCACGCAGGCCCTGCGTGACGGACCTTTTTGATTATAAATAAATTTATATATATTCGACTTGAGTCGATTGTTGGTGGGCCCTTTCTAGATTCTTGTTAATGATTTGGTTGTGGGAAACAATTGTGCCATTCCAGTAGGGGGGAAATTTGCTTATTTTACGCTGCTCCTGCGTGACGGACTTATTAATTTAATTTTAAAGAGAGTGACTGTTGAATAACGAAAACATTTCATGTTGACCAATGTAGCCATTTATAATTGTCCATTACGAGGTTACTTACCGATGTGATATACATTAATTAATCATTTCGCACGAAAGAACAAATAGCCCATTATTTATTTAGGTCATTCCTGATTGAGCCGTCCAATAAAGCGGGAGCATATCGCTGCCCGCAAGTAGAGATCATAAATTATTATAAAGCCCTAAACTGAGTCGTTATTTATTATTTACTGCTGCATTTTATATTTCCAGTGTCAGTCCCCGATAAAATATGTGACTGGTATCCATTCAAAATTCCGCGAGTGGTTTGAGAGATATTAGCTGTTCGATCGGCTGCATACCAATTGACCGCCATACGGACAGACTTTGTAGTTATGCCTCACTATTCGTCCCAATATTGTGATTGATGAGGGACTGACTGCCTATAACACTGATTTTCAAGCTGACACAGCTCCGTTTCATACTTCCCCCTCCCTTCCTCCCTCGCGCAACGAATAATTTCATCCGATAGTGTAATAAATTATAAGAACAGTGTCGCCAACACTTAAATATATTTTTTAGGCCTGCAAGAGACAGAAAAAAAAGAAAGGTTGCGCAAACTAAGCAGCTTTTCCCACTTGAAGTTCTACAATAGATAAATCTGCACACTGGTAACACTGGACACCACCGTGAATGTATATAATGTATGTAATGGGAAATCTATCAGTCAATTTTAATAACGTCGCAACGGTAATCGTCTGAATTGTAAACAAGAGAGTCAGCCCACCTCTGGCAAAACAGATAGAAATATTCTTCCCCGAACAGAAAAACAATTCCTGTAATATGACACAACATTAATTTTATTGAAAAAAAAGCTATTTATTATATCTAATACTGTAATTTATTATGAATCTTTATCAATCACTCAAAATTCAGTAATCCAAGAACTAACGATGGGGGGGGGGCAATCAACAGAATGTATTAACGTGTATCCAGTATAATGAAGGTCTTTTGAAAACAATATTTGGCACTTAACCTTCAAATAAAGTGGTTTATTATTTAACAGATTACTGTTTATGTGACATCAGTAGCAGTAGGGGTTTACTGAAGGCCGATAAATAAACAATGCAAATAATTCGGTTAATATTCAAGATAGAGAATAAATTTATATATACCAATGTTTATAGTACATTCAAATTTCAATAAAATTGGTTTTATATCATTTTTCCATCAGACGTATAATTACTTGATATTCAGAATTTTCTAAATCCCCTCTCTCTAACTCCCTCCTCCCCATTCTTCCGATTTCGGGCATTAGCCAACGTGTTTGGTTATGATAAAACAAAAATTGCGACCGGATCGATGGACATTTGAAGTAATTTTTCGAACCTATTGAGTACAATCTCAATACCTGATTTACCATTAAGGGAATCTGTTAAAAATCTCATGACTTTCTTGTACTCTTATTAAATTAAATAAAAAATGCGACTTTGACGCTCTTTATTTAAAATGATAATATTTCAAACTAATTATTCATATCTCCGTTCGAATAAATTGGGCCAAATATGTGAAAGAACATAATTTTCATGGACCTGAGGTTAGCCGTGTGAGTTAAGGCGTTGGCTTTAGCTAAGGAGACAGGAATTTATTTAGTGATGAACTCAATAAATAAAACCCTTGGTCCCAGCCTGGTTAGAAAAGGTTGATAACCTGTAGATAACTCGTCTCTATTAGCCATTGGATCAAAACGTTGACGTTAATAAAAGGTTTAAAAGGTAATGTCAAGCAGCTTATAAAATTAATTTAGTTTTAGTCCGCAAATTGACTATTGTCTTCTTATGAAAGAAACGTTTCTTTCATAAGAAGACGCTTCAGACATTCATGCTTTTTTCGAAATTCGCAGTTTAAGATTCGCTAGTTTCGAGTTATATATCATAGTAAATTGTTAATGTTATTCATAGTCCTTGGAGGACTATGAAGTGGAATGAAGTAAGACACTGAAATGTGACTAAGAAAAACAGTTTTAGGACTTTAACTCTCTTCCCAAGTTTTTGCAATCATTTTTATTTTGAATAATGAAAATATTTTACTAAGGTACGAACATATAGAGTACAATTTATATTGTAGGCACTCTTTCTTTGTGGTGTACCATTTTATCAAGTTGAGTCGAAATGCGTTAGTTTTGGCGGATGTAATCCAACTTGCGGCAGGATATCAAATGGAACTTGGCGAACTACTCACAAGTTTCACGAGTCCCACATTGCCGTACTTTGATGCCGTTCAACTACTCGAAACTAGCAGTACATAAATGACAACATCATCAACTATTCCAGAATTCTAGCCAGGGTGGGCTACTTTTATTTATTAGGTTAGTCAATAAATAAATTCTTATTTCCCAGGCAAGAATCGAACTAGCTACCATATGATATAACCTGAGCCCAAATACGGTAAGAAATACTACAGTCAACGCTATTTCAATGAAGTAGGTCCTGCCTGCACTCAGCGGACTTCACACGGTGATGCAATTCCAAATTCCATTCTATCTCGAAATAGCAACTAAATATGAAAAGCTCAAGATACATAAGTAAGTTATGAGATATTTGCACCTCACGGTGCCTATAAGTGAGAACTCAATGGGAAGGATAAACTTAAGGCAGACAACTGAAAATTTAAACAACATTGTTGCTGCTCCAATATCAATAAAATAGTAAACTACAAGGTCGTCCGTTGGAAGATTTCGGGACCGATACATGCATAGAAAAGCCATTCTCAATCCAAACACTGCATTATCCATGCTCTGCCCCAAATAGGAGGCTACTCTACTCGGGGGAGCACTAGGGGAGGCGGTGCATGCTGCAGGAGATGCATCTAGGTCAGATGTCAGCGGTTGCAGAACTGGAGTGTGGGAGGAGCTGATCCTTGCTCTGCCCCAAATAGGAGGCTGCTCTACTCGGTGGAGCACTGGGGGAGGCGGTGCATGCTGCAGGAGATGCATCTAGGTCAGATGTCAGCGGTTGCAGAACTGGAGGGTGTGAGGAGCCGCTCCATGCTCTGCCCCAAATAGAAGGCTGCTCTACTCGGCGGAGCACTGTGGGAGGCTGCGCATGCTGCAGGAGATGCATCTAGGTCAGATGTCAGCGGTTGCAGGGCTGGAGTGTGGGAGGATCTGATCCATGCTCTGCCCCAAATAGGAGGCTGCTCCACTCGGCGGAGCACTGAGGGAGGCGGTGCATGCTGCAGGAGATGCATCTAGGTCAGATGTCAGCGGCTGCAGGGCTGGAGTGTGGTTAGGAGCTGATCCATGCTCTGCCCCAAATAGGAGGCTGCTCTACTCAATGGAGCACTGAGGGAGGCGGTGCATGCTGTAGGAGATGCATCTAGGTCAGATGTCAGCGGTTGCAAGGCTGGAGTGTGGGAAGAGCTGATCCATGCTCTGCCCCAAATAGGAGGCTGCTCTACTCGACGGAGCACTGAGGGAGGCGGTGCATGCTGCAGGAGATGCATCTTAGGTCAGATGTCAGCGGCTGCAGGGCTCGAGTGTGGGAGGAGCTGATCCATGCTCTGCCCCAAATAGGAGGCTGCTCTACTCTACTCGGTGGAGCACTGAGGGAGGCGGTGATGCATGCTGCAGGAGATGCATCTAGGTCAGATGTCAGCGGCAGCAGGGCTGGAGTGTGGGAGGAGCTGATCCATGCTCTGCCCCAAATAGGAGGCTGCTCTACTCGGCGGAGCACTGGGGGAGGCGGTGCATGCTGCAGGAGATGCATCTAGGTCAGATGTCAGCGGCTGCAGGGCTGGAGTGTGGGAGGAGCTGATCCATGCTCTGCCCCAAATAGGAGGCTGCTCTACTCGGCGGAGCACTGGGGGAGGCGGTGCATGCTGCAGGAGATGCATCTAGGTCAGATGTCAGCGGTTGCAGGGCTGGAGTGTGGGAGGAGCTGATCCATGCTCTGCCCCAAATAGGAGGCTGCTCTACTCGACGGAGCACTGGGGGAGGCGGTGCATGCTGCAGGAGATGCATCTAGGTCAGATGTCAGCGGTTGCAGGGCTGGAGTGTGGGAGGAGCTGATCCATGCTCTGCCCCAAATAGGAGGCTGCTCTACTCGGCGGAGCACTGTGGGAGGCTGCGCATGCTGCAGAAGATGCATCTAGGTCAGATGTCAGCGGTTGCAAGGCTGGAGTGTGGGAGGACCTGATACATGCTCTGCCCCAAATAGGAGGATGCACTACCTGGCGGAGCACTGGGGAAGGCGGTGCATGCTGCAGGAGATGCATCTAGGTCAGATGTCAGCGGTTGCAGGGCTGGAGTGTGGGAGGAGCTGATCCATGCTCTGCCCCAAATAGGAGGCTGCTCTACTCGGCGGAGCACTGGGGGAGGCGGTGCATGCTGCAGGAGATGCATCTAGGTCAGATGTCAGCGGCAGCAGGGCTGGAGTGTGGGAGGAGCTGATCCATGCTCTGCCCCAAATAGGAGGCTGCTCCACTCGGGGGAGCACTGGGGGAGGTGGTGCATGCTGCAGGAGATGCATCTAGGTCAGATGTCAGCGGATGCAGGGGTGGAGTGTGGGAGGAGCTGATCCATGCTCTGCCCCAAATAGGAGGCTGCTCTACTCGGTGGAGCACTGAGGGAGGCGGTGCATGCTGCAGGAGATGCATCTAGGTCAGATGTCAGCGGCTGCAGGGCTGGAGTGTGGGAGGAGATGCTCCATGCTCTGCCCCAAATAGGAGGCTGCTCTACTCGGTGGAGCACTGTGGGAGGCGGTGCATGCTGCAGGAGATGCATCTAGGTCAGATGTCAGCGGCTGCAGGGCTGGAGTGTGGGAGGAGCTGATCCATGCTCTGACCCAAAGAGGAGGCTGCTCTACTCGGCGGAGCACTGAGAGAGGCGGTGCATGCTGCAGGAGATGCATCTAGGTCAGATGTCAGCGGCTGCAGGGCTGGAGTGTGGGAGGAGCTGATCCATGCTCTGCCCCAAATAGGAGGCTGCTCTACTCGGTGGAGCACTGTGGGAGGCGGTGCATGCTGCAGGAGATGCATCTAGGTCAGATGTCAGCGGCTGCAGGGCTGGAGTGTGGGAGGAGCTGATCCATGCTCTGTCACAAATAGGAGGCTGCTCTACTCGGCGGAGCACTGAGGGAGGCGGTGCATGCTGCAGGAGATGCATCTAGGTCAGATGTCAGCGGATGCAGGGCTGGAGTGTGGGAGGAGCTGATCCATGCTCTGCCCCAAATAGGATCCTGCTATACACCGAGGAGAAAGGAGGCAGGCGGTTCATGCTGCTGTAGATGCATCTAGGTCAGATGTCAGCAGCTGCAGGGCAGGAGTGTGGGAGGAGCTGATCCATGCTCTGTCCCAAATAGGAGGCTGCTCTACTCGGTGGAGCACTGTGGGAGGCGGTGCATGCTGCAGGAGATGCATCTAGGTCAGATGTCAGCAGCTGCAGGGCAGGAGTGTGGGAGGAGCTGATCCATGCTCTGCCCCAAATAGGAGGCTGCTCTACTCGGTGGAGCACTGTGGGAGGCGGTGCATGCTGCAGGAGATGCATCTAGGTCAGATGTCAGCTGCTGCAGGGCTGGAGTGTGGGAGGAGCTGATCCATGCTCTGCCCCAAATAGGAGGCTGCTCTACTCGGCGGAGCACTGGGGGAGGCGGTGCATGCTGCAGGAGATGCATCTAGGTCAGATGTCAGCGGCAGCAGGGCTGGAGTGTGGGAGGAGCTGATCCATGCACTGCACCTAAGAGTAGGCTGATCTACTCGGCGGAGCACTGTGGGAGGCGGTGCATGCTGCAGGAGATGCATCTAGGTCAGATGTCAGCAGCTGCAGGGCAGGAGTGTGGGAGGAGCTGATCCATGCTCTGCCCCAAATAGGAGGCTGCTCTACTCGGCGGAGCACTGGGGGAGGCGGTGCATGCTGCAGGAGATGCATCTAGGTCAGATGTCAGCGGCAGCAGGGCTGGAGTGTGGGAGGAGCTGATCCATGCTCTGTCCCAAATAGGAGGCTGCTCTACTCGGCGGAGCACTGTGGGAGGCGGTGCATGCTGCAGGAGATGCATCTAGGTCAGATGTCAGCAGCTGCAGGGCTGGAGTGTGGGAGGAGCTGATCCATGCTCTGCCCCAAATAGGAGGCTGCTCTACTCGGCGGAGCACTGGGGGAGGCGGTGCATGCTGCAGGAGATGCATCTAGGTCAGATGTCAGCGGCAGCAGGGCTGGAGTGTGGGAGGAGCTGATCCATGCTCTGCCCCAAATAGGAGGCTGCTCTACTCGGCGGAGCACTGGGGGAGGCGGTGCATGCTGCAGGAGATGCATCTAGGTCAGATGTCAGCGGCTGCAGGGCTGGAGTGTGGGAGGAGCTGATCCATGCTCTGCCCCAAATAGGAGGCTGCTCTACTCGGCGGAGCACTGGGGGAGGCGGTGCATGCTGCAGGAGATGCATCTAGGTCAGATGTCAGCGGCTGCAGGGCTGGAGTGTGGGAGGAGCTGATCCATGCTCTGCCCCAAATAGGAGGCTGCTCTACTCGGCGGAGCACTGGGGAAGGCGGTGCATGCTGCAGGAGATGCATCTAGGTCAGATGTCAGCGGCTGCAGGGCTGGAGTGTGGGAGGAGCTGATCCATGCTCTGCCCCAAATAGGAGGCTGCTCTACTCGGTGGAGCACTTTCACTGGAGAAAACACCTCCTTCCCCAGCAGTCTCTCTCCGACCCATTCACAGCTACAAACAACCTCTTCTCCTCAATAACAACCACTGGCGCCTCACAAATAACGGGTTAGAGCGGCCCTTCATAGATAACCTATCCAAATATATCCTTCTACACGCTAATCCTTCAGCTAGGAGAAAGCTATTTTGGTAAATCATTTATATCTTCGTTATAATTGGATTTTTACTGTTTTCTGTTATAGAAATCTGCATTTATTTCGTGATTAATTCATGGGATCATACCTTGTATTCAACCTGTTTATAATAAAAAGATAGTCTGTTCTGTTTCTTGAATTGAATGAGAGAGAGAGAGACTGATAGTGGGTGATAGCAATATTTGTGCGTTCCATTTTTTATCTATCTATCTATCTATCTATATATATATATATATATATATATATATATATATATATATATATATATAATTTCCATGTCTCAATGTTAGTTAGCGTATTCCTCCGAAACTGCTTTACCGATTTTTACCAAATTTTATATGCGTATTCAGTAGGTCTGAGAATCGGCTACTATCTATTTTTCATACCCCTAATTGATAAGGGTTGTTCACCATTAACATTTTTTTTTTTTTAATTTTTAGACGAAATTTTTCGTTTTTATTTTTTTATTTTGTGGCATTAAAAAATACATACAATCCTAAATTTTTACTTTTTATCACCAACCCCTATTCTTTTTATAGCTATTTTAGTAATTTAATCATTATCCCGCTCGACAACTGATCAAATTATAGTGCTTTTAACTGTACTTCGTTTAAAATTTCAATTGGCAATGACAATCAACAATTCCCAAGGCCAAACGATGTCTGTTTGTGGCTTAGATTTGAGTACACCATGTTTTTCACACGGGCAATTGCACGTAGCACGCTCTCGAGTGGGTAAACCATCCAGTTTGTTTGTGCTCGCTAAAGATGGGCTAACAAAAAATATTGTTCACGCTATAGCATTAAAAGATTGATGTTGTTTGTTAGTGTTAGTGTTGTAATTACTATGTGATATGTAATTTTAAGGAATAAACTATAATAACTTATTTATATTCCCTTATCGTTCAAAGAGCTCCATGCCTATCTCATGCATATATCACAAACACACTTATAATAAGTCTACACTAGAATTTATCTAGAAACTAAAAATAATTTATATGGCAAAACAACGTTTGCCGGGTTATCTAGCATATATATATATATATATATATATATATATATATATATATATATATATCCTAGAGGCTGCTGGATATTTAATAAGGAGGAAGTGAGTGAGAGAAAGAGTTTTGACACACAAAACTAATTTATTTAATTAAATTATTTATTAACCCTTTTCTAGCCAGGGTGGGACTAAGGATTTTATTTAATGAATTCTGTCACTTAATAAATTTCACTGCCCAGGCGAGAATCGAACTCGCCACTCTAGGTTTACTTTGTGAGATTAAGGCCAATGCTTTAACTCACATGGCTTACCTGAGCCCCCATGAATTTATTTTAATTCCTTTTTATAAATAATTGTCATCTGTATATATATATATATATAGATATTGATATATAAAGTTAGATATTTTTTCACTAATATTTTTTTATATTTTGTGATATGGAATATAATCTGTATATGTTCTAGAATGATTAGTAATGAAAAATTGATATGTGTATTTTTGGAATATTTGTTGTGTAATATATGCATATATTTGATACAACCCTTATTTTTTCATGAAATTATTACTTAATAATTGCAGAAATGTTTACTTAATTCAATTTAAGCATCACTCTTGTTTGCTTAAGGGCACCAATATGTCTCTTGTATATTGAAGTGGCCATTTTTAATTGTAAATAAGTTCTGCTAAATTTGTAATCAGTGTTTCGCTGTAAACATGTTTAATACACTTTTCATTAAATATGTACTTAATATAGCCGCTGTATATGGTCCGACATTTTAGTTTCTCAAAACTAGTTCCATGCTGGTAATCAACATCACACAAAGCACTTGCTTACATTTAATTTGAATAATATTTTGGAAAAGTGTAGTTTAGGATGTGGGAAGTGCGAGCCATTGAACAGTGTGATGAAGAAAATTCTTCCCAAAATGAAGATATTACTTTATTGTTTTCAGCACATCCGTGGCATTTGCAAGTAATAAAAAAACCTCGAAACTGTAAATTTGATTAAAATATTTTGATTTTAACAGGATTTTATTCATTCAAAAATGTTGCATAACAACTGTATAACATATTCAATGTAGCTAATCTGTTTAAAAAATAAAGTAATATAAAAACCGTCATAAATTTGAATAAATTTGCATTTATATAAATAAAACTCTAAGGTTTTCTGATTATGCATTTGAATTTTACGGTGATAAGTATTTTTGTCATTTTAAATTCTATGAAGAGTAGTATCAAAATTTAAAATCTTGTCTGTCTGTCTGTCCGTCCGCTCGTTTATTAGTCAATTACTCAAAAACAGCTCGGAGGGTTTTATGAAATTTTATATTTGTGAGTCAAGTACCCTAAGGTTAGCAGTCTCTATATCATAGGCTATATGAGAATCAAAATTTACAACAAGGAAGGGGGTGTTCATTTTAAGGCGAAAATTAATATTCATACATTTCTTCTTTAATATTGGTTTTATCGAAAAAATGAAACTGTGTTTAGAATAACGATTTTAATACTAATTCGTTTACATTTATGAATTTTGAAATTTTTACTCCCGCTTTCCAGGCACCAAAGACTCAGATATTCATAAAAATACCTGAATATAATTCAGAATTGGGTTGTATAAAGTGAATGACCATTGTTAAAATGAACAGTTTGATGCTTTACTCTTCATAATTTCACACTTTACAACTGAAACAACATTCGGTCGTATTTTAACAGAATGCCTGAACTCTTTTTTATTATTTTATTTATTTATACAGGAGCACCCGCATTTTGGCGATTTGGCTCAAATTTTCACAACGTATAATGAAAAAAAAATTATAGAAAAATAACAAAAACTGAAACAACAAATAATAAATTAAATACAACAAATAATCCTTAAATACTTGTAATAAAGACAAAAGTTTAAAATGGTTTTAATAAAAAAATTATGTTATTCCTATATACTAGTACATTTATGTATATATATTATTTATTTAGTTTTGTACCTCATAGCGATGGTGATTTGCATTATTAGGATGATATTGTTACGTTTTATTACCAAAACCAGTAATAAACGTTTTTAATAAGAGTTCTTTTGGATTGCAAAATTAAATACTCGCAAGTTTCACAGTTTTTATCACTGCTCAATTTATTTCACAATGCACAATACACTTGGTAATTATTCTTAATTACTACTCACAGTATACACTAATAGCGTCAGTGTTCTTCAGATTACACAGTCCAACAATTCACTCACGGTCCCTGAAATTCACAACAAGACGGCACTGCACTGTTCTTTACTTCGCGGAACTGCACTGTCCTTTACTTCGCGGCACTGCACTGTCTTAAACACGGCACTAAACTGTTACTTACAGTCACGGCACAACACTGTTCTTCTTATAAAAACACGTTACCGCACTGCACTAAGTCGCACTGTAGCACTGATGTGAACATCTAGACAGGGGAGAAGAAAACTGCCCGGCTCGTGGCTGGCTGGTTCTTTATATTGTCTGGACCATTCGACGCGGGTCTAGTAGGTCTAGACCCTCTGTCGGCTTCTTTGATCTATCTCGCACTTCCCAAATACGCAACTCTCTCTCTGAAGAATTATTCATGTATTTAATTTTCGCAACGCTATATTTACTTCTTCATGTGCTTACCTTTTTTTGTACTTTTATATTATGGAAAATATTTCTTTAATATCTGATTCTTTCTCATATCCGTGCCTTGTCCAAAGAATATAATAAAAGTGGACCCTTTTAAATCTTTTTAAAGTATGCTGTAGACCTATTCTATTTTGTATTAAATGTTTTTGAAAATGTTGATGTGTTTTAGATATGTTAGTATTTGTGGAATATATTGGCTGCTGTCAGTTAATAGTTCTGTCATGTCGTTGGGTATGTGAAGGTTTTCTCGTTGGATGCAGTCTGTCAGTATGTGTTTTATCGTAAGGTGTTTGTTGCAGTATTTGCATATAGGGTTATCAGTCCTTGTCATTAAGTGACTATGTGTCAGGTACGAGTGACAGATCCTGAGTCTGGCAAAGTATTATCATATGTTTTCTCCAGATGCTAAGATAAGATCGTTTTATTATGACTGGAAACCAGATTTAGCTGATCCAAAGAACCTGAATAAATTCGTCAATATTCGTCCAATAGGCATTAGTGTTCCTAGAGCCTTGCCTACATAAAATTGCGATTTTTATAGAAAATATCTATCAGGAATATGAATATTGGTAATTTGGGCTACATTAGGCTCTTATGCCATTGATTGGAGTTGTGATAACCTTAATTATATTTCCGCAGGAAATCATTTTTATTTTAACCTACAAAGCTGACGATGTTTCTTACTGCTTCCGACCTTGGTCAACACTACATAATTTCTACTTTGGTATCACAACAGAGCACCTGAACAAAATTGTAACACGTTTTTGTTCCGGATGCTAAAATTATACAATCGTTTTATTTCGACGAGAAACTATATTTGATCACAAGTTCTATTATAAATTCGTCTTATGGGCATTTTACGCTAAGTGCTTAAAATAAAATAAAGGGGTCAGGTTGGCCAAGTGAGTTAAACCGTTGACCTTAATCTCACATGGTAAATCTAGAGTGGCGAGTTCGATTCCCGCCTGGGCAGAGGAATTTATTTAGTGACGGAATTCACTGAATAAAATCCTTAGTCCCACCCTGGCTAGAAAAGGGTGGTAACCTGTAGATAACCCGTCCCAATTAGCCTTAGTTGCAAAAAGTGGACCTTAATAAATAATTTAATTTAAAATAACGGGGGGGGGGGCATTTTCATATAAAAAATATGAATAATTTGAAAGTAATGAATGGATAATTTAGTATTTTCGTTAGCCAATATTTATATTTCTATGAGACATCATAATAATATCAATTATTATCCGGGCAATACGGCTAGAATACATGTATATCTAACTATAAGTCGTATATTAAAAACGTCTTACACTATATTGAATCCCACAATGAAATTTAGGAAATCTAATTTCATAATCGTAAAGAGCACGTCCGAAAAAAAAGTATACATATGAAATATTGTTCATATTGCTCAATCTTTTAGCAGATTTCCCTCAAGGTAAATCAGCTATTGAGGTTGTACTCATAACGGAATTTTCGAAATTTTTCTTCAAATATCCATCGATCCTGCCTAGTAGATGACGAAAATGAGGTCCCAGGTAAGAAAAAACGCCTCGTTCCTTCACTATTCTTTATTCGTTGCGACAGAGCGCTTCAGAGCATACGCTCCATCATCAGTGCCCTCTTCACAATGATGTGACAGGAACCAAGGATTCCCTGTGACACAGGAAAGGAGTCACAGGGAATCCTTGGTTCCTGTCACATCATTGTGAAGAGCAGGGCACTGATGATGGAGCGTATGCTCTGAAAGCGCTCTGTCGCAACGAATAAAGAATAGTGAAGGAACGAGGCGTTTTTTCTTACCTGAGATAATTCCTTAACCATCCAGCACCTCAAAAATGAAAATGAGGTCCGTTCAAAACTGTATATATATATATATATATATATATATATATATATATATATATATATATATTTGTCTGTTACCGCTCTAGGGGTTGCAATTTTTGTTTAATCGTTACCAAACTCGATATTTAGTCGTTTTATGTAAAAGGAAAGATCAAGTGGGGGGTTTAGAGGAGATGATTTTCGAAAATTCGAAATATCTCCGTTACTATACGTCGAATCGAAAAATTGTACAGAATCAATATTATTGCAAATTACATTTACTATAAATATTGTTACATACATTTATTCTCTATCTTGAATATTAACCAAGATATTTGCATTTTTATTAAATCTGGGAGGCTAAACGACGAATTGACTTCCCGCCAAAAGCTAGTTTGGCCGTTTCATTAACTGCTCGGCTCTTGTGAAATTTCTCTATTGTAAAACTTCACGTTGGAAATCTGTTTAGTTTACGCAGCCCCTGCGTGACGGACTTTTTGAGTTTTCTGCCCCTAAGTAGGGCAACAAAATTCTTTTGGTATTAAGAGATTTCACTTAAGGTTAACCTCGTGAAGTGCTTTTCTAAGAATTTCTTCAATTGATCATCGATCCTACCTAGGAGATGACAAAAAGTCCGTCGCGCAGGGGCTGCGTTAACTAAGCAGATTTCCCACGTGCGCCACGTATTTGCATTTATCTCTAAGCTTAAAAGTTCAATGAGAACAATATTTGGGATTTAAGCTTCAAATAAAGTGCTTCACAATATAATAGAATATTGTTAATATGAGATGAGTAGGAAGTGGGGGTTTACTGAAGACCGAAAACTTAAAAATGCAAATATCTCAGTTAATAATGATGATAGTGAAGAAATGTATATAACGACATTTATAGAACATTACATTTTCAATAAGATTGGTACTGAACAATTTTTCGATCCGATGCATATTAACGGAAATATTAAGAATTTTAGAAATTCTCCCCCTCAAACCCCCCCCCCCTGGTCCGATTTCAGCCGTTAGCAAACTTGATCTTTCTTTTTAAATAAAAGGCTTATATATCAATTTGGTAACCGGTAAGAAAAAACTGTGACCTCTAGAGCGGTAACTGACAAATATATATATATATATATATACTAGCTCAGATACCCGGCTTCGCCCGGGAATTCATTTGAGGATGAATGGTGATGGTATTTTTTAGCAGGCTTTACATTGCACAATATTTTGACATTTACCCGTCACAGTGTTTAGGATTGATACCCGTCGTTGCCGTGGAATTACTAATAATAGAATATTTGTTCGATAAGGCTTCACTGTCTTCGATATTTTTATATTTTCCGTCTCTTATACATGTAAATAGGGTGAATTTTTATTTCAGGCCTCCCTTATAACCCCCCCTCCCGGTTGAACCTAAAAATTTTAATATAACTTATAATCATGGAAGAATTAATGCTAATTGACATACCGAGTTTTGTTGAGTCTTTTTTGGCAAATAATATTGTTGACTCCCTCTATAATTTTTAGCGTATAACGCATTTAAACTTGGGTATACGACAAAAGTTTATATAACAAAAGTTACTCTAAATAACAAAATAAACAACTTTTGTTATGTGCATATTTGCCGAAAAACCAATAGAAAACGAAATATAGCTATTTTAAATTTCAGGCTTCCCTTATAACCCCCACTCCTGTTCGTCTCAGAGAAAATTAATCTAGCCTAAAGTCTAAGTTGGGATAGTAGTAATATACATGCCAAGTTTCATAAAATTCGGTTTAGCCGTTTATGCGTGAAAAGGTAACAAACAAACAAACAAACAAACATACACGAAAGAATCAAAATGCAGATATGATGTCTATGACATGTGAAACGAAAAGTTATCGTGAAATTTCGCGAACAAAATCAATGTACAGACAGAGGTTACAATTTTATATATATATATATATATATATATATATATATATATATATATATATATATATATATATATATATACAGTGTCCAACGGACCCCATTTTTTTCATATTCTGGGTAGTATCGATGGACATTTGAAGAAAAATTTTGAAAATCGCGTCATGAGTACAACCTGAATTAATCCTGAAAGGAAATCTTCTAAAATGAGTTTATTGAGGTTCAAAATGCCTCAGTTATTATGAGTTGCATAGTAAAATGTTTATAGAACGCATGTTGTTAAACTACTGAAAATCTAAATTTATTGTTCTCTACATTTTTTCGTAACTCAAGTTTTAAGCGAGCTATTCGTGCTCCCCTGTTTTCAGCCTTTCATAAATCGCCCCCCCCCCTCTCTCTCTCATTAGATTTTACTCAGGAATAGAAAATATGTGGTGAGACGAGATTGCAAGTGTGTTATGCCAGCAGGATGTGTATATTGGTAAACTGGAAGGTGAGGTCATCTTCGACTCATTTCAGCTGATTGGAAAACTGTTTAGTTTGAACTGGCCTTGCGTGACGACTTCTTAAAAACACTAATTTTTATCCTTATTACGGTTTTCTCTTCTTTATTGACGTCATGCATATTACATTTTCAAAGTTAGTCATAAATATATATATAAATATATATATATATATATATATATATATATATATATATATAAAGAATTAACAATAATAACGTTAAAAGTAAAGTAAAAATATATAAAGAGAAAATTATTAATCTTAAAAAGAAAAAGAGAAAAGAAATAATGATTATTCTATAAATATTTTAAGTATTGTAGTTGTATCAGCTATAATAAGTATTCAACCGATTAATTGTATCAAAAACATGTCCTGTTAAAATATTTTAAAAGCATTATTATATTCTAAAAATAACTAGTCTTCTTCCATTGGAAGTTTGCCTTTTTTTTGTTCAATGTCTTGTTTTAGTTTTTGTCGTTCGTTAGTCAGTAGTCTGCAATCGTATATTAAGTGTTGACTTGTTTGTGGAGTTGAGTAATCACAGGGGCAAGTATTGTTGTCTTTTATGTTAAATCGTTGGTAGTAAGAATTTAGTGAACCATGTCCTGTTACTAATTGTGTAATATAAAAGTCGGTTTGTATTTTTTTGCTGTTGAAATATGTGTTAATTTTTGGAATGAAAAGTTTTAAATGTTGTCCTTTGTTAGTTGCAGTCCATTGTTGTTGCCACTTTTCAGTTAGATGAGCTTTTAACATATATTTTACGTGGGCTTTGGAGATTTTATTGTAACATTCCGGTAATTGGGAATCTTTTGAAGCAGACTTAGCAGCTCTATCGGCCAATTCATTTCCAAAATTATCAGAATGTTCTTTAACCCATGAAAAATATATGTTAATATGATTTAATTCTGCTATGAGTTCTCTGATTTGTGTTGTTAACGGGTCGTAGGTTGTTCGGTTCTGTAGTTTTTGTATCGTTACTTTACTGTCGGTGAATATACAAAGTGTATTATGTTTTTTATGTTCAGTTTGTATTTTTTGTAAAGTTTAATTTGATATAATATTCAATGGTATAACACTTTTTATGAATTGTAAGAAATGTGGGATTGGACTCCAAGGGACATCATGAAAACCGGCAAAAATGTACTCTTCAAAGTAAAATATTACGTATTGAATATAAATTGATCGTTAAGCTTGGCTTGCTTGTTGCAACGTTCGGGAATATTTGAATATGTATTGATCATTAAAGTTTATATACTGGTTATAAATATATATGAATTTTCATTAATCATTAAATCAAAAATATTGCTTACTACATACGTATATAAATAAAAATAATGGTTCTTAAAGTGGTTAAAATGATAATGAAGGGCAAACAAAAAAAATGAATTAAGAGGTGTTATGCTCAAGTCAAGTTGGTGTCGTTGATTTCCCGTCGCAGGTCGTTAAAAAAAATTTATTTAGTAACTGACTCGCATAATAAAATCAATAATTCCACACTAGATATACAATCTAATTTCTTTAAATGTCCATTAACCCTCGGTCGGGCGCGTCAAGAATGTTCCGTCTTCGGGCGCGTGTATCTCAGAGATCATCCTCAACCGTTTTTACGGAAATACAGTTTTTTAATATATATTTTGCTCTAAAATGTTCAGTGTGTGATTAGAAACCATAACAGAGGAAGTATTTGTTTGAAAGAAGTAAATAATTTTCAAAATTGATAAGTATTATAATAAAAAAAATCTTGGTAGATAAAATTATCAAGTTGGTTATAGATTCACTGTTATTAAAACCGTGCATGATGATTTTTAAAATATATAAAACACAAATATCAAAAGAAATTGTTTAAATGTACATATCTTAATTATACATAATTCATTTCAGTTTGTGAACAATATAAACAAATTATCTAAGTATAACTTCATTCAAAAATAGCTGCACGAAATCACTTTTAGATAAAAATTATTAAAAATCATCTGAATTTGAATGCACCAATTCTTTTAAAAATAGCAGTTTAATTATTATCTCTTTTGCAGAGCTGCATTACAATTGGGACAAAGCATGGAACTATGTTGGAAACATTTTGTTTTTGCAAATCTCACAAGAGTAAATAGTAAACCTACATTTCTTTTCAATTTTGCACGGTTCACGTCATTTTCTTTTGTTCGATGTAGCGGAGGGACTTTTTTTATGCTGTTCTGTACTCGAGTTCAATGTATGGGCAAATGAGCACCTGCACTCTTCAAGTTTCGTCCTTAGTTCAATTGGTAAACGTCTAGTGTTGTCACTGCATCGTACAAAATATTTTCTCGTACAAGTTCTTTTGAAAGCTCATGTTTGAGCAAAATAATAGAAAAATAGGTTTATATGGTTCCATTCAATAAAGAGAAACTTAATTGTTGTTTATATTTATGAAATACAGATTTCAAAAAATCTTACGAGATCGGGCGGGTGGTATCTAGGAGATTAAATTGAATGACAGGTGAAACTGACGACTCCGTTAAACACAGTGACTCAACATACCTTGAGGGGGAGTTCTCTAAAACACATAACTCGAAGCACTACACCACCACTCTCTGCTAGGAGGAGTGGCAAATATTTCTCTAGGAACTGTGTATCTGAGAGATCACGCGCCCGACGGAAGGTTAATCCTACTTGGGAGATGACGAAAAATAGGACAGTTCAAAATAATGTATATATACACTGTTGTTTTTTCGTTACAATAGTTTTTATGTATCTTTAGTCTTGCCCTGAAGATGAGTAAATAAATATTCTCGAAATATTGGAATGAAATATATATATATATATAGATATATATATATATATATATATATATATATATATGAATTCCAAAACAAGTTTATAACGGTGAATTTTTCGATTTGACGCATCCTTTAGCTGTAAAATGCATAAATCTTTACTGCAGAACTGGCACATTTTATTGAAATATTCTGCGACATAAAAGTTGTAGTCAACAATATTATCGTTGAAACAAGTCTGAGGGAAAAAAATGGAATATGAAATTTAAAAAAAAAATTATTCTGGTGTTTTTTTTTAAATGGTACTATGCAAGTTAAAGAATTTATTCCTTTTACAAATAACCGCCAAGTAATTAGTTTAAAATAAATTTATTCTAAGAAAGTTTTTTTGAAGTTCCTGGATTCATTCAAGAATACTTTTGCGTTTTTTTCTTCTTACATGCTTTTTTTATTTTTTTTTATTTTTTGAATCCATTCTTTTCCCCTTAGACTTGTTTCAAAGATAATTTTGTTGGCTACAACTTTTATATCGCAGAATTATTCAATAAAATGTGCCGTTTCTGAAATAAAGATTTTTGCATTTTAAAGTTAAAGGATGTGTCAAATCGAAAAATTCACTGATACACACTCGTTATAAAATTTGATTTTATACAAGAATCCACCATAAAAATTAGGGCATTCCATTAGAAATTACAAATTTATGGTCACTGGAGTAATACTGGAGATTAAGGAAGTTGAGTATGGGCTGAATGGATTCTTCAGGGGTACCAATTGTGGCACACCAAGTTTCAGCCTTGTATTAAAATAATTGGAAATGTTTTGGGAAGAGAGGGAGGGGAACGGGAACTTAGGACAAACTATATATGTATTTGTCTGTTAACGCTCTAGCGGTCGCAATTTTGGTTTGATAGTTACCAAACTCGATATTCAAACGTTTTATGTGAAAGAAAGATCACGTTCGTTACTGGCTGAAATCGGACTAGTGGCAGGGGGGGGGGAGGTTTAGAGGGGGGTTTTCGAAAATTCTTTATATCTCGGTTACTATACGTCGGATGGAAAAAATGTTTAGAACCGAAATTGCAAATCAAATGTACGACGACCTTATGACTCGGATCAATCTTGTTAAACAATTGAAGAGTTTGCTGCAAAAAGGGGGTAGCTCCATCCCATAGCTGTTGGGAGTTATAAACACTTTCATGTGCCAAAAAGAAAACTCTTTTATTTGGCCCCAAAAGGTTGCAGCTTTCAATCGTTTTGATGTTATTTTCGTATTTTATGTTATTCGTTATAATGATGTTATTTTCTGTTTGTAAAACCAATAATTTTGCTGTACTTTGTTTTCAGTTTTCTTTGAATAAAAAATACATAATAATAATACATTCTATTTATTTTTACACCTTCTTCCAAGACATAACATATTCCTCCATCCCTTTTATTCCATTCTTTTGGGCAAAAAAGAGGTAGCTCCAAGGATAATCCACGTACCACCAAAATTTGGATGATATTTTTTGAATGAAAATACTGTTCTAATATGTAAACACCATAATTGAAAGTAAGCAACATCAATATTTTTACATAACTTAAAATTGGAATTTTTTAAACGTTTTTTTTTCGTTTCCCAAAAACTGGAAAAATTGGAGCTACCTCCTTTTTGCAGCGAACCCTTCAATTGATATTGTATGCATTTCTTCGCAACTCAAGTATTAGGCGTGTTTTTCGTTCTTTCTTATTTTCAGCTTTCAGTAAACATCCACAAATGGAGCTTTATAAAATAAACGGTGAGCAACAGTGGGTCCCAGCCACACGTGAGATATTTGCTTAGCAAACGCAGCCCATGCGTGACGGAATTGCATTACCTTGGCTTGGATAAATGTTATATTTAAAGAAAATAGGAAACAACTTAATTCATTGGATGGCGGACGAATAACGGTTCGCTCGTCCAGGTGCAATGATTGAAGAATTAATCACTGGAAGCTATTGAGCAATGATTGAAAGATTAATCACTGGAAGCTGGAGAGCAACCCGATCTCATCGGCGGATACGACTGGAAGGGGAAGTATTCCCACGGTACATTTAAGAGCAAATATACATATTTAAAGCAAGACATGTTTTCTAGATTCGCCGGGATAGAGCGGGAGAAAGGATGTGTCAGGAACTGGTTTCTGGGGCTTCTCACTACTTCAGGAACTCTTTCTCACTCCCTCGCATTATTCCTCACTCTGTCGCATTGTGCAAATAAAATAAATACAGCTCTAACGGTAATCAAAAACTTTCTAAATAATTTAAAGGTTGTTATTTGAGCAAGACGAACATTTCCTTCATGAGATGCTCGAATTAGGTTATAGGGACGCACAGATCTAGGAGTGATGTAGCTAGAGAGGAAACTTTTGCCTACCAATCTGTAATTGAGGACTCCTAACCTCTGCAAGTTCTATTTAGGACTATCTTCCAAAAGACTCATTTAGAAGTAACTTCCGCAAGTCCTATTTAGTACTACCTTCAGAAAATTCTATTCAGTACTATCTTCCTCAAGTCCTATTTAGTACTACCTGCAGAAAATTCTATTTAGTACTATGTTCCTCAAGTCCTATTTAGTACTATCTTCCTCAAGTCCTATTTAGTACTATCTTCCGCAAGTCCTATTTAGTACTATCTTCCGCAAGTCCTATTTAGTACTACCTTCAGAAAATTCTATTTAGTACTATCTTCCTCAAGTCCTATTTAGTACTATGTTCCACAAGTCATATTTAGTACTATCTTCGGAAAGTCCTATTTATATTTAGTACTATCTTCGGAAAGTCCTATTTAGTACTATGTTCCGCAAGTCCTATTTAGTACTATCTTCGGAACGTCCTATTTAGTACTATCTTCCGCAAGTCCTTTTTTGTCCTACCTTCAGAACGTTCTATTAAGTACTGTCTTCCGCAAGTTCTATTTAGTACTATCTTCCAAAACATCCATTGAGAACTATCTTCCAAAAGTCCTATTTAGTACTATTTTCCCCAAGTCCTATTTAGTACTATGTTCCACAAGTCCTATTTAGTACTATCTTCCACAAGTCATATTTTGTACTATCTTCGGAAAGTCCTATTTAGTACTATCTTCCTCAAGTCCTATTTAGTACTATCTTCCTCAAGTCCTATTTAGTACTACCTTCAGAAAATTCTATTTAGTACTATCTTCCTCAAGTCCTATTTAGTACTATCTTCCGCAAGTCCTATTTAGTACTATCTTCGGAAAGTCCTATTTAGTACTATCCGCAAGTCCTATTTAGTACTATCTTCGGAAAGTCCTATTTAGTACTATCTTCCTCAAGTTCTATTTAGTACTATCTTCCTCAAGTCCTATTTAGTACTATCTTCCTCAAGTCCTATTTAGTACTACCTTCAGAAAAATCTATTTAGTACTATCTTCCTCAAGTCCTATTTAGTACTATGTTCCACAAGTCCTATTTAGTACTATCTTCCGCAAGTCCTATTTAGTACTACCTTTAGAAAATTCTATTTAGTACTATCTTCCTCAAGTCCTATTTAGTACTATGTTCCACAAGTCATATTTAGTACTATCTTCGGAAAGTCCTATTTAGTACTATCTTCGGAAAGTCCTATTTAGTACTATGTTCCACAAGTCATATTTAGTAATATCTTCGGAAAGTGCTATTTAGTACTATGTTCCACAAGTCATATTTAGTAATATCTTCGGAAAGTGCTATTTAGTTCTATGTTCCGCAAGTCCTATTTAGTACTATCTTCGGAACGTCCTATTTAGTACTATCTTCCGCAAGTCCTTTTTTGTCCTACCTTCAGAAAGTCCTATTTAGTACTGTCTTCCGCAAGTTCTATTTAGTACCATCTTCCAAAACATCCATTGAGAACTATCTTCCGAAAGTCCTATTTAGTACTATTTTCCCCAAGTCATATTTAGTACTATGTTCCACAAGTCCTATTTAGTACTATCTTCCGCAAGTCCTATTCAGTACTTTCTTCGACGTCATATTTAAGCTAGTTCGGCCGTTTCCGTAACTCACCGGCACTCGTATGGAGATTTCTTTATTGTATAACTTTACGTGGGAAACTGTTTGCAATAATATATTATTTCTTTCAGATCAAGAATATTTCTATCTATCTATTGAACTCTGAGACTGTTTGTTTACAACTCCGACAGTTCCTGTGGTGGAGATTAAAAAAAATGTTTCTCATTATCATTGTATTTATTCACGGTGGAGTTATGTGTTTGTAGATATAAATATATATATAAATATATATATATATATATATATATATATATATATACTAGCTCAGATACTCGGCTTCGCCCGGGAATTCATTTGAGGCTGAATGGTGATGGTATTTTTTAGCAGGCTTTACATTGCACAATATTTTGACATTTACCCGTCACAGTGTTTAGGACGGTATCTTTGCCGTGTATTTACTAATAATGGAATTATTTGTTCGATAAGGCTTCACTGTCTTCGATATTATTATATTTCCCGTCTCTTATACATGTAAATATGGTGAATTTTTATTTCAGGTCTCCCTTTTAATCCCCCTCCCGTTCGAACCTAAAAATTTTAATATAACTTATAATCATGGAAGAATTAATGCTAATTGACATACCGAGTTTTGTTAAGTCGGTTCAGCCGTTAGTGCCAGCTAAAGTTTTAACGTATAACTCATTTATTCTTAGGTATACGACAAAAGTGTATATAACAAAAGTTACTCCAAATAACAAAATAAACAACTTTTTTATGTTTATATTTGCGGAAAAACCAATAGGAAACGAAATATCGCTATTTTTTAATTTCAGGCTTCCCTTATAACCCCTACTATCTTCCGCAAGTCCTATTTAGTACTATCTTCCACAAGTCCTATTTAGTACTATCTTCCACAAGTCCTATTTAGTACTATCTTCCGCAAGTCCTATTTAGTACTATCTTCCGCAAGTCCTATTTAGTACTATCTTCCGCAAGTCCTATTTAGTACTATCTTCCGCAAGTCCTATTTAGTACTATCTTCCGCAAGTCCTATTTAGTACTATCTTCCGCAAGTTCCTATTTAGTACTATCTTCCACAAGTCCTATTTAGTACTATCTTCCACAAGTCCTATTTAGTACTATCTTCCGCAAGTCCTATTTAGTACTATGTTCCACAAGTCCTATTTAGTACTATCTTCCGCAAGTCCTATTTAGTACTATGTTCCACAAGTCCTATTTAGTACTATCTTCCGCAAGTCCTATTCAGTACTTTCTTCGACGTCATATTTAAGCTAGTTCGGCCGTTTCCATAACTCACCGGCACTCGAATGGAGATTTCTTTATTGTATAAGTTTACGTGGGAAACTGTTTGCAATAATATATTATTTCTTTCAGATCAAGAATATTTCTATCTATCTATTGAACTCTGAGACTGTTTGTTTACAACTCCGACAGTTCCTGTGGTGGAGGTTAAAAAAAATGTTTCTCATTATCATTGTATTCATTCACGGTGGAGTTATGTGTTTGTAGATATAAATATATATATATATATATATATATATTTATATATATATATATATATATATATATATATATATATATATATATATATATATACTAGCTCTGATACTCGACTTCGCCCGGGAATTCATTTGAGGCTGAATGGTGATGGTATTTTTTAGCAGGCTTTACATTGCACAATATTTTGACATTTACCCGTCACAGTGTTTAGGACGGTATCTTTGCCGTGGATTTGCTAATAATGGAATTATTTGTTCGATAAGGCTTCACTGTCTTCGATATTTTTATATTTCCCGTCTCTTATACATGTAAATATGGTGAATTTTTATTTCAGGCCTCCCTTTTAATCCCCCTCCCGTTCGAACCTAAAAATTTTAATATAACTTATAATCATGGAAGAATTAATGCTAATTGACATACCGAGTTTTGTTAAGTCGGTTCAGCCGTTAGTGCCAGCTAAAGTTTTAACGTATAACTCATTTATTCTTAGGTATACGACAAAAGTGTATATAACAAAAGTTACTCTAAATGACAAAATAAACAACTTTTGTTATGTGCATATTTACCGAAAAACCAATAGAAAACGAAATATCGGCATTTTTAATTTCAGGCTTCCCTTATAACCCCCACTCCTGTTTGTCTCAGAGAATATTAATATAGCCTAAAGTCTAAGTTGGGTTAGTAGTAATATACATACCAAGTTTCATAAAATTCGGTTCAGCCGTGTATGCGTGAAAAGGTAACAAACAAACAAACATACACGAAAGAAAAAAAATGCAGATATGGTGTCTATGACATGTAAAACGAAAAGTTATCGTGAAATTTCGTGAAAAAAATCAATGTACAGACAGAGGTTACAATTTTATATATATACTAGCTCAGATACCCGGCTTCGCCCGGGAATTGATTTGAGGCTGAATGGTGAAGGTATTTTTTAGCAAGACTTTACTTTGTACACTATTTTGACATTTACCCGTTCCAGTGTTTAGGGTTTATACCCGTTATTGGTATTTGCTAATAATAAAATTAATTTTTTATGTAAGACTTCACTGTCCTCCATATTGTCATATTTCCCGTCTCCTGTGCATTATGCATAGATTTCAGTTATTAAGGAAAAAATATTAACGTAGATTTGAATTAATTTTTCCAGGTCAGGTACCTCATAGTTCAAATTGGAATGAATTGTTGAGCATATCAATATTTCTACGCAAATTACTTGCTCCATACATTGTTCCTGGAGAAATGTATAAAACAAAAGTTAATCTAAATAACAAAGTAAACAACTTTTGTTATGTGCATGTTTGTCGAAAAACAAATAGACAATGAAATATTGCGAATTTTTATTCCAGGCCTCCCTTATAAGCCCCCCTCCCGTTCTAACCTAAACATTTTAATACAGCTTATAATCATGGAAGAATGAATGCTAATTGACATACCGAGTTTTTTTAAGTTCTGTTCAATCGTTAGCGCCCAATAAAATAGTTCACTCCCGCTTTAGTTTATAGTGTATATCTCGTTTATACATTGTTAAAAAACAAAAATGAATATCACAAAAGTTACTCTAAATAACAAAATAAACAACTTTTGTTATGTGCATATTTGCTGAAAAAGCAATAGGAAACAAAATATCGCTATTTTTAATTTCAGGCCTCCCTTATAACCCCCACTCCTGCCGGTAATATACATACCAAGTTTCATAAAATTCGGTTCAGCCGTTTATGCGTGAAAAGGTAACAAACAAACATACACGAAAGAAAAAAATGCAGATATGGTGTCTATGACATGTAAAACGAAAAGTTATCGTGAAATTTTGCGAAAAAAATCAATGTACAGACAGAGGTTACAATTTTAAATATATATATATATATATATATGTATATATATATATATATATATATATATATATATATATATATATATATATTGCAAAACTTCACGTGGGAAATATGGTTACTTTACGCAGTCCCTGCGTGACGGACTTTTACGTTGAATGCAGTCTGTTGTACATATACATGCTGTACTTGTTTTATTGTTAGTTACATGCTGCAGTGTGTGTGGTCAATACTAAGTCTAGTAAGAACAACTTTCTCCGATCTAGTACTCCCATAGCTCGATGGTCATTCCTTATTTTTACTTTTGGTTTGAGGTGGTTATTTACCTTCCCTTTGATTGTATTTAACCTGATAGCTTTATAATTATTAGTATTACTGTTTTTTATTAACTTATGTGTTTAATTTAAATAATTTAAGAAATAAATTTATATTTCAAAAAGCATAACATTTATGAGCGTGATGAAGTCTCACTCGGAAGTTCTCGATTCACCCCTTTTTTTCAATGAGAAAATGGAATGGTTAATCAAATTGCTGGGGAAAGTAATAAATTTAATAGGTATTCTTGTTTAAATATCCGTTAGTCATTAGTGTACGAAAAAGACTTGTGGAATATGAAGAGAATGCTTAACAGGTGTCAGTAGCTCCGGTAGAAAATAGGAAGCGGTGACCATAAAACCAAAGTTCCCTTTTATTAAACCATCCTGCGGCCGTTGGAGTCCATTAAGGGCCACCTCTCTGCTAAATGGAACAGCTACGGATATTTAATTTCTGGGAAAGGAAAGTTGTGAGGTAAGTTAATAGTGCCTCTAATGAATGAAGGTAATTACTTAATAATGAGTGGTGACTGAGTAGTTATCGACAGGTCTAGTGAAGTGTGTATGTTATGGATATCCATCCTAGGATTAGGAAGGATATCCCTGGATGGGATGTTGTGAGGAGCCAATGCGAATATATTTGGATGAATGTGTGTAACTACAGATCCCAGAATATGAAGACTGAGCAGTTATCGACATGGCTCGTGCACTTTGTATGTAATAGATATCAATCCTAGGATTACAAAGAATAATCCTAAATGGGGTGTTCTGGGGGCCAATGCGACTACGTTTATATGAATGAAGGCTATCACATACCCAGAAAAGTGAAGACTGAGGAGTTATCGACATGGCTCGTGCACTTTGTATGTAATAGATATCAATCCTAGGATTACAAAGAATAATCCTAAATGGGGTGTTCTGGGGGCCAATGCGACTACGTTTTTATGAATGAAGGCTATTACATACCCAGAAAAGTGAAGACTGAGGAGTTTATCGGACATGGCTCGTGCACTTTGTATGTAATAGATATCAATCCTAGGATTACAAAGAATAATCCTAAATGGGGTGTTCTGGGGGCCAATGCGACTACGTTTTTATGAATGAAGGCTATTACATACCCAGAAAAGTGAAGACTGAGGAGTTATCGACATGGCTCGTGCACTTTGTATGTAATAGATATCAATCCTAGGATTCCAAAGAATAATCCTAAATGGGGTGTTGTGGGGGCCAATGCGACTACGTTTTTATGAATGAAGGCTATCACATATCCAGAAAAGTGAAGACTGAAGAGTTATCGGCAGGTCTCGCGTAGTGCGTAGGTTATGGATGCCAATCCTAGGATTAGAAAGAATAATCCAGGATGTGGTGTTGAGAGCCAGTGCGAATAGGCTAGGATGAAGGAAGGTAATCACAGATCCAGGAAAGTAAAGACTGAGCAGTTGTCGACAGGTCTCGTGTAGTGTGCAAGTTATGGATGTCAATCCTAGGATTAGCAAGAATAATCCTGGATGGGATGTTGTGGGGAGCCAGTGCGAATAGTTTTGGATGTTTGAAGGTAACTACAGATCAGATCCAGGAATGTGAAGACTGAGCAGTTGTCGACAAGTCTCGTGTAGTGTGTAAGTTATGGATGTCAATCCTAGGATTAGCAAGAATAATCCTGGATGGGATGTTGTGGGGAGCCAGTGCGAATAGTTTTGGATGTTTGAAGGTAACTACAGATCCAGGAATGTGAAGACTGAGCAGTTGTCGACAAGTCTCGTGTAGTGTGTAAGTTATGGATGTCAATCCTAGGATTAGCAAGAATAATCTCGGATGGGATGTTGTGGGGAGCCAGTGCGAATAGTTTTGGATGTTTGAAGGTAACTACAGATCCAGGAATGTGAAGACTGAGAAGTTGTTGACAGGTCTCGTGTACTGTGTAAGTTATGGATGTCCATCCTAGGATTAGCAAGAATAATCCTGGGTAGGCTGATGTGGGGTACCAGTACGAATAGGTTTGGATGAATGAAGGTAACTAAAGATCCAGGAATGTGAAGGCTGAGCAGTTGTCGACAGTCTCGTGTACTGTGTAAGTTAATGGATGTCCATTCTAGGATTAGGCAAGAATAATCCTGGATAAGCTGATGTGGGGTACCAGTACGAATAGGTTTGGATGAATGAAGGTAACTAAAGATCCAGGAATGTGAAGGCTGAGCAGTTGTCGACAGGTCTCGTGTACTGTGTAAGTTATGGATGTCCATTCTAGGATTAGCAAGAATAATCCTGGATAAGCTGATGTGAGGTACCAGTACGAATAGGTTTGGATGAATGAAGGTAACTAAAGATCCAGGAATGTGAAGGCTGAGCAGTTGACTACAGGTCTCGTGTACTGTGTAAGTTATGGATGTCCATTCTAGGATTAGCAAGAATAATCCTGGAT
The DNA here is from genome assembly GCA_019009955.1 of Riptortus pedestris. NCBI lineage: Eukaryota > Metazoa > Arthropoda > Insecta > Hemiptera > Alydidae > Riptortus > Riptortus pedestris. Next base: position 145,414,453 of record CM032230.1, read on the forward strand.
AAGCTGATGTGAGGTACCAGTACGAATAGGTTTGGATGAATGAAGGTAACTAAAGATCCAGGAATGTGAAGGCTGAGCAGTTGACTACAGGTCTCGTGTAGTGTGTAAGTTATGGATGTCAATCCTAGGATTAGCAGGAATAATCCTGGATATGTTAATGTGGGGTACCAGTACGAATAGGTTTGGATGAATGAAGGTAACTAAAGATCCAGGAATGTGAAGGCTGAGCAGTTGACTACAGGTCTCGTGTACTGTGTAAGTTATGGATGTCCATCCTAGGATTAGCAGGAATACTTCTGAATTGACTGAAGGGGGGGGGGCAGTGCGAATAGGTTTGAATGAATGAAGTTAATCACATATCCTGGAAAGTGAAGAATGATCAGTTATCGACATGGTTCATTACTGTGTACGTTATGGATGTCAATCCTAGGATTAGCAAAGATATTCCAGGATGGGATGTTGTAGGGAGCCCGTGCGAATAGTTTTGGATGATTGAAGGTGATCACAAATCCAGGAAAGTGAAGACTGAGGAGTTATCGACATGGTTCGTGTACTGTGTAAGTTATGGATGTCAATCCTAGGATTAGCAAGGGTATTCCTGGATGGGATGTTGTGGGGAGCCAGTGCGAATAGTTTTGGATGATTGAAGGTGATCACAAATCCAGGAAAGTGAAGACTGAGGAGTTATCGACATGGCTCGTGCACTTTGTATGTAATAGATATCAATCCTAGGATTACAAAGAATAATCCTAAATGGGGTGTTCTGGGGGCCAATGCGACTACGTTTTTATGAATGAAGGCTATTACATACCCAGAAAAGTGAAGACTGAGGAGTTATCGTCATGGCTCGTGCACTTTGTATGTAATAGATATCAATCCTAGGATTACAAAGAATAATCCTAAATGGGGTGTTCTGGGGGCCAATGCGACTACGTTTTTATGAATGAAGGCTATCACATACCCAGAAAAGTGAAGACTGAGGAGTTATCGACATGGCTCGTGCACTTTGTATGTAATAGATATCAATCCTAGGATTACAAAGAATAATCCTAAATGGGGTGTTCTGGGGGCCAATGCGACTACGTTTTTATGAATGAAGGCTATTACATACCCAGAAAAGTGAAGACTGAGGAGTTATCGACATGGCTCGTGCACTTTGTATGTAATAGATATCAATCCTAGGATTCCAAAGAATAATCCTAAATGGGGTGTTGTGGGGGCCAATGCGACTACGTTTTTATGAATGAAGGCTATCACATATCCAGAAAAGTGAAGACTGAAGAGTTATCGGCAGGTCTCGCGTAGTGCGTAGGTTATGGATGCCAATCCTAGGATTAGAAAGAATAATCCAGGATGTGGTGTTAAGAGCCAGTGCGAATAGGCTAGGATGAAGGAAGGTAATCACAGATCCAGGAAAGTGAAGACTTAGCAGTTATCGACATGGCTCGGGTACTGTGTAAGTTATGGATATCCATCCTAGAATTAGCAAGAATAATCCTGGATAAGCTGATGTGAGGTACCAGTACGAATTGCTTTGGATGAATGAAGGTAACTAAAGATCCAGGAATGTGAAGGCTGAGCAGTTGTCGGCAGGTCTCGTGTACTGTGTAAGTTATGGATGTCCATCCTAGAATTAGCAAGAATAATCCTGGATAAGCTGATGTGAGGTACCAGTGCGAATAGTTTTGGATGAATGAAGGTAACTAAAGATCCAGGAATGTGAAGGCTGAGCAGTTGTCGGCAGGTCTCGTGTACTGTGTAAGTTATGGATGTCCATCCTAGAATTAGCAAGAATAATCCTGGATAAGCTGATGTGGGGTACCAGTACGAATAGGTTTGGGTGAATGAAGGTAACTAAAGATCCAGGAATGTGAAGACTGAGGAGTTATCGACATGGTTCATGTACTGTGTAAGTTATGGATGTCAATCCTAGGATTAGCAAGGATATTCCTGGATGGGATGTTGTGGGGAGCCAGTGGGAATAGTTTTGGATGATTGAAGGTGATCACAAATCCAGGAAAGTGAAGAATGATCAGTTATCGACATGGTTCATTACTGTGTACGTTATGGATGCCAATCCTACGATTAGCAAGGATATTCCCAGATGGGATGTTGTGGGGAGACAGTGGGAATAGTTTTGGATGAAAGAAGGTGATCACAAATCAAGGAAAGTGAAGACTGAGGAGTTATCGACATGGTTCGTGTACTGTGTAAGTTATGGATGCCAATCCTACGATTAGCAAGGATATTCCTGGATGGGATGTTGTGGGGAGCTAGTGGGAATAGTTTTGGATGAAAGAAGGTAATCACAAATCCAGGAAAGACTGAGCGGTTATCGGCATTGCTTGTGGAAACATATGGGACATTGTTTTATTATCTATAATATTGGCCGAAATATTTGCGTTTTGTAGTTTTCGGCCTTCAGTAAACCCACACTCCTAATCATGCCATATCAACAATAAACTATTATATTATAAAGCACTTTATTTGAAGCCTAAATACCAAATATTGCTCTTATTGGACTTTTGCGTCATGAAAATACCTGACGCTTGTGAGAAATATGCTTAGTTAATGCAGCCCCTGCGAATATTTTCCTGTTTTTATTGTATTATTATTTTTTATTTTAAACAAAACCATGAGGAATTTCTAGATGTGAGAAGGTGGGAGTTGTGGGGAGTATAACTCTCTTACTCCTGGTAAATATTATCTTATTTCCTCCGATGTGTTGACGTTAATGAAATAACTATGTACTTCATTCTGGTTTGCAGGGAGGGTTACGATCTCTTCCCCTCGCCTACCCTTATTGAATATAAATTAAATTATTTTATTTTACTGTTATTTATTTCCACCGAGTATATTAATTATTAAAACGATTATAATTATACGATGATGACTACATCAGGGAAATCGCTGACCTGACGAAGACAGTGCTGAAACAGAATTACTTCCGCTTCAACAACGAGATATATATACCCACAGACGGACTCGGAATGGGAAATCCCACTTCTTCTATACTTACGGAAATATTTATTTAACACATCGAAGACATGCACATAGAAAAACTCATGGATAAACACCAAATTACAAGATATTTCAGATTCGTAGATGACACCTTTTGCATCGTGGAAACAGACGACATCAACGGGATTTTGAAAGACCTCAATAAACTCCATCCCAACATACGCTACACCATGGAGACTGAAAACGAAGGAACACTAAACTTCCTTGATCTCACAATTACTAGGAAAACTGACAGTTTGGAGTATGGCGTATATAGAAAACCTACATCCACGGATACAACAATACACGCCACTTCAAACCATCCAACTCAACACAAACTAGCTGCATTTCGCCACATGCTACACAGACTACATACCCTTCCGCTCTCAAAGGAAAACTACGACAAGGAGTTGAATACAATACACGAAATAGCCTACAATAACGGCTACAAACGACACACGATCGTTAAATTACTCAAGAAAATAACTAGCAACGCCAAGCAAGACGCGAGCACTTCAGCTGAACCAATCACCAAACGCCACGCAATCACATACACGGGTCCTGATACATATAAAATCACAAACGCACTTCGGAAAGAAGGACTTCACACTATGTTCAGAACCAACAACAACCTACGACAGAAGCTCACAAATGACATCGAGAACAAGGACATCTTCAATATGAACGGAGTATAAAAAATCACGTGCTGCTGTAACAACACATACATTGGACAAACGGGAAGGAGACTGAAAACGCGATACACCGAACATATCCGCTCGTTCAGACTTAACAAACGAGATTCCAATTTCGCCAACCACCTGAACGACCATTGCCACGACCCGAGGAGTATAGCCGACAGCATGAAACTTCTACACCGACAAACGAAAGGCTGACGATTGGATATACTAGAGAATATGGAGATATACAAACAACGGACATTCAACGGAGACATCATCAACGACCAGCTCAACACTAGCTCGGACACGATCTTCAGACCACTACAACTATTTAAAAGGAAGACGCCAACGGACGGACTCACGCAGGATTACCAACAGGTAAAGCGACGACGCAGGTAGTTCCATATAGTATTTAATCATTTATTTATTTATTTTTCTATTATACATAATTTTTGAATGTATAATAACAGTGTCACAAATATTACATTATACCCGTATCTACATATCATATTACACCAGACCACTACACACAATAACACTAGAAATGTAAACACCTTACGGATGAGGACAATGACCCACTACACGATAACAATTTACCTGAACACTAGTTTAAACGCACCTCGTTTGACAGATCTGAATGGTAAGTAAACAGATCTAATAAAACGTTAACATCCCACCACACACAAAAATTTACCTGAACACTAACACAACCCGTTGACAGATCTGAGTGGTAAGTAAACAGATCTCGATTTAAAACGTAAACAACCCACCACACGAAAACAATTTACCTGAACATCAACATCCCTCGTTTGACAGATCCTAGTGGTAAGTAAACAGATCTGGACTAAACGTAAACAACTAATAAGGTGAACAGAGCATAAAACACACTGACTGACGGACAACCAACTCAGTACAACTATCAACAGGCTTGAAGATGATGCCATCACATCGAAAGCGCTTGCCAGCGGCACCCAGTGACGACGGTCTTCACCGAGAGGTATGACAATAGAATTATTAAAACATTCCAAGCGTATGATGTTTTCAATAAATGATTTAAATAAAACACTGTTGATAACCCATGGAGATGTATTGAAATTTGTAGGAAGTCTAATAGAGTAAATATTCTTAACTTATTTCCCACGAAATCCTGGAATTTTTGGAATTACTTTACATTCACATTTACTATTACGTATATATCACAGTGTATAACTAAGTTTAAACAATGTGTGCTCGGATTGCTTTTTGAGAGGATATACACTCAACCGCACTTAGATTTATTAGAGAGAGAGTGAGTGAGGGAGAGAGAGAGAGAGAGAGAGTGAGTGAGAGCTATATATATATATATATATATATATATATATATATATATATATATATAGAGAGATAGAGAGAGAGAGAGAGTGAGAGGGAGAGAGAGAGAGAGAGTGAGGGAGTGATATATATATATATATATATATATATATATAGAGAGAGAGAGAGAGAGAGGGAGAGAGAGAGAGAGAGAGAGAGAGAGAGAGAGAGAGGGAGAGAGAGAGAGAGAGAATGAGGGGGGAATGAGAGAGAGAGAGAGAATGAGGGGGAAAGAGGGAGAGAGAAAGGGGGGGGGGGGGAGAGTGTGAGAGAGAGAGGAGGGGGAGAGAGAGAGAGAGAGAGAGAGAGGGGGGGGGAGAGAGAGAGAGAACGAGAGAGAGAGAGAGAGAGAGAGAATTTTGAACGGATCAGATCTCTTTCGTCATCAACTAGGTTATATACATTGAAGCCTAGCTATAAAAATACCATCTTTACACAGTCAACAAAGATTTTTGTTAACTAAATACCTATTTACACAATTTTGAGCGGACGAGAACCGGTGTATTCAACGTGGTATGGCTGTTAGATGCTTTTGAGCTGATTAATTTTAATTACTTTCAAAATAAAAACCGAAAAAAGTACATGCACTGTATTAATTATAACAGTGATTACATAGACTCAGTCATTAAACATCTGAAAGACACCAACATATATTACACACTATAATCTACACTTTCTACACACCACTCTTCACTTATTTCCTATATTAACAGGGTGTTTAAGCTTTAATATTACTTATTTTCTACACTCAACCGCAAAAAAAACCGGACACTTAGATTTAGTCTTATAATTTTGTTAAATACTTAATATATATTTATATTAATCTTTTTAATTAAAATAATTGGTTAATATATAGTTTATTTAAACAAAATCTGCCAAAAGTGAATAATTGTTATTGATTATTTACAAAAAAATACAAAATAAAAAAAAAAAAGATAAATTAACACCTTTAAAAAAAAAAAAAATTTGTCTTCATTTTTATTACAGTGAATGGTAGACTTCGCTACCCTAAGCGTTTCGGCAATGTAACGTAAGCTCCGGCCTTCCATCTAAGTTTGTAAGACCCATTATTCTGGACCGAAATAAAAATAAAATATTAATTAAAGAAAATGCTTGGTTAATAATTAAAGATGTTTAAATATGCGAAAAACTACTTACAGTTTAGAATAGATCAACTTCACGACAAATAAATCTAACCTGAGTTTTATCTAATTGTTTACTAATCCTGAAGGGATTAGTTCAATGGACTTAGACTCTAAATTCTCTTTAATAACTAGAATACACATAAAGAAAATTGCTGAAAATTAGCTTTTAATACGACAAAAATGAAGTGTCCGTTTTTTTTTTTTTTGCGGTTGAGTGTATGTACATTATAGATGATATTTTATTATAATAAATGATAACCATTATTTTGATTTGAATTATTCACGGCTTGTCAATCAGTAGAAATTGATTAGGTACTCTCATTCATTTATTATTCCGAACTAAAATGTTTATTCTATAAGTCCCATAGATTTACCAGGCCCATATGGAAAAAGTCCGTCACGCAGGGGCTGCGTAAACTAAGCAGATTTCCCATGTGAAGTTTTACAATAGAGAAATCTGCATACTGGTAACACAATACCACCGTGATTAAATACAAACGGTAATGAGAAATCTTTCAGTCAATTAAAATAAATTCCCAACTGAAACGTCTTCTGAATTGTAAGAATAATTTATATTTTAATAACTCAAATTTTAGTAGTCCAAGAACTAAAGAAGGGCGAGGGGGCGGATGAACAGAACGTATTTGCATAAATCTCACAAAGTAATGAAGGTAAGGTAAGATTAGAAACGACAGGTAAGGTTAGAAGAAGCCACCTGAGCCGAGTATTGGCGGAAATGGCCGACTTAATCCGGAACTATAACCGAGCACAGACTTCATAAAAATGCAAATAACTCGGTTAATATTCAAGATAGAGAATAAATGTATATAACAATATTTATAGTAAATTTAATTTGAAATAACATTTATTCTGTACAATGTTTCGATCCGGCGTATAGTAACGGAGATATTTCGAATTTTCGAAACCCTCCCCTTTAACCCCCCCCCCTCCCACTGGACTGATTTCAGCCGTACATCACTTATTTGCATTTATCCCAATACTTCAAAATTCAATGAGAACAATATTTAGCATATAGGCTTCAAATGAACTGGTTCTTTATATAACAGCTCATTGTTAATGTGACATCAGTAGAAGTGGGGGTTTAGTGATGCCCGAAAAATAAAATATGGAAATATATCGGTTAATATTTAATATAGGGAGAAAATATAAAAAAAAAAAAAAAAAAAAAAAATGATTTATATATTATTACATCTATTCAATAAGATTGATTCTATACAATTTTTCGACCTGAGGCATAAAAACGAATATATTTGGAATTTTCAAAATCCCATAAACCTCCCTTCCCCAGGCTCGATTACAGTAGTTAACGAATTTAACGATTTTTCTTTTTTACATAAATTGCTTATATATCGACTTCGGCAAGGATAAGACAAAAATTGCGACTGCTAGAGCGATATCAGATTGATATATATATATATATATATATATATATATATATATATATATATATATATATATATCGAGAGAGAGGGGGGGAGAGAGAGAGAGTGAGTGAGTGAGTGAGTGAGAGAGAGAGAGAGAGAGAGAGAGAGAGAGAGAGAGAGAGAGAGAGAGAGAGAGAGAGAGAGAGAGAGAGAGAGAGAGAGAGAGAGAGAGAGAGAGAGAGAGAGAGAGAGAGAGAGAGAGTGAGTGAGAGTGAGTGAGTGGGAGGGAGTGAGAGAGAGAGAGAGAGAGAGAGAGAGAGAGAGAGAGAGAGAGAGAGAGAGAATTTTGAACCGATCAGATCTGTTTTGTCAACTAGGTTGGTTATTTTTTTTTTTTTAATTTTTGAAAATCACATCATAAGTACATCCTGAATACCTGATTTCCCCTATTCTACTAAAACAGTACGCCCTGACGGGAAGTGTAATTATATACATTGTAGACTTGCTATAAAAATACCATCATTACACAGTCAACAATGATTTCCCTTAACCTAAAGATCCTTAACTAAGTACATATTTACACAATTTTGAGCAGACGAGAACCGGTGTATTCAACGTGGTAGGGCTGTTAGATGCTTTTGAGCTGATTAATTTTAATTACTTACAAAATAAAAATAATAAAAACCTTAAAAAGTGCATGCACTGTATTAATTATAACAGTGATTACATAGGCTCAGTCATTAAACATCTAAAAGACACCAACATATGTTACACACTATAATCTACACTTTCTACACACCACTCTTCACTTATTTCCTATATTAACAGGGTGTTTAAGCTTTAATATTACTTATTTTCTACACTGAACCGCAAAAAAAACTGGACACTTAGGTTTAGTCTTATAATTTTGTTAAATACTTAATATATATGTATATTAATCTTTTTAATTAAAATAATTGGTTAATATATAGGTTATTTAAACAAAATATGCCAAAAGTGAATAATTTTTATTGATTATTTACAAAAAAATACAAAATCAATAAAAAAGAAAAAGATAAATTAACACCTTTAAAAAAAAAAAAAAATTATTCTTCATTTTTATTACAGTGAATGGTAGACTTCGCTACCCCAAGCGTTTCGGCAATGTAACGTAATCTCCGGCCTTCCATCTAAGTTTGAAAGACCCATTATTCTGGACCGAAATAAAAATAAAATATTAATTAAAGAAAATGCTTGGTTAATAATTAAAGATGTTTAAATATGCGAAAAACTACTTACAGTTTAGAATAGATCAACTTCACGACATATAAATCTAATCTGAGTTTTATTTAATTGTTTACTAATCCTGAAGGGATTAGTTCAATGGACTTAGACTCTAAATTCTCTTTAATAACTAGAATACCCACATAAAGAAAATTGCTGAAAATTAGCTTTTAATACGACAAAAATGAAGTGTCCGGTTTTTTTTTTTTTTTTGTGGTTGAGTATATATATTTATTTTGTTTTTTTTTATTTATTTTATTTTTCTCCCCCCCCCTTTCTATATTTACATTTTCATTTATATTATGTTCATTACCCTCATGTTTCCATGTCGTAGAATATCGTTTGCTTCATAACACCTTATATGCTTCAAAAATCATTTGCCAAAGTTCACTCTTTTTCCGTTTGTTGTTGTAGTTTTTTTTTTTTTTTTTTTTTGCATTTCACTTTTAAATGACACTTTAATAATGAGTAAATCGCCTGCGTTGCGGAACTCAATTTAAATTAAATAAAATAATTATTTATTTTTAATATTGGCTTATTATAATGTCAGTTGAAAATGTGGACTTGTAAGAGAGAAAATATATGTTTATATAATGTAATATATAATTAAAAAAGTGTATGTTCATTATTATATAGGATAAGTAAGCATATTGCCCGTATTAAAAAATGTACTATAATTATTAATTATTGGCCAAATATAAAGGCAGTTACAAATATTAATCCAGTAATAAGAAGTGCAAATGGCCAGAACGAAACTCGTGCTAATAGCACACATCTTTAAGTGAATATAAATAAATTAAAATGTATTTATAGATTTAGTAAATAATTGCATAGAAAATTAGTAAATTTAATACCCTTATGATATGGCAAGAGGGGAATTTGCAATATACTAGCGGAGCCAATAGATCCTGCATGATATTTGAAGCAATTAGGATATTGCATTTAACCCTAACATGGTAGTGAACGTAAAAATTACGTATGATCTGGTTTGAACTGTTATCAAACGGCTGTTAACACCCCACCACCCCCACCCCTCAGCTATGAGCCCTCCAGACAGTTCGGCTTTCACCTCCGCCAAGTGCAGCTAATTGTGAACCTTCCCACTCGTCCAATACTATTTTTTAAAATAAAAACGACACGTAATATTTACGTATCAATACTATTAACCGCAACTTTTTGGCACGTAAAATTTATGTATCGCTACTAATAACCGGGTTTTATGCCATAAATAAATTGAGAATAATATTAACCAAGTATATTATTCTCAATTTATTTTCACCAATTTATTTTTATATTCTGATTTATTTTCTCTTAATGTTTTTAACTATTATTTTTGATATAAAAAGACAAAGATGTTTAGAAAGAATATAAATAATAATCTTTTTATAGTTTCGGAAAAATGGACACAAAATATTTAAAGGATGAAGAAATCAGAAATTTGTTGAAAGAACTCTCCGATGAGTCAGATGAGGAAAATGACAATTATGAAGTAGATGGATATGGATACAACAGCAATGATGATCTGGAGTATTCTCCAAGTGATGAGGAGGTTGAGCCTTCGGAAATGATTGCGACACAGAGTGGGCTAGATAGTGATGAGAGTGAGACAATCTTAGAAAACATCAAGGCAATTGAACAAATAGAAGAAACACAGAGGCAAAAAAAAAAACCTAAAACCTCTCAACCACACAATATTGACAGATCAGTCACAATAAATGTAGAAGGTGGGGTTGTGCTTGGTAAGAATGGAGCACACAACCTCCGGAACGTGTTTCGAACAATGCGCCTGAAAGGAATGTCGTTCACATTATTAGATATTAACGTAAATATAAGTTAAAGAAATGTGTATGCTTTAATAAAATAAAAAAAAAATAGTCACAAACATTAAAAAATTTTGAATAATTTCACCAATTACCAGTTGCACACGTAAAATTTACGTATCAGTACCAATAAGTGGGAAATAATATCACTACCGTTCTAGGGTTAATAATATTATGTTTAAAACGAAAGCTGCTTTTAATAACACAAAAAACAACATTTGTTATGTGCACTAAAACAAATAGAAAATGAAATATTGCGATTTTTTTATTCAGGCCTAACCCTCACTCCCGGTCGAACCTAAAAAATTTGATATAGCTTATTATCATGGAAGAATTAAAGCTAATTTACATATAGAGATTTGTTAAGTTCGGTTCAATCGTCAGTGCACTATAAAACTGTTGGCTTCCCACTTTTAGTTTTTAGTGTATATATCGTTTATACTTTGTCATATGACAACAATTACTCTAAATAACAAAATAAACAACTTTTGTCCTGTGCATATTTGACGGAAAACCAATAGGAAACGAAATATTGCTCTTTTTAGCAGATTTCCCTTAAGGGAAATCAGCTATTGAGGTCGTACTCATGACGCGAGTTTCGAAAAATGTCTTCAAATGTCCATCGATCCTACCCAGGAGATGACGAAAATGAGGTCCGTTCAAAATTATATATATATATATATATATATATATATATATATATATATATATATATATATATATATATATATATATATAAAATATTATCGTTCTAGCTGTCGCAAGTTTTGTTTGATTGTTATCAAACTCGATATTTAAACGTTTTATGTAAAACTAAAGATCATGTTTGTTAATGGCTGAAATCAGACCAGTAGGAAGGGAGGTTTAGAGGAGGGAATTTTTGAAAATTCGAAAATCTCCGTTACTATACGTCGTATCGAAAAAGTATATAGAATCAATCTTATTGCAAATTAAATTTACTATAAATAATGTTATATACATTTATTCTGTATCTTGAATATTAACCGAGATATTTGCATTTTTCTGTTTTCAGCTTCTGAGATGAGATCGGCTAACTAACGGGTTTAATCTTGAGTTTCCGTCAAGAGCTAGTTAGGGCCGTTCCCGTAACTGTTTGACTCTCTATTCTGATATTTCTCTATTGTAAAACTTCACGTGGGAAATTTGCTTAGTTTACGCAGCCCCTGCGTGACGGGCTTTTTATTTTTAGGCTTCCCTTCCTACCCCCACTCCTGCTCTATCTGCCGGGCTGATTTGCTAATCTAAACCATCCAGGGCGCCACCTAAACGCATACAAGAAAAATTATTTTAATCGGTTCAGCCTTTTAGGAGGAGTTCAGTGACATACACACGTACAGTAGAATTATAAATTTAAAGATTAGTTGATATTATTTAAGACATAGAGTAAAACAGGGACTATAGTAAACAGCATTATACTACTATAAAATGGCATAATAACCTAGTTGTTGATTGTCCAAACCATATTAATCCTAATCCTAGTTTTGAGTGGACCTCAATTTCGTCATCTCGTGAGCAGGATCGATGGACATTTGAAGAAACTTCGGAAATCCGCTAACAAGGGAAATGAGAGAGAGGTTCGAAGAGAAAAGCTATAGGTTGGTTGGTCGGAAGAAGAGAAGCCACAGGTATAAGAACATGAAGAGTTACAAACTTCTAGCTCGAGAAAGTTGGCCGATTCTTGATTTACGACAGCTGGAAATTATACTCCGTAGAAAGAAATTCAATAAAAGTTAACCAGCTGCTACAATCGCTCTTTTCATCACTTTTTATTAACGCGATGTCTATCAATCAAACAGGCTTCTAACCCCCCCCCCACTTCCCCCCCTTTCAATTCCAACAACTTAAGTTTATCAATGGAAAAGGAAGGCAGCGCACCTTATGAATGGATTTTCTCTCCATGATGGAAATATAAACGTCTCCGTGTTTTATTAAACTTTGCTCAATGCCCTTATTCATTCTCAGTTTGAATCAGTTTTATAAATAGTTTATGTTATTGACGACTAGCAGTGTGAATGACGGGTTGAAATAAAAATGGTTTCCCCCGAAAATATAAAGATTGGCTACTCGAAGTCTATCTGTTATGCTCACCAACTACAATAAGACTAAACTAAGCAAATTTCCCACGTGCAGTTTTAAACATACGTCCGGCAAGCGCGCCGAAGGCGCATGCTTAGCCATGGACATGTATGTGTAGAGACATAGCCCGCTCCCACGGACCGGTTTACGGGCTGCGCCCGGTGGTCTTTTTCTTATTTGTCGTCGTCGTCGGTGTTGGTGGAGGGTTTTTAGAATCTTCCTTTCCTTGTTTCTCAGGCAGCACACGGGGAAGGTGGAGGGGAGAATATGTATATATAGGCGACCTATTCCGCTTTACATCATTCGTGTCTATAGCCTAGAGTGTTATATTGTCTTATTCTGGAGGAAACATCGTTACTCAGGAAGACATACTTTCTGATATAGACGAGCTAGTTGAAGAGGTTCCTACTACTAATCCAAATCACGAAGGGGAATGTCAGGATTCCGTTATGTATGCGGAGGGGAACGAGGACTTCAGGTCGAAGAGTCCGCCGGCGAAAAGGCGGAGGACTTCACGATTTTCATCGAACGGTTCCTCGAAGAAGGTGAGTATATATGTTTAGACTGTTACATATATAGAGAAGGATAGTTCTAACATATATACTTTACAGGTGGAGAAACCATTACAACTCCTTTTCGGTGTGATGAGGTTGATTCTTCGTTCGGCACTGGATCCCATCAACGAGGGATTGGAGTTTCTCAAGACGGTGTTGGTGGCAGTGGAGGAGACGGAAAGTCAGAGCCTGATCATGGAGCTTTGGCGATGCATACAGGCGACGGACGAGATAGATGGTGGTCCGGGCTGCTCAGACAAGCCGAACTGGATTTCTTATCTAGTAGAACAACTAGGACAGTCTTCCATACAGTCCTGCCCATCATCTGTTTACAACAAGGTGCGTCAAGCCTTCATAACAGCCTTGCGGACCTACAAGCCGGCGCCGGCGCAAGCAGTGCAACCATCGTCATCGGAGTCCATCTCTGCAGTGGACGGGATCATCTCCACATCATCCAAGACTGTTCGTACACCAACCACTCCTGTCGCTGCAGTTGGCTTCAACGACTCCGGTCCTCCACAGGTACCTCTAGTAAAGGATTTAGTGGACCCGGTAACAGCTCCCGTAGACTTCAAAGAGCTTTTTCAGTCAGGGACTTTGGCTCCCGGCGATTCAGAGCTCTCGTCTCATATTTGGATCTACAACCGAGGTACCTTGTCTTCTATAGAGGTAATGGGGAGGAAAGGATCTTATATGATTCAGCTACATTTATATCCTACGAAGGACATAATCGGCGTAGCAACAGAGCAGTGATGGCGGAAGAGACTCTCCAAGATTCAATTTGTAATGGAGGACATGATGTTGATGGCGCGAGTTCAAGCAGTTATGAAGTCCATGAGAGAAATATTGGAACGAGATCCAAAAGTGAAAAGATCTCGAAAAGTAACGTCCTTTCATGGCTTTCAGAACACTTGATCACGCCCATCTCTATTGCTTTCCGTTCTCGCGTCTAGTTGGAAGGTCCTTTCGGTCTCTATACAGATTCACATCCATTATTAGTCAGTGCTTTGGAAATATATAGACAAAGGTTAGCCAGAATGTCCTTTGTTGAATTATGTAAACCCGCCGTATATTGAGATCACCAAGGCGGTGGCCAATAGCGAAAATTCCGGCACTATCTCAACAAGGCACCGGCTGGTTTTAAGCGGAACAGACAGTTGGGCTTGGTCCTTCTCCTGGGTCGCTTCTACCGCTACAGTAATAGTGTATCCCGCTTCAGAGATAACCGCTCAGTTGGGATTCACCAGTTACACAGTTGGGATCTATTCCGCTCCAGAGCAGGGGCTTGTCCACTCTCCTGTATTGGTTCTACCGCTACAGTGTAATAGTGTATCTTTCATCTCCCGCAACGCTACCATCATATACGGATCACCGCAACCAGTTTTCACCAGCAAAAAGGCAGAATCACATTGGGAACACAAAATAACACTGGAAGAAGACTACATTTCAAGGAAAGTATATGTTTCCCGCAGGTACCTTCTTCTTAAAATGCTAGCATTATCTACGCATACTATTAAATGAGTACTCATAATATAGGACCAATAGATCATTATATTGTATATATATTATTGGCTTGCCGCTAAAGTATTTTATAAAGTTAAATTTCCTTTGTTTCTTTGTTCAACCTCTATATCAATAAATGTTAATATTTGGTTCAATTAGACATAAGGTTAGTTTCTAAATCAGCATTCTTTAGGATTTAAGTTGTATAAAATTAGCTGCCTACTATAAAGTTTATTATATGTTGCTTATTCAATATATACTTGATTCTTTGTAGAACTCAAATAGTGACTTGTATTATTCACCCTCATCTTTCCATAAAATAGTAAATATTTCAATCAATTCTCTCTTATTCTTGCCTTTAAAAAGCTTCCCGCCTTTACATTTTGGTGCCGAAACCCGGGACTAATTGCTGCCCCGCCCCGACATTTTGGTGCCGAAATAGCTCTATTATTATTACTGCAAAAGCTAACCGCACGCCCTAACAGTAGTCTTCATACCAAGGCAGTCCTGGACTTATACCCGTGAGTTCTAGGCCACCCGGGCAAGTATACCGCCTGCTGATCAACAGGTGGGACCGTCCACCGAATGCTAAGAAAAATGTTGAAATAATCTAGTATGGTGGGCGGGTATGAACATTGACCTATATGAAGGGTCTTTGGCCTTTGGGTTGGCTCTGAGTGACATTTCTATTCTTGGAACTATGAGTTTTGGGACGACCGGACTAACGTGTACAATACATGGGTGTTGTGATTGACAGTGGACTCCTATATACATGGTATATACCGCCCACTCTATGGACATATCCAGCAAGTCAGTCATTCAGTGACCTTCTACAGCAATACGTCAAATTGTTACCATTCAAATGACAAGGAGAGCAGTCTCTTTACCAAAATAAGTACAACGGGAATAAAAGGGGCAAGATAAATTAATGTTAATGAATTGAAAACACGAATAGGTTAATAATCGTAACTTTCAGCATATTTCCCCAAAAGGGAAATCAGCTACTCAGGTCGTGCTCATGACGCAATATTCGAACAGTTTCTACAAATGTCCATTGATCCTACCTAGGTGATGACCAAAATGTAGTCCGTTCAAAATTTGATATATATATATATATATATATATATATATATATATATATATATATATATATATATATATACTAGCTCAGATACCCGGCTTCGCACGGGAATTGATTTGAGGTTGAATGGTGATAGTACTTTTTTTGGCAAGGCATTACATTGCACAATATTTTGTTTACTCGTCCCAGTGTTAAGGGTTAATACCTGTTGTTGGCATTTGTTAATAATAAAATTAATTTTTTATGCAAGTCTTCACTGTCCTCCAAATTGTCGTTTTTCCCGTCTCCTGTGCATTATGCATAGATTTCAGTTATTAAGGACAAAATATTAACATAGATTTGAATTAATTTTTCCAGGTGAGGTACCTCATAGTTCAAACTGGAATGAATTGTTGAGCATATCAATATTTCTACGCACATTACTTGCTAGACACATTGTTCCTGGAGAAATGTATAAAACAAAAGTTTATCTAAATAACAAAGTAAACAACTTTTGTTATATGCATGTTTGTCGAATAACAAATAGACAATGGAATATCGCGATTTTTTATTTCAGTCTTCCTTTATAACCCCCACTCCCGTTCTAACCTAAAAATTTTAATATAGCTTATAATCATGGAAGAATTAATGCTAATTGACATACCGAGTTTTTTTAAGTTCGGTTTAAACGTTAGCGCCCAATGATATAGTTGACTCCCGCTTTAGTTTATAGTGTATAGCTAGTTTATACTTTGTTAAAATACAAAAATGAATATGACAAATGTTACTCTAAATAACAAAATAAACAACTTTTGTTATGTTCATATTTGCCGAAAAACGAATAGAAAACTAAATACTGCTATTTTTAAATTCAGGCCTCCCTTACAACCCCCACTCCTACCCGTCCCTAGAAATGTTAGTATGGCTTGTTATAATGAAAGCGTTAGTGCTAATACACATACCGATTTTTATTTATTTCAGTTGGGTCTTTTGTCCCAAATTAAATTGTTCATTTCCGCAATAGGTTTTAGCGTATATCTCGTTTATAATTAGGTATACAAAAAAAGTGTATATAACAAAAGTTACTCTAAATAACAAAAAAAAACAACTTTTGTTATAGACATATTTGCTGAAAAATCAATAGGAAACGAAATATCGCTATTTTTAATTTCAGGCCTCCCTCATAACCCCCACTCCTGTTTGTCTTAGAGTATATTAATATAGCCTAAAGTCTAAGTTGGGCTAGTAGTAATATACATACCAAGTTTCATAAAATTCGGTTCAGCCGTTTATGCGTGAAAAGGTAACAAACAAACATACACGACTGAAACAAAATGCAGTTATGGTGTCTATGACATGTGAAACGAAAAGTTATCGTGAAATTTCGCGAAAAAAATCAATGTACAGACAGAGGTTACAATTTTATATATATATATATATATATATATATATATATATATATATATATATATATATATATTATTTTATAAATATATTATAATTATATATTTATAATAATAAATATATTATATATTTTTGTATGCGTTTGGGTGACGCCCTCGATGGTTTAGATTCACAAATCAGCCCGGCGGTTGGAGCAGGATTGGGGGTTGTAAGGGAAGCCTAAAATTAAAAATAGCAATATTTCGTTTCCTATTTGTTTTTCGGCAAATATTCACAGGATAAAAGTTGTTTATTTTGTTATTTAGAGTAACTTTTGTCGTATAACAAACTATAAACGAGATATACACTAGACAATTAAAGTGGGAACCAACAATTTTATTCGGGCACTAAAGATTGAACCAAACTTAACAAAACTCTATACGTAAATTAGCACTAATTCTTCCATGATTTTAAGCTATATTAAATTTTTTAGGTTCAAACGGGAGTAGGGGTTATAAGGGAGACCTGAAATAAAAATATTTCATTTTCTATATAGGCCAACGTGCACATAACAAAAGTTGTTTTTTGTGCTATTAAAAGTAGAGTTTGTTTTAAAAAATTTTCCGTATAACAATGTGTGAAGCAAGTAATTTGCATGAAATATTGATATCCTCAACAATTCTGTCCAATATGAACACTATTAATTATAACGAATTGTTTTTTGTTATTTCAAAATAAAGAATAATGAAATTATTATATTATTTGTTTTTCATTTCACAATTTGTTTAATCGCTTGAAATATCATGCAGGACAAGGTTCGCTAATATATATTTTTCAGCTAACGATCTAGTGGTCGAAATATTTATTTAATCGTTTCCAAACTGGGTATTAAAACTTATTTTTCTTAAAACAAAGATCAAGTTCGTTAACGGTAGAAATTAGTTAGGTTAGAAGGAGGAGTTTAAAGGGAGGCATTTCAAATATTCTTAATATTTCTGTTATTATAAGTTGGATCGAAAAAGTGTGTAAAGACAATCTTATTTCAAATAGAATGGTCTATAAATGTTATTATACGCGGTTTTTCAGTACCTCAATTATTAACCAAGATATATATTTATTCATTTTTAGCAGATTTCCCTGATGATGCGATTTTCGAAATTTTTCTTCAAATGTCCATCGATCCTACCCAGGAGATGACGAAAATGAGGTCCGTTCAAAACTGTATATATATATATATATATATATATATATATATATATATATATATATATATATTTGTCTGTTACCGCTCTAGCGGTCGCAATTTTTGTTTGATCGTTACCAAACTCGAGTTTTAATCGTTTTGTGTAAAAATAAAGATCAGTATCGTTAACGGCTGAAATCGGACGAGTGGGAGGGAGGGGTTTAAAGGGGAGGATTTTGGAAAAATCGAAATATCTCCGTTACTATACGTCGGATCGAAAAATTGTACAAAATCAACCTTATTGCGAATTAAATTTACTATAACTATTGTTATAACTATTTATTGAAATTGTGTATATATATTCTACTGACAAGTTTTTAATTTTTAATTTTAATCTTTAAAAATAGTTTTTCTTATTTCTGTAAATATTCACTGCGACACTATTTTTTTAAAAAAAATTTTAAAGTTGTATGTTTTAGCAGATTTCCCTTAAGGGAAATCAGCTATTGAGGTTGTACTCATGACGGAATTTTCGACTTTTTTCTTCAAATGTCCATTGATCCTACCTAGTAGATGACGAAAATGAGGTCCGTTCAAAACTGTATATATATATCTATATATATATATATATATATATATATATATATATATATATATATATATATATATATCTATTTACTCTTGACCATCGACATGTACATATATTTTCTAAATTGTTTAATTAAATGACATATTGTACAAAGTTTTTTGCAGATTTCCCTTAAGGAAAATCAGCTATTGAGGTTGTACTCATGACGGAATTTTCGAAATTTTCTTCAAATGTCCATTGATCCTACCTAGTAGATAATGAAAATGAGATCCGTTCAAAACTGTATATATATGTCTATGTCTGTTACCGCTCTAGCGGTCGCAATTTTTGTTTAATCGTTACCAAACTCGATATTTAGTCGTTTTATGTAAAAAAAAAGATCAAGTTCGTTAACGGCTGATGAGTTAACCAGTGGGAGGGGGGGGGTTTAAAGGGGAGGATTTTCGAAAAATCGAAATATCTCCGTTACTATACGTCGGATCAAAAAAATTGTACAGAATCAATCTTATTGCAAATTACATTTATTATAAATATTGTTATATACATTTATTCCCTATCTTAAATATTAACCGAGATATTTGCATTTTTATGAAATTTGGGCCGATACCGGATTTTTGAATTTCCCGCGAAAAGCTAGTTCGGCCCTTTGCCGTAACCGTTCGGCTCTCCTATGGAGATTTCTCTATTGTATAACTTCTCTGAAGGAAATCTGCTTAGTTTACGCAGCCCCTGCGTGACGGACTTTTTTATTTTTCAGCCTTTAGCAAACCCCACTTCTAACCATGTCACATAAACAATACTATGCAATATAACTAAAAAAAAAAAAAAAAACTAAATAAAAGAGCTTTATTCGAGGATGAAATACCAAATAATGTTCTCATTGAACTACTTTGTGAGATAAATGCAAATACGTTGTGTGATCCCGTTACCAAATAATGATTTAACTTCTTTAATCGAAATGTTTCTAAGATCAATATCACTATGGACATTTATGTGTTAATTCATCACTTTGGAAATGTCAAATTATCTCCATTATTATAAGTCGTATCAAAGTATGTTAGAGAATCGACATCTTGTTAAACTATTGACGCTCTATAATTTTCCTTCTATATATCTATTAGCAGATTTCCCTTAAGGGAAATCAGCTATTGAGGTTGTACTCATGACGGAATTTTCGAAGTTTTTCTTCAAATGTCCATCGATCCTACCTATTAGATGACGAAAATGAGGTCCGTTCAAAACTGTATATATATCTATTATATATATATATATATATATATATATATATATATATATATATATATATATATATATATAGATCTATCTATCTATATATTTGTCTGTTACCGCTCTAGCGGTCGCAATTTTTGTTTGATCGTTACCAAACTCGATATTTATTCGTTTTATGTAAAAAAGAAAGATTAAGTTCGTTAATGGCTGAAATCGGACTAGTGGGAGGGGGGGTTTAGAGGGGAGGATTTTCTAAAATTTGAAATATTTCCGTTACTATACGTCGGATCGAAAAATTGTATAAAATCAATCTTATTGCACATTTAATTTACTATAAATATTGTTATATACATTTATTCTCTATCTTGCATAATAACCGAGATATTTGGATTTTTATTAAATTTGGGCCGATAACGAACGTTTCGAGATTCCCGCCAAAAAGTAGTTCGGCCCTTTACCGTAACTGTGCGGCTTTCGTATGGAGATTTCTCTATTGCATAACTTCACGCGGGAAATCTGCTTAGCTTACGCAGCCCCTGCGTGACGGACTTTTTTTTTGTAGCTTAAACAAGGTTTTCATTAAGGGAAATCACCTAAAAAACGAATTCTGTTGGTGGTCTTAACCCTCCGTTAGGCGCGGGTCATTCCCAAACGTCTCTAGGCGCGGGTCACCTAGGAGGTGACGATGGAGAAATATGTTGGTAAAACTGCTTATTAGGCCAAAAATAGAGTTAAACAAATATAAATACTTATCTTAACAAATAGTAAAACTATTTTATTTTAAAAGTTAGCAAAGTAACACATGAATATGTCTTACAACTATCAAAAATATTAATTCATTATAGGTAACATGAAGCAATTTATGAACAATGAACTCTTTAGTTACTACTTACTTAACTACTAGAAAAAATATATAAAAGAAGTACAATAAGAATAGTTTAGAACTACTTAAACATTTAATTTCTGCATGAATAACAAATACAAGAAACACATTTAAGATAGAAAAGGAAATTAAAACGTTTTACGTCGAATCTTTTAGTGTCATCTAGTTCTACATGCCCAACATGTTTTACATAAAGTCTTCTAAATTCATCTCGCTCCTCCGTATGTGCCTGCTAAGTAAAGAAGGCCTATTTAGGCTTTTATTTCTGACAAGTCCGTCTCTTTGGCATCTCTCTGCCTAGAAAATTCTGACTTAACGATTTTTATAAATTTGTTTCTGCAGTGCACAATACTACTAATAATCGTCTCATCAAAGAGAAAGAACCAGCAGTCAAGTTCATTAATAGCCTCCTTTGCCGCCCCTTTCACTCCCGGAGGGTGTGTCAATAAATTTTGTTTTCCTATTTTACTATTCTATTAAAAGGGGGGTTCCTCCACTCAAAACGGTCAACGAACTTTCTGATTAATCTTCTCAATGCAACATTTTTTTTCGTGTGACTGCTCATTCTCCCCATCACTTTCCGATTCCGACACTTTGTTCAGTCTATGAGTCAATACCCCGTTCTTCCAAGTATGTTATCGTCTTCTTCGAAAGGATCCTATAATGTGTGGTGGAGTCTAGGAATATCATTTTGATTACTCAAGTCATAAACTACCTGTGGGGTGATT
Source organism: Riptortus pedestris (assembly GCA_019009955.1). Lineage (NCBI taxonomy): Eukaryota > Metazoa > Arthropoda > Insecta > Hemiptera > Alydidae > Riptortus > Riptortus pedestris. The sequence goes on from CM032230.1 coordinate 145,436,303, forward strand.
TTAGCACAAGGAACACACGGTGTACAAACTTCGAAGGTCAAACCTATATTAATTTGAGGAGGAAGGGAAGCTAGAAGCATTGCTGGATGCGGAAGTCGTTGGGTCCACTCAATCGGAAGCTATTGGAAAAACATCTCAAAGATGCACCTGTCAGGACGCGGCGACTAACGGAGGGTTAAGGATTAGGTTTGGCAATGAGGAAATGCAAGACACATTTTGTGAAATAAAGTGAAATCTACTGAAGGGTGTAAGGAACGAGTGAGTTGGAGCGAGAGAGACTCAATGAGTCCTGTAGGGAGAGAAAAACCCCGAAGACTGCGGAGAGAATCAATTGATACCGAAGAATATTGTCTGGGGAAGAGGAGTGGAATCTAGCGGAATCAGAGGGAACTAGGGAGATAGCAGTGGAAGACACCGAAGTACCAAGTAATATCTCCGTTACCATACTTCGGATCAAAATATTGTATAGACCAATCTTATTCTAAATTAAATTTACTATAAATATTGCTATATACATTTATTCTCTATCTTGAATATTAACCGAGATATTTGCATTTTTATTAAATTTGGGCCGATAACGGATGACAGTTTCCCGCCAAAAGTAGTTCGGCCCTTTACCGTAAATGTTCGACTCTCTCGTATGGCGATTTCTCTATTGTATAACTTCACGTGGAAAATCTTCTTAGTTTACGCAGGCACTGTGTGACGGACTTGTTTTTAAGTTTTATGACAGTTTCCTAAAGTCAGGACTTTTTTTATGTCAGAAATGGTTAAATGATCATTGTCAGGGTTCTTTTGATTCCAAAATTTAATACACAAGTTTTTAATATTACATAATGTATTTGACGACACACTAGTTTTATTTACACACTTGGTAACCTATTTTTCGCAACTAACAACACTTCACTTACTTATTTCAATATATCTCTGGAGTCGATCACTCAAATCATTGGTAAAATCGCTAATTCTACCAGGCTGCGGGCGAGCTGGCCGATTTTATATTAGCAGGCCATCCGCTCAAGGAGGTTCAAGGCACAAACTCGTCTACTGATTGGTCGGAGAGAAGTAGTCGCCTCGAAGGTTTTAGATTCCCACGCATCTTTTCAGGAATTCTGCACTACATATATAAGTGTTAAATAGGACTGTGAGTAGTCACAATGTCCTCAAGAAGACCAAATGGAAGCATGTTTAGCAACAATATATAACAGCTATAAACAAAACTTATTGAATGAATGAATATTTTTATTGCTTATAAAAATTTAACAATTTTATAGCAAGGGTTCAACCCTCTTCCTTTTTTCATATAAACATAAAAAGAGAATTCTTTTTTTAAATAATAACAAAAAACAAAAACTATATACACTAATTACTATAGAAAAAAAACATAAGACATTAATTTTATTTTAATTATTATATTGTTTGTATTTTTTTTTCCCCTCTGACGTAAAGACCTTTACGTATGAAAGCATATATGCTGTTTATTTTATTCTTGTCCATAAGCTCAAACAAATTTTCCATGGATTGCTGTGGAATGTTGAAACTTTTCAGGAGGTGGTTTCTTCTATCTGCTAAAACGGGGCATGCAAGGATGAAGTGCGAAACGGTGTCTTGGCTATCTTCGCAAAGGGGCCATGGCTTTTCTGGGTTGAATATGTAAATTGTCCTACCAACTATTAATCTTTGATTTTTTGTACCTAATAAACGGATTTGAGATATCAATTTGGTCATAAAAAATGGCACATTTTGGTACAGGTACTCCTCGCCTCTGCCAAGAGAGCTAATTCTTCTAAAGTGCTGGCTATATGTGCTGTTTAAGACTCTTTCTATATCTACCGAGATTAAATGGTTCTCGAGAGCCTCTAAACATGTCTTTATTTTTTCATTAATATTTTCCGCCATTTCCAATTCCTCCAAGCTCCCTCCTATGCACCCAAGACACCCTTCCAGCTCATTCAGCCAATTAAATGGCATTGAATAATTGGCAGATAATTCCTTTAGGCGCATGTAACACAGTCTTGATAGATCATCTGCCGACTTCTCTTGCAGAGCCTTCCACCAATTCAACATCCTCTTGAAAATTTTCAGTCGGGTGTGTGTACGGTTAAATTCTACTCTAATGTAAGCATTAGGAGTGTTTTTAGGGAGACACATAAGCCATTTAAAGAAGTTTAATTGAGCTTTCTCAATCACAGCCGAATAACCTGGGCCCCATATTTCTGATACATACAGGAGTACACTTTCACTAAGTGCATCGAACAGCATACATTTGGTTGCCCAAGTTTCAGCTTTGCTTTTATTAAGTATCCGTAAGATGGCAGCATTGGCAAAGCAACCTACAAAACTTATTATTAAATATTATCTAAGCAGACAAGGGTGCCGAAGGGGTGGAGTTCATCGAGAAGAAAACCGATATAAAGTTGTTCCTACGGCTACCATAACCCCCACTCTACCGGTCTAAAGTAAGCAAACTTCTTCAAGGTTCCATTTACTATTTATTTATTTAATAGCTTTATCTGAAAGAAACTTTACTTTTCATTAATGATAAACGAGTTGAAAGTGTTCTTCTCGAGGACGCTTAAATGGGAGGTGACGTGGAGGTGGAGGGCCGAGGAGTTTACAGACTTTTTGAAAATTCCCCAGCTGCAAGTGGAAGGCCCTTAACATCTGCCTTCCTGATGACTAGATAAGATAATGATAAGACTAGGGCGGGAAACGTGATATGACCTTATCAGCTGAAGCAATTCCCGCCGTTATCAGCTGTCGAGAGGAAAATCCATCTCTGTTACTTCCATTCAGAAGGTCTCTTTCGTTATTCTCAAAAGGGTTGTTTATTTATATTTTATCTAGTTGACGAATAATGTTTTTAAGTTGTTCCCAGGTAAAACAAGTTTGCATTAAATGAAGTATCTCTTTTAGCTGATTTCCCATAAGACTCAAATCGAAAAAGTGGAAAGGGTTTTTATTTATATATATATATATATATATATATATATATATATATATATATAAATATATAATATAAATGTGAAATCACTTAACAACGATAATACGCTCGGCTTTATAGAATCTAGGCCGTTTTTTGTGCCTTTAGGGCCTTTCGGCGTTTTCTTGCTTCCAGAATTATCTCCCACATAATGTAAATTACTCTATGCAATATATTACGTCACTGTTTCTTCACGGGAGTCATTAATATAATCGAGAGGAGTATAGTGAATGAAGCATTGAGGAGTGACAGGTGGTCGAGTGGTCTGCTCGTTAGTGGGCGAAGCAAAAAGCTGTTAGGAAAGTAGCGGAGATGCAAGATATTTAGATCTCGCTGGCCATGCACCGATTTAAAAAGTACCTCCTTCCTTAACTACAAGCTGCATATGCTTCAAGAATCAGTAATACTGAAACTAAAAGGTCCGGCACGCAAGGGGCTGCGTAAACTAAGCAGATTCCCACGTGATGGCGTAACACATTTTTGTCCTCCTCTGAACACAAATATATACATATTCTCTATTCGTATGTAAAAAAAAAAAAAAAAATGTCCGTCATACAGGGGCTGCATTAACTAAGCAGATTTCCCACGTGCGTCACGTATTTGTATTTGTCAAGGAACGCGAAAGTTCCATAAGAACAATATTTCTGCTTCAATTGAAGTGCTTCATAATATAACAGCTTATAGTTAGTATGAAGAGAGTAGGAGTGGGGGTTTACTAAAGACAGGAAACTAAATAACTAAAACTAAAATGCAAATATCTTGTTTGTACAATCTTAATTGATGACGTCATCAATTAGCGAATTTGAGTGTATCTCGCGTAATATAGGTCTCTTGAAAACAATATTTGGTATCTAAGCTTAGAACAAAGTGGATTATTATAAAACAGCATATTGCTAATATGAGATGAGCAGAAATTAACCGAAATCTTGGTTAATATTGATATTAGAGAAAACATGTATATAACAACATTTGTAGGAAATTAAATTTACAATAAGATTGATTTAATGCACTTTTTTGATGCGACTCTTAGTAACTGAGATATTTAGAATTTTCGAAAATCCCATCTCTAAACCAGCCCCTCTTTCTTTCGTTGTACTAAACTCGATATTTAGTTATTATTACTCGATTTTATAACAATTATTCTGACTCATTATTAATTACAGTACTAGATATAGTAAATAGTTCTCAATAAAATAATGTGTTATATTCTGATATATTTCAGTAATTGTTTTTCTTTCTGGTGTGAGCCGGGCCGACCCGTTTGTTTACATTTCTAATCTAACGCTTCCTGTCGGCAGGTTATTGAAATTGGATGAAACATTTCTTATTTCCGTTTGTATTTATTCACGGTGTTGTGTTAGCAGTATGCATATTTATCTATTACTAAACTTCCCGAGGGAAATCTGCTTAGTTTACGCAGCCCCTGCGTGACGGACTTTACTTTTTTTTAATTCATCTTTCTCCAATCCCTTCCGTTGATGATGGACCTCCACCAGCCAGCACAAATCCAGAATAATCATAAATGTAATATGCCATGTGGCAATGGAACATGTATTCAAATAAATAACTCCTTACAGGGTTACTATGAGGAGAAAAAAATAATAAAGAATTTTGTTCACACATTGGACTTTTGCTTTTTGAGATAAATGCAAAGACGTGGAATACATGGGAAATCTGCTTAGTTTACGCAGCCCAGCGTGACTGATTTTTCTATTATACTTACGACTCGAGCCCCTGAAGAGCTGCTTATATAAATCGCGAAACGTGTATTCCCACGGCTGCAATAACTGAATTCCAAAACTCGATGAATACCTTTTTATTGTCCCTGCCAACGTTGAAATTATAAATACAATATTATTATTTTGGTTAGGGAGCTCTTATTTATGTTGAGAAAAATGAATAATTCATTTGAGGAAAACTTATTTAACGGGAAGGAGTTTTAATGGAAAAATAAAGCTAATTACATCTTATACTTGTTCATTATCTTTAAAAGCCTGAAAGCTCGGGGGAGTATTTTTAATTTGGAAATAACGACTAAAATGAAAATTCATTTGTTACAATATAAAAAGTTTTCACTTTTTTTTTCCATATAAAATTTAATTTTAAAAAGTGTTTTTCTTTTCCTCTTTTCCCCTCTGTTTCTCTTTATCTTTTGCTAATTATCCATTGTAAAACTTTATTGTGCACTAGCTTAAATTGGCGGTCTTTGTTCGGGAAACCTTCATGGTGGATAACCATTGTGCTTTGATATTCGTTGTGTAAAGATAACACAATATTTTTACATTCCCTTCTCAATAGGTACTCTGTATTCTGCCTCAGTATCTCATAGGGTGCCCTTTGTACTTTTCTCTAAGAATAAACGTTGTTTGTTATGAACATATTTCTTTTTGCTACTAAAAATATTCATAAGGCTATAAAATCCAATTAAGGATAATATAAACCGAACAATAGTTATACTGTGTACGATATTGTAATACATAAATCTTCCTTTCTTTAATCAGAACTGCAACTAAATAAAGTCCTTCACGTAGGGGCTGCGTAAGCTAAGCATATTTCCCACGAGAGAGTATAGTACACTTTGATCTCATTTCAATTTACATTTTGTATTTCTAAGTAAAATTCCGATGAGTATAACTTTAACTATTTGAAACATATTGCTCCCGAAATGCATTTAATCTTTAACCCTGAGAAGTCAAAAGTCCTTGTTTTCCACAAGTCATAAAAAAGTAAGAAATTAAAATCATTTTTGGCTGCGTAAACAAAGCGGATTTCCATTTTTTTTGAGGTGCTGGTTGGTGAAGGAATTATTATCTCAGATAAGAAAAAAACGCCTCTTTCCTTCACTGTTCTTTATTCGTTGCGACAGAGCGATTTCAGAGCATACGCTCCATCATCAGTACCCTGCTGGCAAACAAATACCATAAAAGTCCGTCACGCAGGGGGAGCGTAAACTAAGCAGATTTCCCACGTGAAGTTTTACAATAGAGAAATTTCACGAGAGCTGAGCCAGTAAAGGAAACGGCCGAACTAGCTTTTGGAGGAAAGTAACTCGTCCGTTAGGCCCCCCGATTTAATAAAAATGCAAATATCTCAGTTAATATTGAGATAGTGAAAACATGTATATGACAATATTTATAGTAAATTTAATTTGCAATAAGTTTGGTTTTGTACAATTTTTCGATCCGACGTATAGTAACGGAGATATTTTGAATTTTCAAAAATCGCCCCTCTAAACCCCCCTCCCACTGGTCAGATTTCAGCCATTAACGAACTTGATCTTTCTTTTTGCGTAAAACGCTTAAATATGAAGTTTAGTAACGATCAAACAAAAATTGCGACCGCTAGAGCGTTAACAGACAAATATATATATAATTTTGAACGGACCTCATTTTCGTCATCTCCTGGGTAGGATCGATGGACATTTGAAGAAAAATTTCGAAAATTCCGTCATGAGTACAACCTCAATAGCTAATTTCCCTTAAGGGAAATCTGCTAAAAACTTTGTACAATATGTCATTTAATTAAACAATTTAGAAAATATATGTACATGTCGATGGCCAAGAGTAAAAACATACAACTTTAAATTTTTTAAAAAAAAATTAGTGTCGCAGTGAATATTTACAGAAATAAGAAAAACTATTTTTACAGATTAAAATTAAAAATTAAAAACTTGTCAGTAGAATATATACACAATTTCAATAATTAGTTAAAATAAACAAATGAATAAAAAATGAATATTTACAGTTAAGTCTAAAATAGAATAAATAGTAAAAAGTGAATAGTCCAATTAAAATTAAAAAAACCACAAATGAAAAAACAAAAATGAAGGAACAACTCGATTTCCCGCGTGAAGTTTAGCAATAGATAAATCTACATACCGGTAACACAACACCACCGTGAATATTCAGTGAATAAATACAGACTATAATAAAAAACCTCTCAACGGAAAGCATCTGAAATGCAAAAAAGTCCGTCACGCAGGGGCTGCGTAAACTAAGCAGATTTCCCACGTGAAGTTTTACAATAGAGAAATCTGCCCAATAACAAGTGTAGTAAGTAGTAATGGATCACTAAACTTATACACGAGGGACGAATAGTTACGAAAACGGCCGCCAGAGCTCTCTTCGGAAAGTACCAAACAGCTCACTCCTGCCGACCAATGCAGAATACAAATGCAAATATCTTGGTTACCATTCAAGATACAGAATAAGTGTATAAAACAATATTTATAGTAAATATAATTTGCAATAAGATTGTTTCTATATAATTTTTCGATCCGACGCATAATAACGGAGATATTTCGAATTTTCCGAAAATCCCCCCTCCCACTGGTCCGATTTCAGCCATTAACGAACTTGATCTTCCTTTTTACATAAAACGATTAAATTCCGAGTTTGGTAACGATCAAACAAAAATTGCGACCGCTAGAGCGTTAACAGGCAAATATATATTATATATATATATATATATATAGATATATATATATATATATAAAATTTTGAACGGACCTTATTTTCGTCATCTCCAGGATAGGATCGATGGACATTTGAAGAAATTTTTCGAAACTCGCGTCATGAGTACGACCTCAATAGCTGATTTCTCTTAAGTGAAATCTGCTAAAAAGAGTTCTGCCAACTTCTTAGTGGAAAGAAAAACTATTTCTGTAATATATCTGAATATTACGCATTAATTTGATTGAAAACTATTTACTATATCTAGTACTGTAATTTATAATGAATCAGAATAATTTTTATCTCAATTAAATTTAAGTAGTCCGAAAACTTAAGAAGGGGGGGAGTCACCAGAACATATTTGCATATCTCTCGTATAATATATGTCTCTTGAAAACAATATTTGGTATTTAAGCTTCGAATAATGTGGTTTATTACATTACTGAGTATATTTTATGGTACATGAGTAGAAGTGGGGGTTTCCTGAAGGCTGGAGGGTAGACATCATGGGTAGCATCTGAATTCTAAACATGCAGGCCTTTCAACCACTCACTTCTACTCTTGCCATAATAACAACATGCTCTAATATTTTTAAGTACATTATTTGAAGAATTAATACAGAATATTGTTCTTACTTTTACGTTTTGAGATAAATGCAAAACGTAACGTACGTGGAAAATGTGCTTAGTTAACGCAGCTCCTGCGTGACGGAAAGTTTAGCAGATTTCCCTTAATGGAAATCAGCTATTAAGGTCGTACTCATGATGCGAGTTTCGAAACATTTCCTCAAATGTCCATCGATCCTACCCAGGAGATGACGAAAATGAGGTCCGTTCAAAATTATATATTTGTCTGTTAACACTCTAGCGGTCGAAATTTTTGTTTGACCGTTACCAAACTCGATATTTAAACGTTTTATGCAAAAATAAAGATCAAGTTCGTTAATGGCTGAAATCGGATTTTCGAAAATTCAAAATATCTCCGTTACTATACGTTAGCTCGAAAAATCGTATAGAATCAATCCTATGGCAGATTAAATTTACTATAAATAGTGTTATATACATTTGTTCTGTATCTTGAATATTAACCGAGATATTTGCATTTTTCTGTTTTCAGCTTCTGAGATGAGATCGGCTAACTTCGGGTCTAGTCGTGAGTTTCCGTCAAGAGCTAGTTCGGGCTGTTCCCGTAACTGTTTGAATCACTATTCTGAAATTTCTCTATTGTAAAACTTCACGTGGGAAATCTGCTTAGTTTACGCAGCCACTGCGTGACGGACTTTTATTATATTCTTGAGGTTGTCGCTTCTTAACTTTTCGGTTCCCGAGTTACATTACTGTTTTTTGATCCTTGTATTCCATCGGTAAGCCTACATCCTGGAACACGGCTGCTGTTGCTACAGCTGGTCCCTGCTACACACAGCATAGGTGAACTGGAGAATTGTTCCTATTAGCAAATATTAGGCCAGCTCTAATTATTCCTTTGAGGGGAGTATTTGGCATGCCGAGTGTCTAACTTCAATTAGCCATTCCGGGCCCCGAGTCCCTATTCTAAGCCTAGTTAACACAACTCCCTAAAACTTGTGCTAACAGACAGCTCTCTTGTCGAATTAGGGCAATTGTTGCTTTGTAATATCATTGCCGGTAGTGAGTATGTAACGAAGTTCCGACGAAATTCAAGGTATTACAAACAGGCATTATTTACTGTTTATTCACTCAGTTCTCCAAACCAAAGACGATTTGCAGAGGAAGATAAAAGAAGAATGGCGACAGAGCAATATTGAATAATGTAAGAATGTTGTAACGTTTAAATGTAAAAAAAGTCCGTCACGCAGGAGCTGCGTTAAGTAAGCATATTTCCAACGTATTTACATTTATCTCAATATATGGTTTTAAATAAACTGCTTCATAATATAACAGCTTTTTAGCAGATTTCCCTTAGGGGATATCAGCTATTGAGGTCGTACTCATGACGCGAGTTTCGAAAAATTTCTTCAAATATCCATCGATCCTACCCAGGAGATGATGAAAATGAAGTCCGTTCAAAGTTATATATATATATATATATATATATATATATATATATATATATATATATATATATATATATATATATATATGTCTGTTAACGCTCTAGCGGTCGCAATTTTCGCTTGATCGTTACCAAACTCGACATTTAAACGTTTCATGTAAAAGTAAATATTAAGTTTGTCAATGGCTGAAATCGGACCAGTGGGAGGGGGGGTTTAGAGGGGAGGATTTTCGAAAATTCGAAATATCTCTGTTACTATATGTTGGATCAAAAAATGATATAGAATCAATCTTATTGCAAATTAAATTTACTATAAATTTTGTTATATATATGCAGTCTGTATCTTGAATATTAACCGAGATATTTGCATTTTTATGTTTTTAGCTTCAGAGATGAGATCGGCTAGCTTCGGGTCTAGTCTAGAGTTTCCGTCAAGAGCTAGTTCGGGCCGTTCCCGTAACTGTTCGCCTCTCTATTCTGAAATGTCTCTATTGTAAAACTTCACGTGGGAAATCTGCTTAGTTTACGCAGCCCCTGCGTGACGGACTTTTTTGTAAATATGGCATGACTTGGAGTGGGGGTTTACTGACCCCCGGCAACTATAAATGGCAAATATCTCGGTAAATAATCAAGATACTGAAAAAAATGCAAATAACATTTAATTTCCTATATCATTTGTCCTATACACTTTTTGATGAGACGTATAATAACGAAGATATTTCGAATTTTCGAAATTACCACTTCTAAACCCCTCCACGTCTTCATATCTGATTTCAACCATTACGGAACTTGATCTTTACTTTTGCATAGAACGCTTAATATCGAATATGGTAACTATCGAACACAAATTATGACCGCTTGAATGTTAATAGACAAATATATAAATGCATACATACATATATATAGTCAGAGTTTTTACCAGACCTTGCTTCTGTCATCTTCTTGGGAGGATTGACGTAAATGTTTAGAAAATCGACCTCAATACAGCTCAAAATGGATCTCAGGATTTTGCAAAGTGAGTAAAGCCTTGTTTTTAATCTCATATAGTAAAGCTACAGTAGAGATTTCGATTCCTGCCTGGGCAATAGGAATTTATGAAACTCAATAAATACATAGTCTTGCTCTGGCTAGAAAAGGGTGGCGACCTGTAGATAACCCAAACCAATTATACCAGAATTAATTAAGATTTAAAATTCATTATTTGAAAATGTTTATTTTATCTTTATTATAATCGATATCTAACATATTATTTCAAAACTTTGGTCAATAGCTGAAATTGGAACAGAAACAAGGAGGGGAGTTAAAGACGGGGGAATTTGAAAATTCAAAATACCTCCTTTATTATGAGTTGTATAGTAAAATGTCGTAAAACTACTTACATAAAACTATTAAATATCAAGTTTGGTAACGATCAAACAAAAGTTGCGACCGCTACAGTATTAATAGACAAATATATATATATATATATATATATATATATATATATATATGTAAATAATTTTGAACAGACCTCATTTTAGAAGAAATATTTCGTAATCCTTGTCACGAATACGACCTCAATAGCTGATTTCCTTTAAGGGAAATCTATTAAAAAAAAATTGTAATTATCAAAAAACAAGAAACATATACCATGTCATGTTAGAAAAGTCCGTCACCCAGGGGCTGCGTAAACTAAGCAGATTTCCCACGTGAAGCTTTACAATAGAGACATCCGCCTAATAACAGCTGTAGTGGGAAGTGATCTCTAAACATATTCACGAGGGACGAATAGTTCTGGAAACGGCCACCAGAGTCCGGAACATGACGGGGTTCCGTCGACCACACTCACAATACAAATGCAAATATCTCGGTTAATATTCAAGATACAGTATAAATGTATAGAACAATATTTATAGTACATTTAATTTACAATAAGATTGATTCTATACAATTTTTCGATCCAATAACGGAGATATTTTGAATTTTCAAAAATCCCCCCTCTAAACCCCCCCTCCCACTGGTACGATTTCAGTCATTAACGAACTTGATCTTTCTTTTTTACGTAAAACGCTTAAATATGAAGTTTGGTAACGATCAAACAAAAATTGCGACCGCTAGAGCGTTAACAGACAAATATATATAATTTTGAACGGACCTCATTTTCGTCATCTCCTGGGTAGGATCCATGGACATTTGAGGAAATTTTTCAAAACTCAGTACGACCTCAATAGCTGATTTCCCTTCAGGGAAATCTGCTAAAACGTATTATTTCGTATTTACTGCCCAAGGATGAAAATTATTTAATTGAAACATAATTATATGGAATAATTGTTTTTCTTTAAATTATTATTAAATGGGGCTCAGGTTAGCCATGCGAGTTAAAGCGTTGACCTTTATCTCACATGGTAAACCTAGAGTGGCGAGTTCGATTCTTTAAATTAACGAACCAGTGTTGATGTATGCTATAATTACTTTTACGGTTTGCATAAACAATTTTCATTTATTCTTCATATTATGTATTCTTCGCGGTTTAACAGAAAGGGTCACTAATAAAAACACCTTTCTTTCCCCGCAAGATTTATTCACAATAACCCTACATGTTTCGTGTCTTACCACCTCTTCGGGGAGCATCCCTTTTAGCAGATTTCCCTTCAATCAGTTATTGAGGTTGTACTCATGACGGAATTATCGAAATTCTTCTTCAAATGTCCATCGACCCTACCTAATAGATGACGAAAATGAGGTCTGTTCAAAACTGTATATATATATATATATATATATATATATATATATATATATATATATATATATATATTGTCTGTTACCGCTCTAGCAGTTGAAATTTTTGTTTGATCGTTACCAAACTCGATATTTAGTCGTTTTATGTAAAAATAAAGATCAAGTTCGTTAACGGCTGAAATCGGACCACGGGGAGGGGGGGGGGTTTAGAGGGAAGGATTTTCGAAAATTCAAAATATCTCCGTTACTATTTGTCGAATCGAAAATTTGTACATAATCAATCTACATACAAATTAAATTTACTATAAATATTGTCATATACATTTATTCTCTATCTTGAATATTTACCGAGATATTTGCATGTTTATTAAATCCTGGGCGGCTAATGAACGAAGTGTCTTTCCCGCCAAAAGCTAGTTCGGCCGTTTCATTAACTGCTCGGCCCTCGTGAAATTTCTCTATTGTAAAACTTCACGTGGGAAATCTGCTTAGTTTACGTAGCCCCTGCGTGACGGACTTTTCAACTAATAATGGCATTATTTTTAAAACCCAACGATAATTCATAGCTATATTAATAAGTTCCTACTAAAATAATATATTCACTGAATTTAATTGCATATTCTTTACTAACAGTTCTGAACTCTAAGTACCCTCTTACATTCGTTGATACGACCCTTCCGCAATGGGTAAGTTGTTGAAACTGAGATACCCGAAGAAGGTAACGTCGGCGGACAATAAATTGAATACTTTCATGTCAAATCTAGGACACAATTATTTCAGCCATTGTGTAATCGTTGTCAATGCTACGGACATGTAGGATCAAAATGAAGACAGCACTATTAGTTTCACAGTATATATCAGCTTCCATATTATCACCGAAATAGAACATACAAGGCCTCCTGCGGTCAATTATCAGAGCTACGCTATAACTAAGCGGTGTTTGGGCGTACGCTGTTCTGGGAACAATAATCTAGCTAAGTAGGACTGTATCTGCTAATTAAGCTAAATCCTCTTACATCTGCTCTGGGTCTTACCTCATTAATGGAGTCGGGGCAGACCGATCAGCTGTTAGACGGAGGGACAGAATAACCAGAAGCCGTCAATCGCTCCCACTCAAGGCTCGCTCTGAATATAGTGATCGTATCTCCTAATCAGTAGATGGCGATTCAGAAATAAAATTTTGAGAGAGAGAGAGAGCGAGAGAGAGAGAGGGAGAGGGAGAGGGAGAGGGAGAGAGAGAGAGAGAGAGAGAGAGGGAGAGAGAGAGAGAGAGAGAGAGAGAGAGAGAGAGAGAGAGAGAGAGAGAGAGAGAGAGAGAGAGAGAGAGAGAGAGAGAGAGAGAGAAATGTTTCAAAAGCCAAATACGACCACCTCAGCTAAAACACTAAAACGGAGTTCTGGCACTTACAATAAACCTTTTTTTTTTTTTTTTAAAATATCTAGCTGAGCTTACCTGTGCCTTTTTTTATAGCGAACGACTTAGTCGTATATTTCTATCATAAAAGATAGAAAACAAATTAATTAAGAATAATTAATTTCAGTAGTTCAGTAGAATGGGAACTACCACTTCTCACCCCCGGTGGTCACACCACCTTAACACCATCAACTACTGAAGCGCTGGGTCGCAGATAATAACAAAAAATAAAGAATAAGAAAACAATTGTTTAAGATGCGTCTCTAAAACTGTTCGTATTTGATTGAACAAAATCGCAAAATACGAGTATCATCTAGTTTTAAAATTCGTTCTACTCTTCAACCCCATTGGTATCATCTATAACATTTTTAACTTGATGATAGAAATATATGCCAGTGATCCAAAGCCAAGCACAATGAATATAAAGCTATAAAACTGTTAAACAAATATTTTTATGTCTAGAGCTAGAAAATTTTAAATATTTTTATTAATTATAAAATAACTCAATAACATTTAAACGTCTAAAGTTAAATAAAACCGTTAATAAAAATGTTCAAATATCTGCAATATTATCGACAACTGTTATATATTTATGTATTCAATTAATAATATATTTCTCGTAAAATATTAAATATGTCCTTATACAAATTATACATTTGACAGAAAGGATTTGAATTTTCTTTATATGGAACGCGCTTTAAATTAAATGTCAATAATTAAAAAAAAAAACTTTTTATTTATTTATTAATGTTAAATAAACGCCCAAAAAGCAAAAAAAAAAGATAAAAATAGTCGCTCCTGGCAAGATTCGATCTCGAGATTTCCGGTTAAAAAAATATAGCTTTAATAATTGAGCCATGGGAAGAACTTGAAATAAACGTCTTGGGAACAACTTAAGACGGTCAGGCAAATTTTAACATTTTTTTTTAGACGAACATGTGAGAAGTGCGTTCTCTCGCTTCAAAAGAATTTGTTTTCCATTAGGTACTAAAAACTAACAAATTTTTCGTGCACTCCCCTTGTAAGAACGTATCTGATACTACTTCAGGCACTTTTTTCAAAATTATAAATATAGTATCTGCGTTTTTATGATCAAGTAAATTTATTTTCCTAATTACGGTTACCAGTCACCTCTGACGTGTTGACGTGACTGAATGAAATACAAATATTTTACATTAAATGCCGATATTTCGTTTCCTATTTCTTTTTCAGCGAATATGTTCATAACAAAAGTTTTTTATTTTATTATTTAGAGAAACTTTTTTCATATACACTATCGTCGTATACCGAAGTATAAATGCGTTATACGCTAAAAATTATAGCGGGAGTCCACAATTTTATTTGGCACAAAAGACTCAACCGAACTAAACCAAACTCGGTGTGAATTAGTACTAACGCCTTCCTTTCAATAAGCCATACTAACATTTCTAGGGACGGGCAGGAGTGGGGGTTATAAGGGAGGTCTGATATTAATAATAGTGATTTCCTATTGGGGTTTCGGCAAATATGCACATAACAAAAGTTGATTATTTTGTTATTTAGAGACATTTGCTCAACACTTCTTTTCAATATGAACTACCAGGTACCTCACCTTAAAAAATTAATTCAAATGTATGTCAATATTTTCTCCTTAATAATTCTAATCTATGCATAATGCACAGGAAACGGGAAATATGCAGGACAGGGTAGTCATACATAAAAAATTGATTTTATTTTTAACAAATCTACAGATACGACGAGTGTTAACCCTAAACACTGGGACGGGTAAATGTCAAAATATTGTGCAAAGTAATGCCTTGCCAAAAATATACCATCACCATTCAGCCTCAAGTGAATTCCCGAGCGAAGCCGCGTATCTGAGCTAGTATATATATATATATATATATATATATATATATATATATATATATATATTTGTCTGCTGTTAATAGCGACTGTGTGTGACTGAATGAAATACAAATATTTTACATTAAATGTTTGTTTATCGTGAATAGTGCTGAAGGTGGCTTTGAAGATCTATTATTATTATTGTTTATTTATATTAAACAGTAACCAATCTATTTATATGAACCACTTTGTGCAACTAAGGCTAATTGGGACGAGCTATCTACAGGTTTCCGTCCTTTTCTAGCCAGGGTTGCGCCTGAGGGTTTTATTTTATGAATTCCGGAACTAAGTAAATTCCTATTGCCCAGACGGGAATCGAACTCGGCACTCTAGGTTTTCAGGTCAACACTTTAACTCACATGGCTAACCTGAGACCCCCAACAAGACCTCTTTCAAGATCTGAACATAGCGAGCATCGTGCCTTTTCGTGACTAACTCTTGTATAATACAAGTACTCCTTCGTGACTCACCAATTGAATAATGCTACTGTCTTCCCCAGTCAAAGCCATCATATATTTTATTTATAAAATGTCATCACACGGGGCACTTAACTTGGGGCACGTCATCACATTTCCCTCAGACCATTCGCTGAATATTCGGCATTTCTTTACTAAAAAGTTTTGACTCTGATTATTTTCGCGTAAAGTGATGTTTCGCATGTAAACAATGCAGACTTCTCACTTGCAAGAATGACATGGCCATGGTGTCATATTCATTTCTCTATTTTTTTTTTTAATAGGATGCGTATATGAACTGGACTTGATATTTATGCTGGATATGAAATGTTCAGTGACCCAGTTTCTTCAAACAACAAGGTTGTAGGAATAACTTGATTACTATTTGAGCAAAGAATGAAATGAATAGAACTGCAATTGTAGACCATCAAATAACAAATTTAATTTTTTTATTAAATTATTTAAATTTTTTTTTAATTAGGTGTAGACAGAAAAGTTTAAATAGCAAGTATGGTATAGTTTAAATAAATATTTTCGAATTAGAACGTAATATCTTAATTGAAGACGCCATCACAACGAATTTGCATAATTATGTTCAGAATAAAGTGGTTCATGATATTACTGCTAACTGTTAATACTAAATGAGTTTACTTAAGTCAGAATTCAAATAACTCGGTTAATATTCATGATAGAGAAAATATGTATACAACAACATTTAATTTTCAATAAGATTGGTTATTTAAAATTTTTTTTCGATGTGACTTATAATTTCGATCGATTCAGGTTTGGTAACGACCAAATAAAAATTGCGACCACTAGAGCGTTACCAGCCAACATATTTATATTAGTCGTTTCCAAACTCGATATTTAATCGTTTTATTTAAAAAGAAAAATCAAGTTTGTTAATGGCTGTAATCAGACCAGTGGGAGGGGGGATTTTCGAAAATTCTAAATATGTGCGTTACTATACGTCAGATCGAAAAATTGTTTAGAGTCAATCTTACTGCAAATTAAATGCACTACAAATATTGTTATATACATTTATTCTCTATCCTGAATACTAACCAGAGATATTTGCATTTTAGCAGATTTCCCTTAAGGGAAATCAGCTATTGAGGTCGTACTCATGACGCGAATTTTGAAAAATTTCCTCAAATGTCTATCGATCCTACCCAGGAGATGACGAAAATGAGGTCCGTTCAAAATTATATATATATCTATATATATATATATATATATATATATATATATATATATATATATATATATATATATATATATATATATTTGTCTGTTAACGCTCTAGCGGTCGCAATTTTTGTTTAATCGTTACCAAACTTCATATTTAAGCGTTTTACGTAAAAAGAGAGATCAAGTTCGTTAATGGCTGAAATCGGACCAGTGGGAGGGGGGGTTTAGAGGGGGGATTTTTGAAAATTCAAAATATCTCCGTTACTATACGTCGGATCGAAAAATATTATAAAATCAATCTTATTGCAAATTAAATTTACTATAAATATTGTTATATACATTTATTCTCTATCTTGAATATTAACTGAGATATTTGCATTTGTATTCTGCATGTGCTCGGCAGCAGTGGCTATGTTCGGACTTTCCGCCGTGAGCTCTGGCGGCCGTTTTTGTAATTATTCGTCCCTCTCGTGAATAGGTTTAGAGGTTAGTTACTACTACAGCTGTTATTAGGCAGATTTCTCTATTGTAAAACTTCACGTGGGAAATCTGCTTAGTTTACGCAGCCCCTGCGTGACGGACTTTTTCATTCTTTAGCAAACTCGCGCTTCTACTTATGTTACATAAACAATACTCTTCTATGTCATAAACCACATTATTCCAAACTTAAATACCATATATTGTTTTGAAGAGTCCTTTATTATACGAGACCCATGCTCATATGTCCTGGTTACCCCCCCACCCCCTCCTTAAATTCGAGGAATAATACAATTGGATTGGTTGAGATAAAAATTATTCTGACTCATTATAAATTACAGTGATAGATATAGTAAACAGTTTTCAATAAAATTAATATGTCATATTATGATATATTTCAGTAATTGTTTTCCTTTCCGGTTTTGTTTACTTTTCAGACGCTTCCCACTGGGAGGTTTCGTATCACCGTTTCTATTTATTCACTTAATATTGACGGTGCTATTGTGTTATCAGTATGTAGATTTATCTATTGTTAAACTTCACTAGGGAAATTTGCTTACTTTACGCAGCCCCTGCGTGACGGATTTTTTATTATTACCAATGTATTACGGTTATTTATTTTCGATAAATTTAGGGCGTTGTAAATTGGAGGAAGTTAAATAAATCGTATTTATATAAATGAGAGAGATATTATGAGTTGTATTTAATTGGAATTTTGGGAGATTGATTCATGTTTGCCGCTCTTTGAACATTCAATGAAAAATGTTTCGCGTTGAAGAGGGAATTATACTTTTCAAAAGGAGGCTTTTAAACTGGAAATGAATAATTACGAAAAACGTTTAAACGGGAAATAAAAATAAAATATGTATGGCACAGTACTTAATTGTTCTCAAATAATTTATTATCATGTGTTATTTCATCAAGGTGGAAGTATGTTCTCATTATGTATAAAGCAAGATTGATAATGAAAAAAGTTCATTAAATTTTAAAAAAAAGTTCTAATATTCCAGAGTTCTAAAGATTAACGTTGACGTTGTTTTAAACTCCGTCGCTGGGAATCTATTTCATTTGTCTTTTGCGGCATATCTCCAGCGGTGTCTATGTTGTGGTGGCCCACGATATTTCGCCGGTCTTCCAACCGGCTTCTTCTGGTGGTCATGCTTTGGGTGTGCTGTTGGCAGCTCTTGCTATCGCCCCCCACCACACACCGCTGCAGAAACGCCGCAAAAGACAAATGAGATTAACGGAATACTTAATGTAATGACAATAGAATTTTAGAAATTATATATATATATATATAACCCACGCATAATAACGGAAGTTTTTCAATTTTCGAAATTCTCCCTCTAAATTCCCTCTCTCACTTATCCGATTTCAGCCATTAAGGAACTTGATCTTCCTTTTTACATAAAACGATTAAATACCGAATTTTGTCATGATTAAACCAAAATTGCGACCGCTAGAGTGTTAAGAGACTATATATATATATACTAGCGTACCCAGCAGACGTTGTCCTGCATTATATATCAAGCGATTAGGATATTAAATTTAATAATATTATGTTAAAAAAAAAACCTACTTTTAATAACGCAAAAAACAACATTTGTTATAAGCACGTTTGCCTAAAAACAAATAGTAAATAAAATATTGCAAAAACTTGTTACGCAAAAAGTAAAGGAAAAATGAGAGAAGGAAAAGAAGACGTTTTAGTTCTGAGATTATCTGGTAGAATGCGCACTACACGTTCTTAAAACAAACAGTTGTAGACCAATGACTGAAATAAATAAAAACCCTCAACAATAATAACGCAAATACATAAATATAAATAAAGAAAAGAAAATAATTGCAACATTCAAATCAAATTAAAATAAATTTGGAAAATAAATAACAATGTCTGAAAGTGAAAACCTCTCGCAGCTGAAAACATCATTATATAGATGACATACTTAAATTCTAAGGACATACATTAGATAAACATATTAACATTTCATAACAATTCCTGGCCGATCTGCGGCGCTAAACCATCCGGGGCGTCACTCGAGCGCGTATTTCAAAATTCAATCAAATCGGTCCAGCCGTCTAGGAGGAGTTCAGTGACATACACACGTACGCTAGAATTATATATATAAAGATAGAGGTGTATTAGCCTGTTAACGCTCTAGCGGTCGCAATTTTCGCTCGGTCGTTACCAAACTCCGTATTTAAACGTTTTACGTTAAATGACGGATCATGGTCTCCAACGGCTGGAATCGGATCATTGGAAGGGGGGGTTTAGAGGGGAGGATTTTCGAAATATCTCCGTTAGTTTGAGTCTGATCGAAATTTTGTAGAGAGCCAATCTTTTTGCAAATTAAAAGATCTATAAACGTTGTCATGTACCTTTTTTCACTGTCTTCAATACTAACCGAGATATCGGCGTTTTTTAGTTTTCGTCCTTCAGTAAACCCCCACTCTCGTTCGAACTAAAAAATTTAGTACAGCTTATAACAATGGTAGAACTAATGCTAATTCACATACCGAGATTTGTTCAGTTCGTTTCAATCGTTGGTGCCCAATAAAATTGTTGGCCCCTCTTTACTTTTTTAGTGTATATCTCGTTTATACTTTAATATACGACAAAATTGAATATGACAAAATTAACTCCAAATAACAACATAAACAACTCTTATCCTGTGCATATTTGCCGAAAAACCAATAGGAAACGAAATACGGCTTTTTTTAATTTCAGGCCACCCTCACGACCCCCACTCCTGCTCCTTCTGCCTGGCCGATCTGCGGCGCTAAACCATCCGGGGCGTCACTCGAACGCGTATTTCAAAATTCAATCAAATCGGTCCATCCGTCTAGGAGGAGTTCAGTGAAATACACATGTACGCTAGAATTATATATATAAAGATATATAGTTTTGAACGGACCTCATTTTCGGGAACTCCTGGGTAGGATCGATGGACACTTAAGGGAAATCTGCTAAAATGCTAATGTCACCGTTAAAAATGAAATTATCGAAAATACATTCATAACAACATTTATAGACCATATTCACTAAGCTTGTTTCTATAAAATTTGTCAATTCTACCTTATAACAACGGAGATCGTATGAGGTTGTACTCATGAAGCAAATTCCTTCCATCGATCCAAGCAGGAAATGATGAAAATAAAGTCCGATAAAAACTGTATATATATATATATATATATATATATATATATATATATATATATATATACAGTTATATATAGATATGTGCATATATATATATATATATATATATATATATATATATACAGTTTTCATATATATATATATATATATATATATATATATATATATATATATATATATATATATATATATATTCACTTGTTAACGCTCAAATGATCGCAATTTTCGTTTGATCGTTACCAAACTTAATATTTAATCGTTATATGTAAAAAGAAAGATCAAGTTCCTTAATGGCTGAAATTGGATCAGTGGGAGAGGGAATTTAGAGGGAGAATTTCGAAAATTGAAAAACTTCCGTTATTATGCGTGGGTAGAGAAAGTACATAGAACCAATCTTATTGCAAATTAAAATATCTCTAAACGTTGTTCTAGGCATATTTTCTGTATAATGAATACTAACCGAGATATTTGAATCTTGTAGTTTTCGGCTTCCTGTAAACCCCCACTCCTACTCATGTCAAAACTCTACGCGGTTATATCATGAACCACTTCATTCCACGGTTCAACCAAGATATGGTTTGGATATGGTTTTACTTGACCTTTTACTTTGTGAGTTACTCGCAAACATGTTGTGATGACGTCATCAATTAAAATTTTTCGTTCTCTACTTGGAAATATTGATATTATCAATGCCTTACTCGAGATTTAATCGTTAACCCCCACCCCCGCTCATGTCATGATATCATAATATGCTGTAATAACATGAACCACTGTATTCGAAGCTTAAATACAAAATATTGTCTTCATTGTTTTTATATTATTATTTAATATTTGTTCCACCGTTATCAAATTCCATATTTAAATGTATGTTATGTAAAGCACGTGTTAATGTCGTTAATTATTGAAAATGGACCTGTGGGAGGGTGGGGGTGGGTTAGAAGAATTTCCAAATTTCATTAAATCTTCTTTATTACGAATTGGATCGAAACATTTTGTAGATTCAATCTGGTTAAAATAATTCTGATCAATGTTTGCTTTTTAGCTGATTTCCCGTAAGGGAAATTAGCTATTGAGGTTGTACTCATGATGCGATTTTCGAAATTTTTCTTCAAATGTCCATCGATCCTACCCAGGAGATGACGAAAATGAGGTCTTTTCAAAACTGTATATATATATATATATATATATATATATATATATATATATATATATATATATATATATACTTGCCTGTTACCGCTCTAGCGGTCGCAATTTTTGTGTAATCGTTACCAAACTGGATATTTAGTCGCTTTATGTAAAAAGAAAGATCAAGTTCGTTAACGGCTGAAATCGGGCCAGGGGGAGGGGGGGGTTTAGAGGGGAGGATTTTCGAAAATTCGAAATATCTCCGTTACCATAGGTCGGATCGAAAAATTGTATAGAACTAATCTTATTGCAAATTAAATGTACTATAAATATTGTTATATATATTTATTCAATATCTTGAATATTAACCGAAATATTTGCATTTTTCAGTTTTCAGCCATCAGCAAACCGCCACTTCTACTCATGTTACATAAACAATACTCTGCTACATAATAAATCACATTATTCGAAGTTTAAATACCAAACATTGTATTGAAGTGACCTTTATTATACGAGATAAATGCAAATATGTCCTGGTGACCCCCCCCCCCGTCTTATTTTGGACTACTGAAATTTGATTGATTGAGATAACAATTATTCTGACTCATTATTAATTACAGTACTAAATATAGTAAGTAGTTCTCAATGAAATTAATATGTTATATACCGATATATGTCAGAAATTGTTTTTCTTTCCGGTGTGAGGCGGGCAGATCCGTTTGTTTACATTCCTAACCTAACGCTTATTGAAATTGGATGAAGCATTTCTTATTTCCGTTTGTATTTATTCACGGTGCTGTTGTGTTACCAGTATATAGATTTATCTATTACTAAACTTCACGTGGGAAATCTGCTTAGTTTACGCAGCCCCTGCGTGACGGACTTTTATATTTATCCGTAACTCATATATTAAGAGATTTCTTTTTATTTCATTGTTTTCAGCTTTTTGTAAAACCCCACTGCTTTTCATCGATTTTTTACTCAGAAGTAGGAGATATGTGGTGAGAGAAAATTAGTAGTGTGTTATACAAGTGCTTAGGAAATCTGTTTAGTTTACGCAGCCCCTGCCTTTCGGATTTTCTGTTGATTCTTTGAACCCTTTTTCCAGGCCGTAGAAGTTGAAGGCGAATTGCCAGAAAGTGCGGCAAGATTTGAAATTTCAATCTCTTAATCCAAAAACGCTTTATGTTTAAGCCAGTAGGCAAAGTAAAGGCTAAATTAAACCAAGTTTATCTTTAAAACTTTAAGAAATAAACTTAAGAATTAATGTGATTCATGTTTTAGGCTTTAAGTAGCGCCTATACATTTGAATAACTTTTGATCATATTCATAAAATATAAGTCGACATCCCCGATTGTGAATATCCATTATTAACCAAGATTAATTATTTTTCATACTTAATTAAACCCCAACATTTCCAGGGTTTAATACTAATGTTGGGGAGTGTAATGAAGGATTTTTGCGTTTACATCTCTTTGGAATATTTATATCTCTTTTTATAGGTTAGGTGTAAAACATATGTTTAGTAGATTTAGAAAGCAGGTTTGTGTGCTTGGACAGTCGTGAGTCGAATAATAAATCGATACATACTGATTAAAGAAAGATTCTATACATTGTTTTATGCTTAAGAACAACTAAATATGGTTTTCATTGAGTTATTACATTGTGAGACACATGCAAATACTTTCTTTTTGCCCCCCCCCTTCCTTTGTTCTTGGATTACTAAAATTTGAGTGATTGAGATAAAAGTTATTATGTCTCATTATAAATTACAACATTAAAGCTATTCTAAATAGGTTTCAATAAAATTTATATTATCTCTGGAATATGCTGGATGGTAGAGGAACCAATTGATCAGGATCAATAAAGAAGGCCAAGTCCTCTACAGTTTTTTAATATAATGCAGAGTGCACTTTCGGAGTCAACGCTCCATCCTCAGTGCCTGATTAAAGCTGCGTTGCCTGGACCACGACTGCCGGGCGACTGCCGGGTGACTGGGGGAGTCGCCCGGCAGTCGTGATCCAGGCTACGCAGCTTTAATCAGGCACTGAGGATGGAGCATTGACTCCGAAAGTGCACTCTGCATTATATTAAAAAACTGTAGAGGACTTGGCCTTCTTTATTGATCCTGAAAATTTATATTGAATATATATATATATATATATATATATATATATATATATATATATATATAATTCTTCGTTCGTATGTCACTGAACTAGGCAGATGGAGTAGGAGTGGGGGTTGTAAGGGAGGCCTAAAGTTAAAAATATCGATATTTCGTTTCCTATTGGTTTTTCGGCAAACATGCACAGGATAAAAGTTGTTTATTTTGTTATTTAGTGCAACGTTTGTTATATTTACTTTTTTCTTATATCCAACTATATACGAGACATACACTAAAAAATTAAAGTGGGAGCCAACAATTTTATTGGGCAGTAACGATTGAACCGAACTTAACAAAATTCTGTATGTGAATTAGCATTTATTCTTACATGACTATAAGCTATATTAATTTTTTTAGGTACGGACGGGAGTGGGGGTTATAAGGGAGGTCTGAATAAAAAATTCGCGATATTCCAATTTCTATTTGTTTTTAGGCAAAAGTGCACACAACAAATGTTGTTTTTTTTGTTATTAAATGTAGCTTTTGTTTTAAACATAACATTATTAAATTTAATATTCCAATCGCTTGAAAGTTCATGTAGGAAGACGTGTGCCGGGTTAGCTAGTATTAATATATATTTCAGTAATTGATTTTATTTCTGGACTAGCGTATTTCTATCTATCTATTCAGCTCTGAGAGGTTGGCTGACGTTTTCCGAAGAAGTGGTTATCAACGTGTAAATTGACCGAAAGATTTCTCATATCCGTTTTAGCAAATCAGCTATTGAGGTTGTACTCATGACGGAATTTTTGAAATTATTCTTCAAATGCCCATCGATCCTACCTAGTAGATGACGTAAATGAGGTCCGTTCAAAACTATATATATATATATATATATATATATATATATGTCTGTTACCGCTCTAGCGGTCGCAATTTTTGTTTGATCGTTACGAAACTCGATATTTAGTCGTTTAATGTAAAAAGAATGATGGAGTTCGTTAATGGCTAAAATCGGACCAGTAGGAGGGGGAGTTTAGAGGAGAGGATTTTCAAAAATTCGAAATATCTCCGTTACTATACGTCGGATCGAAAAATTGTACAGAATCAATCTT
The DNA here is from genome assembly GCA_019009955.1 of Riptortus pedestris. Classification (NCBI taxonomy): domain Eukaryota; kingdom Metazoa; phylum Arthropoda; class Insecta; order Hemiptera; family Alydidae; genus Riptortus; species Riptortus pedestris. The sequence goes on from CM032230.1 coordinate 145,461,420, forward strand.
ATTGCAAATAAAATGTACTATAAATATTGTTATGTTTATTCTCTATATTGAATACTAACCGAGATATTTGCATTTTTATGAAGTCTGTGGTCGGGTATAGTTCGGATTAGATCGGCCTTTTCCGTAACTACTCGGCTCAGGTGGAAGCTCCTTCTATCCTTACCTTACCTTCCTTACTTTGTGAGTTTTATGCAAATAAGTTCTGCCCCCTTCTTTATTTCTTGGACTACTAAAATTTGAGTTATTACAATATGAATTATTCTTACAATTCAGAAGCCGTTTCAGTAGGGAATTTATTTTAATTAACTGAAAGATTTCTCATTACAGTTTGTATTTAATCACGGTGGTGTTGTATTCAGATTTCCCTATTGTAAAACTTCACATGGGAAATCTGCTTAGTTTACGCAGCCCCTGCGTGACGGACTTTTTATTAAATCAGTTCATATTTAGGGTGGTGTTACCCGTAAGTTGATGTATCTCCGTAATTATAGATTTATGATATGAATAAACAAATAAAAAATATTAGATAAAGTTCAATTCTGATATTCCATATAAAAAAAAAAAAAAAAAAAAAAAAAAAAAGTTTCTGGCAATAACTGACCATGAATAAACCAAAACCCCTAGCCTCTGCACTAACCTGCCCTTTCTAACAGTGATATTTCACGATGAGGTGTAATTGTACATAAAAAACGTTAATCAATAAATATCCGATAGCCGAAACCACAATTGGACCGTGAAACTTATTATTACAATGAATTGGCCACTTAAATCATTTTTCCTCCGTCTTAAATTACTCGGAGTGAGAGTTTTTGCGGTTTCTGGTCAAATGTTGGGCCGGCATCAGGTGTAACTCTAGCGCGTTTGTATCAGTTTTCATTAGCACTTTCACAATTTTCTATTAATTGGTTTCGAATAATAGGGGATTATCTCAAGAGGTCCGTCAAGCAGTTTAACTAATTAGATTTCGTCAATTTAGAAGTGATGTGCACATTGTAACCAGTATTTTAGCAGATTTCCCTTAAGGGAAATCAGCTATTGAGGTTGTACTCATGATGCGATTTTCGAAATTTTTCTTCAAATGTCCATCGATACTACCCAGGAGATGACGAAAATGAGATCCGTTCAAAACTGTGTATATATATATATATATATATATATATATATATATATATATATATATATATATGTCTATTACCGCTCTAGCGGTCGAAATTTTTGTTTGATCGTTACCAAACTCGATATTTAGTCGTTTTATGTAAAAAGAAAGATCAAGTTCGTTAACGGCTGAAAATGGACTAGTGGGAGGGGGGGTTTAGAGGGAAGGATTATCGAAAAATCGAAATATCTCCGTTACTATACGTCGGATCAAAGAATTGTACAGAATCAATCTTATTGCAAATTAAATGTACTATAAATATTGTTATATACATTTATTCCCTGTCTTTAATATTAACCGAGATATTTGCATTTCTATGAAATTTGGGCCGATACCGGATTTTTGAATTTCCCGCGAAAAGCTAGTTCGGCCCTTTGCCGTAACCGTTCGGCTCTCCTATGGAGATTTCTCTATTGTATAACTTCACATGGGAAATCTGCTTAGTTTACGCAGCCCCTGCGTGACGGACTTTAAATGAGACAAATTAGAGTAGCTGTATGTAGAATGGAATGGAATAGAATAGAATAATGATTTATTTGGCTTATTTGTCAATATTTGACTCATTGCAATATTTTTTTAAAAAATATATAATACAAAATTATAAGAATAATACATGTGTATTTATGATACAATATATTTATATGTACATGAATTTTATATCTATAAGTTTTAAGTGAAAAGCTGATGTGGGAAATTACATCTTTCTTAATGTGTTTCTTTTTCATCACCGCTCCCAGTAATCTCTGATATCCTTAGTGTTATTGCTTCGTGAATGAACTTGCAGGTATTATTTAGTTTGTCGAGGGATGTGATCTGGAGGAAGTCAGCAACGCTTCCTTGTGATGAGATGTTGAACTCTTTCCTCACAGCTTGCTATCGTCGGCATAAGCAGATCAAGTGGTCTAGCCTTTCATAGTCCTCGTGGCATACTTTGCATACAGCTCTCCTATCGATGACGTCTTATCATACTGTCCCTTCCTCGTCTTAGTTTGCTGATCAGTCTTATTTTCTCAATATTAATTCTGTATTGGTAAGTATTTATTAAAACCATAAATATGTTGATATATGTGACTAAATGTGGGAGACTTTGCTCCATCAGAGTCCCTTCTTTCTAAGTTCTTCCTTGATACATCACAAGAGAAGTTCGAGTTCGCCACCTTTTAGAGGAGCATGTAGCGTAAAAAGTTCTTCTAGAACTTTGCTAGGAGTAATTTTAATTGCGTGACCCAAATCCATTTGGCTTTGTTGGCCGGCAAAGAATCAATGAGTAAGAGGCGGCTTTAGCAGATTTTAGGCAATCTATTGTCTTCCATATTTAAAATTTTCGGTCTTCTTTTTGTAAAAATAATAGCTTGTGTTTTTGCTTTATTGACTTTGATTCTCCACTTAGTAAAAAATTTGGATAATTCCAGAGCAATCCAACTTTGACAATAATCCTATATCATGGTCGAAATATATTAAATATTTAGGGGTGACGTTAGACAAAGGACTAACATTCACAGAACACATAAATAAAACGTGTGATAAAGCTAATAAAGTTATTTGCCAGATTTACCCATACTTTAATCGTAAATCGAAACTGAGCCCTGTGAATAAACTAATGTTATACAAAGCCTGCATCAGATCAGTATTATCATATGCTTGCCCCGTATGGAGCTATATATCAAACACCAATTTAAGAAAACTACAAATATTTCAAAACAAATGCCGAGAATTGTGTATAATCTTCCCTATCATACAAGAATAAGAAAATTACATCATATTTCAAACTTACCAATGGTAAAGACATATATCCGTAATCTAACCACTAAATTTTTCAAATCTTGCAAACACAAAAACAACCCACTCATCAATGAAATAGGTAATTATAACAAAGAAAGCACTGCTAGGTACGTACATAAACGAACGAAGCACATCTTACTCTAACACAAGAAACTGACTAAATCAATACCCAACAGGCTAGGCTAAAGACATGTAACACCTTTATCTTAATCCCTATTTTACCTCTAATCATATTAAATAATCATAAGAAAGTCTGTACTTGTTATTATTATTAGCTCATAAGGTCTCTTAAATTTGTAAATATTTAAAATAACTGTTATCACTAAGTTGCAATATGACTGCCTACTATTAGTCAATTGCATTTCAACAATCCGTTACTTAAATAGAAATTTTTATATTATGTTTCCTTTTGTAATTGCAGTGGTCACAAGGAACACTATGAATTATCTTGTAAAAAAAATCTTGTTATTCAATAAAGGATTATTATAAAAAATAAAAATAAAAAAATAATAAAAAAAAATATATATATAAAATTTTGTTCAACCAACTAAGAATTATCTGAATGGTCTGGAGTTGAACAAAATATTCTTGAGTTTCTAGTTGGTTGAAATAGTGCGGTGTAGATTTGGAGTAGCTGGATGTATAATTGTCACATCAATATTTGTAACAGTAGAGTAAAGTACATAATAATGTTTTAGAAATCTTCATGTAAACGTCCGTCACACAGCATCTGCGTTAAGTAAGCACATTTCCCGTGTGGTCCAAGCCTTTCCCAATCGCAGCATCCTTGTCTGACACCTTGTTTCTCGTTGCGTCGTTTTCGGGCCTTAATCTAACAATCTCACGACTCATTATGGTGGCATAGTCATATAATCCATCTAGATAATTATATAGAGCCGAATCCCCCCCCCCCCGAGCTGAGATTCTCTTCTCCCCCTGAATCAAAAACCCCTTACCTGACTAAACATACTCGTAACTAACTCGACAATGCTAACACCTCTCGCTTCGCCATTTAAACATTCCAACATCTTTCCAAAACGTTCTCCTGGCACTACAAGAGATTTCCTCATCTGCGTTTACCATAATCCCTCATTGACTAAAAAAAAAGTCCGTCACGCAGGGGCTGCGTAAACTAAGCAGATTTCCCACGTGAAGTAATACAATAGAGAAATCTCCATACAAGAGCCCAACAGTTACGGCAAAGGGCCGAACTAGGTTTTGGCGGGAAATTCAAAAATACGTTATCTGCCCAAATTTAATAAAAATGCAAATATCTCGGTTAATACTCAAGATAGGGAATAAATATATATAACAATATTTATAGTAAATTTAATTTGCAATAAGATTGATTCTATACAATTTTTCGATCCGACGCATAATAACGGAGATATTTCGAATTTTCCGAAAATCCCCCTCTAAACCCCCCCTCCCACTGGACCGATTTCAGCCATTAACGAACTTGATCTTCCTTTTTACATAAAACGATTAAATTCCGAGTTTGGTAACGATCAAACAAAAATTGCGACCGCTAGAGCGTTAACAGACAAATATATATATATATATATATATATATATATATATATATATATATATATATAAATAAATATACTAGCTCAGATACCCGGCTTCGCTCGGGAATTCATTTGAGGCTGAATGTTGATGGTATTTTTTTGGCAAGGCTTTATTTTGCACAATATTTTGACATTTACCCGTCCCAGTGTTTAGGGTTAATACCCGTCGTTTCTGTGGATTTGTTAATAATAAAATTAATTTTTTATGTAAGACTTCACTGTCCTCCATATTGTCATATTTCCCGCTTCCTGTGCATTATGCATAGATTTGAATTATTAAGGACTAAATATTAACATATGTACATTTGAATTAATTTTTCCAGGTGAGGTAGTTCATATTGAAAAGAATTCTTGAGCAAATTTTTCTAAATAACAAAATAAACAACTTTTGTTATGTGCATATTTGCCAAAACTACAATAGGAAACGAAATATCACTATTATTATTTTCAGGCCTCCCTTATAACCCCCACTCCTGCCTGTCCCTAGAAATAGTATGGCTTATAAGGAAGGCGTTAGTGCTAATAGACATACTGAGTGTTTTATTTAGTTCGGTTGAGTCTTTTGTGCCAAATAAAATTTTTCACTTCCGCTATAATTTTTAGCGTATATCTCGTTTATAATTCGGTATACGAAAAAAGTGTATATAACAAAAGTTACTCTAAATAGCAAAATAAACAACTTTTGTTATGTTCATATTTGCCGATAAACCAATAGGAAACGAAATATCGCTATTTTTAATTTCTGGCTTCCCTTAAAACCCCCACTCCTGCCCGTCCCTAGAAATGTTGGTATGGCTTCTTATAATGAAAGCGTTAGGGCTAATACACATACCGAGTTTTATTTATTTCGGTAGGGTCTTTTGTCCCAAATAATATTGTTGACTCCCGCTATAGTCATGAGCGTATAACTCATTTAAATTTCGGAATACGATGAAAGTGTTTATGACAAAAGTTACTCTAAATAACAAAATAAACAACTTTTGTTATGTGCATATTTGCGAAAAAACCAATAGAAAACGAAATATCCCGACTTTTAATTTCAGGCCTCCCTTATAACCCCCACTCCTGTTCGTCTCAGAGAAAATTAATATAGCCTATCTCTCAAGTTGGACCAGACTGCTCACGGTGTGCCAATTTAATTTAAAATCGGTTAAGTAGTTTAGGAGTCCATCGCGGACAAACATCGTGACAGGAGATTTATATATATTAAGATATATATATAATTTTGAACGGACCTCATTTTCGTCATCTCCTGGGTAGGATCGATGGACATTTGAAGAAATTTTTCGAAACTCGCGTCATGAGTACGACCTCAATAGCTGATTTCCCTTAAGGGAAATCTGCTAAAAATAAACAAACCATACAAAATAAAAACAAATTGAGGGCTGAGTAAGAAATATATTAATCTCATATTGAACCATACACAAAAACATGTAAGGGAATAAAAACTTTCTATCCAGCACTAAGATAAATACTACCCCGAGCAGTGAGTTAATCGGAAAGGAGAGATTGCCCTATCTCAAGGAGGGATTAAGCTAGTCGCGCTGACAAGCCGAGAAAAGAAATTGGATTAGCTAGCTACCTTTTGAATTTCCGGTTGTTCCTCCACATCTACGGTGATCAGATTTAATAACTGCAGCGTTTATCACAATATTCAGTGGCACTCCAAATTTAAAAAAAAAATGTCACGGGTCCGTTAAGCACTACACAAATTCAGCCCTTGTGCCCTTCTAAGAAAATGATACTGCAATAAAAATGCCCTTAATCAAAAATTTGCTTACAGCGACTTTCAGAAACGAAGTTACAACGCGAAAACTGGAGAATGGTGAGGGGACGATTTTAACTTCATAATAGCTAGGGCATGAACAACAAAATCGTTATTTACATTTATGAATTTCAAAATTATGACTTCCGGGTTCCAAAGACTTTACTCATGTTTCACGTAAGCCCATACACAGAATGGTCATTTTGCTTGCATCTATATATATATATATATATATATATATATATATATATATATATATATATATATATATATATATATATAAAATTGTAACCTCTGTCTGTACATTGATTTTTCTCGCGAAATTTCACGATAACTTTTCGTTTCACATGTCATAGACACCATAACTGCATTTTGTTTCTTTCGTGTCTGTTTGTTTGTTTATTTGTTTGTTTGTTTGTTACCTTTTCACGCATAAACGGCTGAACCAAATTTTATGTAACTTGGTATGTATATTACTACTAGCTCAACTTAGAATTTAGGCTATATTAATATTCTCTAAGACAAACAGAAGTGGGGGTTATAAGGGAGGCCTGCAATTAAAAATAGCGATATTTCGTTTCCTATTGCCTTTTCAGCGAATATGCCCATAACAAAAGTTGTTTATTTTGTAATTTAGAGTAACTTTTGTTATATACACTTTTGTCGTAAGCTGAAGTATAAATGAGTAATAAGCTAAAAACTATAGCGGGAGTCATTAATTTTATTGGGCTCAAAAGACTCAACCGAACTAAATATAACTCGGTATGTTTATTAGAATTGACGCCTTAATTATCATAAGCCAAACCAACATTTCTATGGACGAGCAGGAGTGGGGTTTGTAGGGGAGGCCTGAAATTAACAATAGTGATATTTTGTTTCCTATTGGTTTTTCGACAAACATGCACGTGACAAAAGTTGTTTATTTTGTTATTTTCAGTAACTTTTGTTATATTCACTTTTGTCGTATAGAAAAGTATAAACGAGATATACACTAAAATCTAAAGCGGGAGCCAACAATTTTGTTGGGCACTAACTATTGAACCGAACTTAGTAAAACTCGGTATGTGAATAAGCATTAATTCTTCCATGATTATAAGCTATATTAAAAATTTTAGATTCAAAGGGGAGTGGGGATTATAAGAGAGGCTGAAATGAAAAACCGTCTTTTTTATTTTCTATTTGTTTTTCGGCAAACGTGCACATAACAAAAGTTGTTTACTTTGATATTTAGAGTAACTTTTGTGTGCATTCACTTTTGTCGTAAAATGAAGTAAACACGGGATATACGCTAAACGGGAGTCATTAATTATATTAGTACTTATTTAAGGGGTTTTAATAAATGAATATTATGACAAATGATGTGATGTTTTCGTCTTATATGATAGTTCAAAGTATGATTCGGATTAGTGAGGTTATAAATCTTCGTCATCCCCTCCTCATTTATTTATTTTTCCTAGAAAATAACTTTGTTATTTATTTCCAATAGAAATATAAACTATAAGAGGATTTCCATTATTTAATTTCTATAATGTACCTTGAAGTTATTGAAACAAATATCTAATATAATAACAACTAAACGTTAATGGTAATGTCATTATGACAAAAAACAATATGCGTTTAAACTCGATATGATATTTTCAGGGTACCACTATTATTTAATTCCATCCGGTAGATAAATTATAAAATAATGTTTTGCATCAATAATATAAGTAGAAGAATGTAGAGAAGTCTCATGCGGGAGCGGAAGATGACGGGACCAGTTAATTGAGTTCACTTATTTTCCGTCTGGCATTCCTGGAAGCGATTTCCAGTGAGATTCACTATTCAAATATAATCTTACGTGCAAAACTGCCTATACTATGTGAGCTCAGATTGGCTTTTGAAAGGAAATATGTTCATTATAGATGATATTTTATTGTAATAAATGCTACCCATGATTATGGTTTGAACAGTGAAGTCTTACATAAAAAATTAATTTTAGTATTAAAAAATGCCAACAACGGGTATAAACCCTTAAAAATATCAAAATAGTTTGCAAAGTAAAGCCTTGCCAAAAAATACCATCACCATTCAGCCTCAAATGAATTCCCGGGCGAAGCCGGGTATCTGAGCTAGTATGTATTAAAGGAATGAGTGTTGTTAATATTAGCGATTTGATACTTCACTCCTCAAACCTTAGAGCACGTATGGGCAACCTTTGACATGTTGTGGACCAAACTTAAGTGTACAAATACGTTCCCGGGCTGCTTTTAAAAGTAGTGCATTTTAAAGTAGTGTTCGTAATTTTTAACGATAGACATGGAATTA